>JAYESA010000015.1:141309030-141336397 GCA_036927795.1 Iris macrosiphon
AGGAGCCCTACGAGGAGACGCCTTTAGCGCCCTAGTTAGCTAGGTAGGTTTCCTGGGTTGTTTCCAGTCGATATTTTGGATGATTGTACTTATTCTTTTGCTGCTATGAGATGTTGTAGACTGTGGACTTGGACTGTATCTTTTGGATATTGTCTTGCTCTCTTTGGTTCTGTTTCTTTATTGATATCATATCGTGCTTTACTCTTCCCCTAGTTATTGTGATTGAGAGTTTATATATATTGCGTGGTTTCCCTCCTTTTGGAGAGGATATTGACAGGTTTTTGTGAGATAGATTGTGACATAGAACGAACCTTACAGCATTCTACCACCGATTCTGCAGCGTAGGCTGGACGTACCCACGACTCATGCCCGATTTTCGGGTGCGGGTCGTGACACATTTTTGGTGGTGGCCCATGCAGGTCTAGTTTTTAGGTTTACCTGCAATAGGATATAGGATATAGGCTGAGAGAGTGTGTGCTCAATCACAACTAGGACTCTTCCTAATTTCTCTTGCTATCTTTAATTTTTCCTAAAATTATTTTCTTTTGCAATATTACTGTCCTTCTTTAATGATATCGTATCTTGTACCATATTGACTTCTTTTGATTTGTGTTTAGGATGCCTCCGAAGACACGGTCTCAGCGCACCGTTCCAGCAGCTGCCACCGAGTGGTCTGCCACCTCTCGTCCTGCTCGACTTCCGGCAACCGCTACCGCACCACTCGCCACTCCTGCGGTTGAGGGAGCATCTGTTTCTCTCGGATATCCTCTTACTCCCATCGATCCGAGGGTTACCACAGTTGTTCCGGTGGTACCTCATCCACCACCGCCTGCACCAGTTGATGCCACGTAGTTGTTCGCGTTCTTCAGAGAGATGATGGACGCGCAGCACCGCCAGGTGGATGTTATGAGGATGGACATTGAGAATGCTCATCAGGTGGCTATGACAGCGGTGGACAGAGTGGCTCAGATCCAGCCACAGGCAGAGCAGGCTCAGCATCCTAGGCCGGGCACTATTATCGACTTTCAGAGGATGCGGCCCAAGAAGTTCTGGGGTACAGAGGGGATCCTGTATGCGGACGACTGGATCAAGCACGTTGAGGGCATCTTCAGGATGGCGATGATCCAAGCCAGCATGCAGATCGAGGCAACGGGCTGCCAGATGTTTGAGCTTGCCCTTACTTGGTACCACATAGATACGCACATAGCAGTACCGGGACTGACTTGGGAGGCTTTCAAGAAGCTTTTCAAGGAGAAGTTCTTCTCGGATGTGGCTCTCAGTGCTTTAGAGAGCCAGTTTGAGGCGCTCGTCCAGGGGAGCATGCTAGTGGACGAGTATGCAGCAGAGTTCTGCCGTATGGGCAGATTTGTTGAGGGTTTGTCTGAGGCAGCGAAGGCGCGGAAGTTCCGCAAGGGTTTGGTCATGGCGGTCAAGTCCTTGACTAGGAGTGACCGAGAGGCGACCTTCGAGCAGATTGTGAGCGACGCTCAGAGGGATGAGGACGACTTGGAGCTGAAGACCAAGAGGAGCAGAGACGCTTCCGGAGCAGGCAGCAGTGCAGGCCCAGCCAAGAGACCATTCCAGCAGACTCAGCAGCACCAGGGTCAGGGTCGTGCGCCCTTCCGGCAAGCGCCCCAGCAGCAGAGGCAGGGACAACAGCAGGGCCAGAGGCAGCCCATCATTTGCCCTTTCTGTAGAAAGCCGGGGCACGGATAGGACATTTACAGAAAGAGGCTGGGCAGATATTTGTTTTGTAGTGCAGCAGATCACCAGCTGAAGGATAGTCCTTCAGCACTTGCTCGTACAGCTCAGGGCGGAGGAGCCGCCCAGAGAGGACCAGCCAGAGCACCTGCAGTACAACAGAGAAGGCAGCCTTTGCAGACTCAACAGCAGAGGTTTGCACAGCACTAGCAGCAGTACCGAGGAGGACAGCAAGGGCGAGCTTTTGCCCTGAATGTAGACGAGACCGAGCCTATTGGTGATGTGATCTCAGGTTCTGTTCTTCTTGATTCTATTCCAACATTTGCTTTATTTGATTCTGGGGCTTTCCATAGCTTTGTGTCTGTATCTTTTGCTGTTAGACACCATCTTGTTGCTGATCCTTTAGCTAGACTTTGCAAGATCACGACCGGGGGTGGTATCATCCTAGTCAGTGATGTCTGCAGAGACCGAAGAGTTACCTTGGGAGGCCGGGAGTTGAGTGTGTGCCTACTCGTAATGCCACTTCCGAGCTACGATATTGTACTCAGGATGGATTGGTTGAGTATGCATTATGCTAGTATAGATTGTCGTGGAGGCAGAGTGTTGTTTAGTCCGTCGGGTAAGCCAGAGTTTCAATTTGCCAGATGAGCAGTGGAGTAGAGCGAGGGAGTCTTCTGCGGAGCCCTAGTGGTAGAGCCGAGGTTGCTACATCCACTGATAGAGGAGTACATGGATGTCTTTCTAGAAGAGTTGCCAGGGTTACCTCCGGACAGAGATGTGGAGTTCTCTATAGACTTGGTGCCAGGCGCGGAGCTGATATCCCAGCACGTCTATAGAGTCAGCAACAGTGAGCTAATAGAGTTGAAGAAGCAAGTGGATGAGCTTCAGGACAAGGTACTTATCAGATCTAGTTCTTCCCCATGGGGTGCTCCGGTACTTTTTGTGCCGAAGAAGGATGGGTCGATACGGATGTGTATCGACTACAGGACTCTGAACAACCTCACAATCAAGAATAAGTATCCGCTTTCGCATATTAATGATCTTTGTGACTAGTTGAGCGGAGCGAGGTTGTTTTTCAGGATTTATTTGAGGACAGGCTACCACCAGGTGAAGGTCAGGAAGGAGGATATTCCAAAGACAGCTTTTCGGACCAGGTATGGACAGTATGAGTTCATGGTGATGCCGTTTGGGTTGACTAATACCCCGGCAGTGTTCATGAATCTGATGAACAAGGTATTCCATCAGCATCTGGACAGGTTTGTAGTGGTGTTTATAGATGATATCTTTGTGTATTCGAAGACCCCAGAGGAGCATGAGGAGCATCTGAGGATAGTGCTGGAGACTCTCAGGAAGGAGAAGCTTTATGAAAAGCTTTCGAAGTACGAGTTCTTCCTTGACAAGGTTAAATTCCTTGGTCATGTGGTGACTGGAGAGGGTGTCTAGGTGGATCCGAGAAAGATCATGGCAGTTGAGGCATGGAGTGCTCCGAGTTCAGTAGTCGAGGTCAGGAGTTTCTTGGGGCTGGCAGGTTACTACAGGATATTTGTTTAAGATTTTTCCCGGATTACAGAGCCGTTGTCTAGGCTGACCCGGAAGGACGTGGAGTTTGTTTGGTCAAAGGAGTGCCAGATCGCCTTTGATGAGCTGAAGAGGAGGTTGACGACAGCTCCAGTGCTGACGTTGCTATCAGGTTCTGGAGGTTTCACTATCTATAGTGATGCATCAGGGAAGGGACTGGGTTGTGTGTTACAGCAGAATGGGAGGATAATTGCCTATGCTTCTAGGCAATTACGTCCTCATGAGAAGAACTACCCTACCCACGATTTGGAGTTGGCAGCGGTCATCTTTGCTCTGAAGTTATAGAAACACTATTTATACGGAGAGCGTGTGGAGATCTTCACTGACCACAAGAGCTTGAAGTATGTGTTTACCAAAAAAGCTGAACATGAGGCAGAGGAGATGGTTGGAGTTGATGAAAGACTTTTTTATATTGTTGCAGTATCATCCAGGAAAGGCGAACGTAGTTACGGATGCGTTGAGCAGGTATCCGGTAGCTATGTGCCTGACTACAGATCGTTATCTTTTGGCAGATCTAGAGAGCTTGGGCATTGAGTTGATAGTGCCTGGAGTTGAGATACAGATGTGGGGACTGCAGATTCAGTCAGAGTTGGTAGACTGGATCAGGGCTACACAGTTTGAGGATGAGTCCCTGAGGAGCATCAGGACGCAGGTTCAGATTGGATTATCAGATGACTTCACCATTGCTGATGATGGTTCTTTGCGGCACGGTACCAGGCTGTGTGTGCCGAGTGGGTCGTTGCACGAGGAGGTTCTTCAGGAGGCGCATCGATCCTAGTACTCTATGCATCTAGGTGCCAACAAGATGTATAGAGATCTGAGAGAGCATGTATGGTGGTACGGGATGAAGCGGGAGGTAGCACGCTTCGTATCCCGATGCTTAGTGTGCCAGCAGGTGAAGGCGGAGAGGCAGAGGCCAGGAGGTTTGCTCCAGCCGTTATCCATTTCGGAGTGGAAATAGGAGCATGTGACCATGGATTTTGTTTCTGGACTTCCCCGTTCTCCAGGCGGGAAGGATGCGATTTGGGTCATCGTGGACAGGTTGACCAAATCGGCCTACTTTCTACCATTCAAAGTGGGTATGTCTACTGAGAGACTAGCAGAGATGTATGTGCGCCAGATAGTCAGACTTCATGGAGTCCCTATGAGCATAGTATCAGACCGGGACAGTCACTTTACTTCGTATTTCTGGAGGAGTCTGCAGGCTAGCTTGGGCACCCAGCTCAAGTTTAGTAGTGCATATCACCCACAGACAAATGGTCAGTCAGAGAGGACCATTCAGACACTTGAGGACATGCTTCACACTTGTGTTTTGGATTTTAGAGGCTCTTGGGAGGATCACCTGCACTTGGTAGAGTTTGCTTACAATAACAGCTACCAAGCTAGTATCGAGATGTCACCATTCGAGGCATTGTAAGGACGGAGGTGTCGTACTCCGTTATCATGGGATGATGTAGGCGAGAGAGCTTTGCTTGGCCCGGAGATGGTGGTTGATGCAGCGGAGAAGGTCAAGGTCATTAGAGATAGACTTTGGGTGGTACAGGACAGGCAGTGGCATTGGGCCGATAGCTACCGGAGACCTTTGGAGTTTGAGGTATAGCCTAGAATCTAGATTTTGTTCTTGTGTTTGCTTATGATTGCTTGTTTTAGACTAAGTGCAGAGACCTTGTTTGTGCTAGGTTGGAGATATGGTATTCCTGAGGATTTCTCCGACGTGGGGCACTATTCGCTTCGGTGGAGGCGGGAAGCTTAGCCCATGTTTCGTCGGACCCTTCAGCATCCTTGAGAGGGTCGGCGCCGTGGCGTATAGGCTTGAATTGCCGCCTATGCTAGAGGGAGTTCATGATGTGTTCCACGTGTCGGAGTTGAGACGGTACGTGGTGGATTTCAGTCATGTATTGGATCACTCAGAGATCGTGGTGGGCCCTACTCTTAGCTATCCAGAGCAGCCGATGGAGATTCTGGATCGGCGGAAGAAGGTGTTGAGGAACCAGACTATTCCCTTGGTTCACGTCGCGTGGAGGCATCACTCTCCAGGTGAGTCGACCTGGGATAGGGATGATGAAATGCGCGAGCGATACCCCTATCTTTTCGAGCCCTGAGGTATGGTTCTTTCCTTGCATTCCTATCCTAGTTTCGTCTTTTAATTTCGAGGACGAAATTATTTTAAGGAGGGTAGGCTTGTCACTACCCGATTCTATAAATTAGGGTTTTTTTATTTTTATTTGATAAATTGTGTATTATTTTTAAATAATTATATTTATATTTAATTAGTGATTGTATTATTTTTATTGATTGTTTTAGGGTTTTGGCTAGTCTGGACCCGTGTCAGACCCTAGTGGACCCATGTTTGACCCAACCCACACCCTTGTGAGACTTATTTTTGGGTTTAGAATATTTATTATATTTTTAGTGGGTTAGTTGTAGAGATTAGGAGCTAGTTTGAGTGCTTTTGGAACACGAAACCCAAACCCAAGTGAGAGGAGGGCATTTTGGTCATTTAGACTTTATGTAACCTATATTTTGTGTGTGGTCGATCAACCACAGCCCCCTCACTTCCAGACCCGCACACCAGCAGCCATGCCCCCCCCATTTCTCTTCTTCACTACTTCTTCTTCCTCTCCACTCTTTCTTCTTCCTTTCTTCTTCCCACTTCAAGTAAGTACTCTATTTCTCTTCTTTCTTCTTCTATTCTTCATGGATGTTAACCCTAACCCTACGTTTTTCTCCAACCTAGGTGTTTAGAGCCTAGACTTAGTGTGGAGGCTAGATTTGGAAGCTTGGAGCTTGAGGGAGGTGATTTCAAGTGAATTGGAGACTTTGGCCTTGGGATTCCAACTCCCAAGAGGTAAACCCTAACTTTTCCCTTGCTAATTGCTCTAATGTAGTATAATTAGTGGTTTATAACCTTCCTAGACCCTAAGCCTACCCGTGGAAGAAAGTTGGAACTAGTTTGGTTGTGTTTGGAGACTTTGACACTAGGTTTTGTGTCAATTTTGGGTGAAATCCAAAATTGGCCCAATTTTGGGTGATACCCTAGGTTAGACGGACCTAGGTAGATGTTGTCGGGTATCTTGAGGGTTAGTGCGTGTCTCCGTTCGGACACGTGAAGTCGTGTCCCGGAGAAACGGGTGTTTCGGGCGTTTTCGTAGTTTTCGTCGTCGCCGGTTCTAAGTGCGTGCGCGTTTTCGCCACAGGCCTAGAATCGACGGGGTAGCATTTTTTCTAGGATCTAGACATTGTTTAGAACCCGTGGATAAATTTTGGGCTGATTCCGAGTTGATTTGGTGTGCGTTTCAGGGGGTTTTCCGAACCGCACACCGCGTGTTCGTCAAAATGACCGAACGGCCATTTCGACTTGGTTTTGTAGTTTCGGGCTTGTGCGCGCGTTGGGTTAGCTTCGGGGAGTGTGTGCCAGAATTCTCGGATTATATTTTATATATATATAGGTGTGTGTAGGGGTGGTTGTGTGCATGTTGGTGAGCGTTGTGTTGTGTTGTGTTGTGTTGTGTTTGGTGTTTATGTGTCTATATATATATATATATATATATATATATATATATATATATATATGTGTGTGTGTGTATGTGTGTGTGTGTGTCTATATATATGTATATATATTATATATATGTTTATGTGTTTGTGTATCTATATATGTGTGTGTGTATTTATATATATATGCTTGTGTATATATATATCTATGTGAGTGTGTGTGTGTGTATATATATATATATATATATATATATATATATATATATATATATATGTTTGAGTGTGCGTGTGTGTGTGTATATATATATATATATATATATATATATATATATATATATATATATGTGTATGTGTATATATATATATATTTGAGTTTGTGTGTGTTTATATATATTTATATAGATATGTATTTATATATATATATATATAGATAAATGTAGGTGTTTGTATATGTGTGTGTGTGTATTTATATGCATAAGTGTGTGTGTGTGAATATATAAATATGTTGGAGTGTGTGTGTGTGTGTGTGTATATATATATATATATATATATATATATATATATATATATATATATATATATATGTGTGTGTGTGTGTGTGTGTGTGTGTGTGTGTGTGTATGATTGTGGGTGTGTCTTTGTGTGATTATGTGGGCATTTGTGTGTGTGCGTGGTCGTGTGTGTGCGAAGTGCAGCTGGGAGGGCAGCGGGGCTGCTGTGCAGCGCAGCGAGGGGGCTGTTGTGCTGTGCACAGCAACAGCAACAGCAGCAGCAGTAGCAGATGCTGCACAGCAGCAGCAGCAGTAGTAAAGGCAGCAGCAGCATACGCAGTAGCAGCTAGCGGCATTCGCAGCGGCAACGAGGTAGCTTAGCGAGGGAGAGAGGATATATATATATATATATATATATATATATATATATATATAGATAGATAGATAGATAGATAGATAGATAGATAGATAGATAGGTAGACAGATAGATAGCTAGATAGCTAGATAGATAGATAGATAGATAGATAGATAGATAGATAGATAGATATTAGTTAGATATATAGATCTATGTATATATATATATATATATATATATATATATATATATATATATATATATATATATATATTATATATATATATATATAGCTAGATAGGTATGTGTTATAGCTATATATGTATATATATTTAGGTATGGGTGTAAGGTATGTGTATATGTGTGTTGTAGATATATATATATATGCACATGGATATATAGGTTTATGTATATATATGTTAGATATATTCTAGCCTAGATTAGTAACTAGGTATATGTTTACATACTTAAATAGCTAACTAGATAATTAGTTAGAGGGGTATTGGGCGATATCTCAATACCTTGAGATACCGAGGTATCTCAATACCTTGAGATATCCTAGGTATTGAGTTTCGAGCGGGGTTTTGAGCAATTGCCTAGGTTTGAGTTTAGAGATAGGTATTTATGTTTTGGTATATATATTTACGCGTGCTAGCATAGGTTTTAGCGGGTTTAGTCGGGGTGCGTAGCCTAGGTCGAGGTATCGGATACCGAGGGTATCTCGGTATCTCGAGGAGGCGAGTTTGAGAGTTTACTAACTTAATGAGCTAGTTTTGACCTAGAATTTTAGGGGCACCCTAGTTTGACCTAGCTTTGACCATAATTGTCCTCGTTGATCGTAAAAGTCAACGTTTGACCTAGCTTTGACCATAATTGTCTCTGTTGACCGTAAAAGTCAATGTTTGACCTAGTTTTGACCTAGAGTTGACTTTTTGGACCCCGGGTTGACTTTCTGATCCGAATTTCACCGGTTTGATCCGTTCGACCTAGAATATCCCTAGAAGCCTATTTTTAATTATTTTATATCAGTTTAACTCCTTAGAATCATGTTTAATTCTGCTTTTCACAATAGGTTCTTGCGACACCGGTCCGGATCTCGATCCTCATCAGTTGCTCAGGACATCAGGCGAGTACCTACCTCTGATAGTTTTCATTTTATGATAGCATTTATATCATCTGTTCTAGAACTGTAATACTTGATTCTGACACATTGTTACACGAGCTGGAACTAGTGGATCCCGTCATGAGATATTATCCCTCTACCGTATTCAGCGGGTTCTCTATCACGTGTATTTCATCATGTGCTTCCGGTATTGATTCTCATGTGCTATCATGTGCTTCTTGTGCTCTCGCCTTCATGTGCGCGAGCTACTTATCATGTACGTAGCATGTCGTGGTTGGATCCAAGAGTATTAGTGGGGGAGGGGAGTAGGAGTTAGTTATGTGATCAAAGCCAAACAGTATTTATGGGTATGTCGGTTATGCAACTCACGCATAACAGAGTTATCGTAGTGTTTTTCATGTCCAACCTAAGCCGATCACATAACAAACTTGTGCTCAAGGCACTTAGCTAGGATTCCTATTTTCTTACATGCAGTTACTTCACTACTTGTATTGTTCTCCAGTTTATATTTGCAGCTACTTATTCTGCTCCATCATGTATTTATTTCCTGTGCATCTTATATACTTTTCTATTGCTCGTCATATACACCTTACCATGTATTTGGAGTTGCTTTCAGAGTTATGTACTTCGCTCCAGTCCTGACTGGGCATATTTTTCCAAAGGATCCTGAGGATATTTGCCCGACGTTTTACGGGCCGGGTGTCGAGGAGTGCTTCGACCCCGAGACTGAGGAGGAGCCCTGTGAGGAGACGCCTTTAGAGCCCTATTTAGCTAGGTGGGTTTCCTGGGTTGTTCCCAGTCGATATTTTAGATGATTGTACTTATTCTTTTGCTGCTATGAGATGTTGTAGACTATGGACTTGGACTGTATCTTTTGGATATTGTCTTGCTCTCTTTGGTTCTGTTTCTTTGTTGATATCATATTGTGCTTTACTCTTCCCCTAGTTTTTGTGATTGAGAGTTTATATATATTGCGTGGTTTCCCTCCTTTTGGAGAGGATATTGACAGATTTTTGTGAGATAGATTGTGACATAGAATGAACCTTACAGCGTTCTACCGCCGATTCTGTGGCGTAGGCTGGACGTACCCACGACTCTTGCCCGATTTTTGGGTGCGGGTCATGACACATTTTTGGTGGTGGCCCATGCAAGTCTAGTTTTTAGGTTTACCTGCAATAGGATATAGGATATAGGCTGAGAGAGAGTGTGCTCAATCACAACTAGGACTCTTCCTGATTTCTCTTGCTATCTTTAATTTTTCCTGAAATTGTTTTCTTTTGCAATATTACTGTCCATCTTTGATGATATCGTATCTTGCACCGTATTGACTTCTTTTGATCTGTGTTTAGGATGCCTCCGAAGACACGGTCTCAGCGCACCATTCTAGTAGCTGCCACCGAGAGGTCTGCCACCTCTCGTCCTTCTCGACTTCCGACAGCCGCTACCACTCCACTCGCCACTCCTGCGGTTGAGGGAGCGTATGTTTCTCTCGGAGATCCTCTTACTCCCATCGATCCGAGAGTTACCCCAGTTGTTCCGGTGGTACCACCTCCACCACCGCCTGCACCAGTTGATGCCACGCAGTTGTTCGCATTCTTCCGAGAGATGATGGACGCGCAGCACCGCTAGGTGAATGTTATGAGGATGGGCATTGAGAATGCTCATCAGGTGGCTATGACAGCGGTGGACAGAGTGGCTCAGATCCAGCCACAGGTAGAGCAGGCTCAGCATCCTAGGCCGGGCACTATTATTGACTTTCAAAGGATGCGGCCCAAGAAGTTCCGGGGTACAGAGGGGATCATGTACGCGGACGACTGGATCGAGCACATCGAGGGCATCTTCAGGCTGGCGATGATCCCAGCCAGCATGCAGATCGAGGCAGCGGGCAGCCAGATGTTTGATCTTCTCCTTACTTGGTACCACACAGATACGCGGATAGCAGTACCGGGACTAACTTGGGAAGCTTTCAAGAAGCTTTTCAAGGAGAAGTTCTTCCCGGATGTGGCTCTCAGTGCTTCAGAGAGCCAGTTTGAGGCACTCGTCCAGGGGTGCATGCTAGTGGACGAGTATGTAGCAGAGTTCTACCATCTGGGCAGATTTGTTGAGGGTTTGTCTGAGGCAGCAAAGGCGCAAAAGTTCTGCAAGGGTTTGGTCATGGCGGTCAAGTCCTTGACTAGGAGTGACCGAGAGGCGACCTTCGAGCAGATTGTGAGCGACGCTCAGAGGGCTGAGGACGACTTAGAGCTGAAGACCAAGAGGAGCAGAGACGCTTCCGGAGCAGGCAGCAGTGCAGGCCCAGCCAAAAGGCTATTCCAGCAGACTCAGCAGCACCAGGGTCAGGGTTGTGCGCCCTTCCGGTAGGCGCTCCAGCAGCAGAGGCAGGGACAGTAGCAGGGCCAGAGGCAGCCCATCATTTGCCCTTTCTGTAGAAAGCCGGGGCACGGATGGGATATTTGCAGAAAGAGGCTGGGCAGATGTTTGTTGTGTAGCACAGTAGATTACCAGCTGAAGGATTATCCTTCAGCACTTGCTCGTACAACTCAGGGCGGAGGAGCCGCCCAGAGAGGACCAGCCAGAGCACCTGCAGTACAACAGAGAAGGCAGCCTTTGCAGACTCAGCAGCAGAGGTTTGCACAGCACTAGCAGCAGCACCGAGGAGGACAGCAAGGACGAGCTTTTGCCCTGACTGTAGATGAGGCCGAGCTTGTTGGTGATGTGATCTCAGGTTCTGTTCTTCTTGATTCCAATCCAATATTTGCTTTATTTGATTCCAGGGCTTCCCATAGCTTTGTGTCTGTATCTTTTGCTGTTAGACACCATCTTGTAGCTGAACCTTTAGCTAGACTCTGCAAGATCACGACCTGGGGTGGTATCATCCTAGTCAGTGATGTCTGCAGAGACCGGAGAGTTACCTTGGGAGGCCGGGAGTTGAGTGTGTGCCTACTCGTAATGCCACTTTCGAGCTACGATATTGTACTCGGGATGGATTGGTTGAGTATGCATTATGCTAGTATAGATTGTTGTGGAGGTAGAGTGTTGTTTAGTCCGCAGGGTGAGCCAGAGTTTCAGTTTGCCAGAGGAGCAGCGGAGTAGAGCGAGGGAGTCTTCTGTGGAGCCCTGGTGGTAGAGCCGAGGTTGCTATATCCACTGATAGAGGAGTACATTGATGTCTTTTCGGAAGAGTTGCCAGGGTTACCTCCGGACAGAGATGTGGAGTTCTCTATAGACTTGGTGCCAGGCGCAGAGCCGATATCCCAGTACGTCTATAGAGTCAGCAACAGTGAGCTGATAGAGTTGAAGAAGCAAGTGGATGAGCTTCAGGACAAGGGATTTATCAGATCTAGTTCTTCCCCGTGGGGTGCTCCGGTACTTTTTGTGCCGAAGAAGGATGGGTCGATACGGATGTGTATCGACTACAGGGCTCTGAACAACCTCACAATCAAGAACAAGTATCCGTTGTCGCATATTGATGATCTTTTTGACAAGCTGAGCAGAGCGAGGGTATTTTTCAGGATTGATTTGAGGACAGGCTACCACCAGGTGAAGGTCAGGAAGGAGAATATTCCGAAGACAGCTTTTCGGACCAGGTATGGACAGTATGAGTTCATGGTGATGCCGTTTGGGTTGACTAATGCCCCGGCAGTGTTCATAAATTTGATGAACAAGGTATTCCATCAATATCTGGACAGGTTTGTGGTGGTGTTTATAGATGATATCTTTGTGTATTCGAAGACCCCAGAGGAGCATGAGGAGCATCTGAGGATAGTGCTGGAGACTCTCAGGAAGGAGAAGCTTTATGGAAAGCTTTTGAAGTGCGAGTTCTTCCTTGACAAGGTTGAATTCCTTGGTCATGTGGTGACTAGAGAGGGTATCTCGGTGGATCCGAGAAAGATCATGGCAGTTGAGGCATGGAGTGCACCGAGTTCAGTAGTCGAGGTCAGGAGTTTCTTGGGGCTGGCAGGTTACTACAGGACATTTGTTCATGATTTTTCCTGGATTGCAGAGCCGTTGTCTAGGCTGACTCGGAAGGATGTGGAGTTTGTTTGGTCAAAGGAGTGCCATATCGCCTTTGATGAGCTGAAGAGGAGGTTGACGACAGCTCCAGTGTTGACGTTGCCATCAGGTTCTGGAGGTTTCACTATCTATAGTGATGCATCGGGGAAGGGACTGGGTTGTGTGTTACAGCAGAATGGGAGGGTGATTGCCTATGCTTCTAGGCAATTACGTCCTCATGAGAAGAACTATCCTACCCACGATTTGGAGTTGGCAGCGGTCATCTTTGCTCTGAAGTTGTGGAAATACTATTTATACGGAGAGCGTGTGGAGATCTTCATTGACCACAAGAGCTTGAAGTATGTGTTTACCCAAAAAGAGCTGAACATGAGGCAGAGGAGATGGTTGGAGTTGATGAAAGACTTTGACATATTATTGCAGTACCATCCAGGGAAGGCGAACGTAGTTGCGGATGCGTTGAGCAGGTATCCGATTGCTATGTGCCTGACTACAGATCGTTATCTTCTGGCAGATCTAGAGAGCTTAGGCATTGAGGTGATAGTGCCTGGAGTTGAGATGCAGATGTGGGGACTGCAGATTCAGTCAGAGTTGGTAGACCGGATCAGGGCTACACAGATGTGGGGACTGCAGATTCAGTCAGAGTTGGTAGACCGGATCAGGGCTACACAGTTTAAGGATGAGTCCCTGAGGAGCATCAGGGCGCAGGTTCAGATTGGATTATCATATGACTTCACCATTGCTGATGATGGTTCTTTGCGGCACGGTACCAGGCTGTGTGTGCCGAGTGGGTCGTTGCGCGAGAAGGTTCTTCAGGAGGCGCATCGATCATAGTACTCTATGCATCCAGGTGCCAACAAGATGTATAGGGATCCGAGAGAGCATGTATGGTGGTACGGGATGAAGCGGGAGGTAGCACGCTTCGTATCCCGATGCTTAGTGTGCCAGCAGGTGAAGGCGAAGAGGCAGAGGCCAAGAGGTTTGCTCCAGCCGTTACCCATTCCGGAGTAGAAATGGGAGCATGTGACCATGGATTTTGTTTCTGGGCTTCCCCGTTCTCCAGGCAAGAAGGATACGATTTGGGTCATCGTGGACAGGTTGACCAAATCTGTAAGCCGCCTGATTTTTTCAAAATTTTTTAAATACTTTTTCCCAATTTTCTGTAATTTTTTGGGAATTAAAACTAAGGTATTTTGTGATTTAAAAGATTTTTAGATAATGTTAATTAGTATTAAAATATTATGGAAATAATATTTTATGCTGTAAAATAGAAAACCGGACATAGGGTAATTTTCGGTGTATTTATTGGACTCCGAAAACAGTTTTAAAGCCCTAAAAACTAATGTAGAATTAAACCGAATTAAACCGAATTAAACCCGTGCCAAACACCCAACATCCCCATGAGAGCCGAAGCCAAGCCCAATTCCTAGGTCAAACCCAAGCCTAAATTTCTGAATGTATTAATACATATTTTTTCTATTTTTCTCCATAAAAATAAACAAAGAAAAAAGAAAAATTATAAAAATCCCTAATCCTAACCCTAACCCTAGCCGTCAGCCGCCAACCCCCCTTTCCCTGACCTCCCTCCGGCCCGACTCCGGCGCACCGCCCGCGTCCGCCCTCAACTTTGACCCGCCGTGTAGATCCCCTTGACCGCAACTGTCCACAGCAGCTCCCACGACAGCCCCTGCCTCCGCCACGAGCCCGACGTCCTCCACCGCCGCGAGGACTCCATCGACCGCTCTGTCGACGCCCTCCGCCGAACCATCGATTCTTTCTCTCCGACTTCCCCTGTCGATTCCCTCGTGACTCGCTCGACTGCTACGGCCAACTCCGGCGGAGCAGCTCTCTCCGTCTGCTGCCAACGCTGCACCCGATCCCTTGCGGCCTCCCTCGTCCAGCCGGCTGACCCGCAGCGGCTCCGGACCACCCCCAGCCTCGCCGTCCTCCACCCAGCCCCTCGCCGTCGACCTCTCCAACCAGAACACCCTAACCCCCTCGCCTCGCCGACCTCCGTCCTGAACCCAGCCTCCACCTCTCCGACGACTCCACCGGCGTCGACCACCAACCAGGAAGCCCTAGGCCGGCCGTCCGCTGCCCTAGCACGGACACAGCCTCTCCCATACCGGACACAGCAGACACAGTAACTAGGACACGAAATAGGATCCCGGACATGAGAATTCTGATTTCACGGAGCCCTGTTCAGGTAACCCGTTCTCTCTCTTCGTTATTCGGTTTTCCGTTCCGTTAGTTGCATCGCGTATACTGTGTAACCCCCTCGATGCCCGTGCAACCCGTTCGGTGCGTCGCGTCCTATGGTGATCGCAAACCGCGATCCAAAAATAGGAAAATCCAAGCCCCGTTTCATTCCGGAACTGAGTGCGCCCTGCTAAACGGGATGACTTGGTCGTACGCAGTCTTTACCGAAACGTGCGCGCTGTTGATACGGACGTGCAGGATTTCGCAGAAGTTGATTCGGATGTGCATGCACACCGGAATCAACGCGTATCCGCCGACAATGTCCCGTATCCGCCTATTCTAGAACACGTTGTAACTTCTTGTATACATCGGATCGAGACAAAACTTGCGCCATCGGACTCGTAGCAATACGCTGGTCCTGTGACCCAAGTTTGGTTCGATTCTGAGAACGTTGACAAAATTGTGTATCGTGGGCCCCACAAGCTCCACTTGACGGGCGATTTTGTGATCGGCTCATCGGAATCCAATTCTGGAAGTTTTATTGGGTTTGTATCATCGTTCCTGACTTGTTGACACTAAGTTTGACGAATTTGAAGACATTTGACCCTGACGCGCTTTTCGGTGCAAAGTGGCCCACATGTGGACCCCGCTTGACCCGGAAATGTCATTTTTGCCCCTGTATCGAAATTGGACTTAAGGACAGGCGTTTCTAGCTATTTGATATTTTCTGAGACTGTTGGTGATATTTATTACAGTTTTTGGAGGAGTACCTGCAGGATCCACTGATACTGGGAGACTGTTGGTATTCAAACCCCAAGCAAGTGTACCTTGCCAAATCTTGTAATTCTTTTTACTTATTTCCTTGACTTATATATATATATATATATATATATATATATATATATATATATATATATATATATATATATATTATTGTGCATGCTTGACCTAGGACCGTGTGACTTACTTAGCGTCCGATTAATAGTCGGGTGCCAACACCGTACGAGGAGTTGTGTAACGTCATCTAGGCATGGACATTCGTGACCCTTTACATTCTCGTACTTGTCTTATCAAGTACATTATATCCAGGACACTTGACACTATTCATGAGACGGAATCTTCCTGAGATATTCATGGTGATTCTGTATAGGATACAGGTTTATGTCATATACATTATACATGCTTAGATTTTATTATGACTGGTTGCATTAGATATGATCTTGCGTGTCATGGACATGAGACGTATGATTACATTGGGTGGGGAGAGATTTACCATACAAAAGGCTGAATATATATATATAATATTTTAATGGAAGTGCCTTAGACTCTGGCGACAGAGCTTAGGTACCGTACTGGCCCTTCGAGAGAATACTGCTATGGGTTTCTCCGACACTGATCCTGTAGTAGTCTCAGCCCGAGTATGACTAAAACTCTCATTTGCATATCACTTAGTTGGTTATATAGTTTACCCTATTTATTTTATTTACTATTACACTGCATTTTGGCTTGTATCTTCTCTACCTTGTTATGTCCCCTGAGGACCTGGATACCGGACTTTGTCCCCAGGACTAGCAAACGAGATCGATCCTGAGTTACATGGGATAGGAGCATTAGTAGGAGCAGAAGCAGGAGAAGGCACTGGAGCAGTACCAGATCCAGTAGACGAGTGATCACCGAGGGTATCTTCTGGGTATAGGCTTTACCCATACTCAGTATTTGCTGTGGTTATCTTTATTCTTGTATCTTGACAGATGTATCAGATTCATTATCAGGTTATTTCCCCGAGTTTATAGTTTATTGAGATTGATCTTGTTTTATGATTCTGATATTGTTGTATTCATTTCTGTGGATGAGATTAGTATATTTATACTATTATTGTTGTATTACAGCTTAAGTACGCCACGATGGATCCATTAAATTGGGTTTGTCCATCGGTGTGCGCTGCTGGCCATTGCCACGTGTCTAGTCCCTCGATATTTTGGGACTGGGGCGTGACATAGTTTTTGTGGTGGCCCATGCAGGTCAACGACTAAATTGTTCGGTTTCAACTTAGGGACCGAGCAAGCCTGCACCTAGGATTAGAGTATAGGATCTCATCCACAACTGACTATGACTCATCCTCCTTCCAATCTATTTCGTTGAATAATTGCATCATGCTTGATTCATGTGCCTTCTCGTTAGTTCCTTGAGTGTAGCCTTCTCCTAGAATATAGAAGTCCCTGTTGATAGAATGATAAGTAGGGTAACCCTCCTATTAAGAGTACAGCTAGGACATTGACACACCCCTAAGTAGAACGCTTAATGAACCCTAGCGTCCCTCACCTATAGAATAATTTACCATTATTTCTTGTTAGTCATGAATGACCTAAGAGTAGTATAGACACTGCTAAGAGCTAGTTAGAGATTTAACCCTAGTGTTTGACCCCAGTCTTGAGGAACCAATAGAAATTCGAGATCGAATGTTAGGACTGAACCTAATGTGCATAGAGAGATAGTGTTAGGATATAGGTTCTTGTCGTAATATTAGCAGACAGTACCTCAGGAAACCCAGAGCAACGAGTATAACATTCCCTATGATATCATATCTCAAACACGGAGAATTTCTCACCACCTTTCCCTTAGGAAACCATAATATTATCAAGAGCCGCATATTTTAATTTTATACGTTGTTCATCTGCGACATTAACATTCGCTAATGCGCAACGACTAAATTATGTTCTTCTTTCCTCCGTCTTTCAATTGTGCCACCTGACATTTTTGATAGTAGGCCCAGTAATTTTATTCCCTGTTAAGGACCCATAGTTTGCTAGGATTATAGCTGTAGTCTTAAAATTGAAAATTTTGTGCTTGGTAGTTAGAGTTCGATAAGTTTGAGTTAATCTTGTAGATTGTGACCCGATGATTATCCCTTAGTGTTAAATCACATAATTTGTACCCCCACCTCGATACAAGTTATCTTTCCTTTCCCTTGAGACTAGTAACCTGTCCATTCTCGCTATTGACACATGACCTATGAGCACTATGATTAAGACTTAAGATGACCATTACTTACGTGATACCATAGGAGACCCTAATAAGAGTTTCTGTTTTATTTAGATGTGCAAGGTTATTTTGCAGGATCCTCTTAAGACTGTCACAGTATTAGTTTAATTCTTATAAGTTGGATAGTATGCCTCATAACCTAGTACCACATAGTCCACTCGACACATCGAGGCAGTGTAATTGAATGGCATTAAGTGTATGCTAGCATAAGACGACAGTATTTATTCAGACGATAGAATTTAGAGGTCCTTGCCCCCATTTGGTCGACTAACGACATAGACAAGGAGTTGTATGATAACTGTAGAGATTGTAGAGTCTTTTATTATTGTTGCTTATTTTGTTTCTGTTTTTGTGAACTTGAATTAATTTGTACCTCCTTTCATCATCATCTAGCGTACTTATAATTTTTGTACTACCTTGACTTATGCTGCTATATTATAGCCTAGTTTTTGTAAGCATATTCTTTATCAAGCTTGTTCATGACATATGTATTATTGGGGCCTGATCAACCACACTAATATAATTGTCTATTCAGAATCAATGTATTATGGTCTGATCAACCTTAGTGCATTTTGGTTCGCTCTTCGCACGACTGCCTTACGTGGATTGAGATATATAGTTGACTAGTATACTTGCCCTCTAGATATGTCTGAGCATATCGTATCGGTTACATAACTATGCTAATACGAGCAGGTGAACAAGGATTACCAAAATAAGATTTCAATCCACAACTGCTTTGACAATTCCCATTTGAATTCTTTAAACGCCTTGATCCCGATACTTCTATTCTATTATGCTGCCCTTGAACTCTTTATTATTGGTCTCCGTCTTCCCTTATTTCGGAAAGATGAAACCTCGTGCTTGGTATAAATTGATACACAAAGAATACTAGATATACCCCGTAGGTCGATCACATACTTGAGGATTATCCTTTCGTAATTAAGGATATATCATATATGATATAATCGGCAATAAAGTTTTGAGGACGATATTGTTTTAAGTTGGCTTGATTGTGAAACTCTCTCACCTAAGAATTAGACCCACTTGGCTTAGATAGTGAGGCTGAGACTAGCTCGAATCCACTTAGAATTAGAACATGATATTTTAGTTAGTTTTACAACATGGTATCCCTTGGCGCACCTTACCATTGCTCCGATAATTGAAGCACTTCACTAGTCACTGTCCTCCTACAAATTCCACATCCTTGTCCTAGACATGACCATCACCCAATTTCCATCTTTGTGCAATTTTCCAATTGTTGGGCGTTTTTATACAAAAGAGCATTTAGGTGTCCACACTATTGGACATGACACATGAAGAAATCTATTTTTCGCTCATGTGGATTTCTCCCACGATTTTTGGAATGTGCAACGTGCAACTCCGCCCACTCCGTTAAACCTAGCCTTGCATTTTAACCAGTGCAAATCTTATACCATCCTTGTCTTCTACCGTGGCTTAATTTTAATTTCGAGGACGAAATTTTTATAAGTTGGGTAGATTGTAAGCCTCCTGATTTTTTTCAATTTTTTTAAATACTTTTTCCCAATTTTCTGTAATTTTTTGGGAATTAAAACTAAGGTATTTTGTGATTTAAAGGATTTTTAGATAATATTAATTAGTATTAAAATATTATAGAAATAATATTTTATGCTGTAAAATGGAAAACCGGACATAGGGTAATTTTCGGTGAATTTATTGGACTCTGGAAACAGTTTTAAAGCCCTAAAAACCAATGTAGAATTAAACCAAATTAAACCCGTGCCAAACACCCAACATCCCCATGAGAGCCGAAGCAAAGCCCAGGAGCATTGACCCAGCCCAAATTCTAGGTCAAACCCAAGCCTAAATTTTTGCATGTATAAATACATATTTTTCCTATTTTTCTCCACAAAAAAAAAAAAATTATAAAAATCCCTAACCCTAACCCTAACCCTAGTCGTCAGCCGCCACCCCCCCTTTCCCTGACCTCCCTCCGGCCCGATTCCGGTGCACCGCCCGCGTCCGCCCTCGACTTCGACCCGCCGTGCAGATCCCCCTGACCGCAGCTGTCTACAGCAGCTCCCACGACAGCCCCTCCCTCCGCCACGAGCCCGAAGTCCTCCACCGCTGTGAGGACTCCATCGACCACTCCGTCGACGCCCTCCACCGAACCCTCGATTCTTCCTCTCCGACTTCCCCTGTCGATTCCCCCGTGACTCGCTCGACTGCTACGGCCGACTCCGGCGGAGCAGCTCTTCCCGCCTGCTGCCAACGCTGCACCTGACCCCTTACGGCCTCCCTCGTCTGGCCGGCTGACCCGCAGCGGCTCCGGACCACCCCCAGCCTCGCCTCCTCCGCCCAGCCCCTCGCCGTCGACCTCTCCAACCAGAACACCCTAACCCCCTCGCCTCGCCGACCTCCGCCCAGAACCCAGCCAGCACCACCTCTCCGACGACTCCACCGGCGTTGACCACCAACCAAGAAGCCCTAGGCCGGTCGGGCGCTGCCCTAGCACAGACACAGCCTCTCCTAGACCGGACACAGCGGACACGGTGACCAGGACACGAAACAGGATCCCGGACACGAGAATTCCGATTTCACGGAGCCCTGTTCAGGTAACCCGTTCTCTCTCCTCGTTATTCTATTTTCTGTTTCGTCAGTTGCTTCGTGTAGACTGTGTAACCCCATCGATGCCCGTACAACCCGTTCGGTGCGTCGCATCCTGTGGTGATCGCAAACTGCGATCCAAAAATAGGAAAACCCATGCCCCATTTTACCCCGGAACTGAGTGCGCCCCGCCAAACGGGACGACTTGGTCGCACGCGGTCTTTACCGAAATATGCGCGTCGTTGATACGGACGTGTGAGATTTCACAGAAGTTGATTCGGATGTGCGTGCACACCGGAATCAACGCGTATCCGCCGACAACGCCCCGTATCCGCCTATTCTGGAACAAGTTATAATTTCGTGTACACACATCGGATCGAGACAAAACTTGTGCCATCGGACTCGTTGCAATACGCTGGTCCTGTGACCCAAGTTTGGTTTGATTATGAGAACTTTGACAAAATCGCGTATCGTGGGCCCCACAGGTTCCACTTGACGGGCGATTTTGTGATCGGCTCATCGGAATCCAATTCTGGAAGTTTTATTGGGTTCGTATCATCGTTCCTGACTTATTGACACTAAGTTTAATAAATTTGGAGACCTTTGACCCTGACGCACTTTTCGGTGCAAAGTGGCCCACATGTGAACCCCGCTTGACCCGGAAATATCATTTTTGCCCCTGTGTCCAAATTGAACTTAAGGACAGACGTTTCTAGCTATTTGATATTTTCTGAGACTGTTGGTGATATTTATTACAGCTTTTGGAGGAGTACCTGCAGGATCCACTGATACAGGGACAATTGTTGGTATTCAAACCTCAGGCAAGTATACCTTGCCAAATCTTGCAGTTCTTGTTACTTATTTCCTTGACTTATATATATATATATATATATATATATATATATATATATATATATATATATATATATATATATATATATATATATATTATTGTGCATGCTTGACCTAGGACCGTGTGACGTACTTAGCGTCCGATTAATAGTCGGGTGCCAACACCGTACGCGGAGTTGTGTAACGTCATCTAGGCATGGACATTCGTGACCCTTTATATTCTCGTACTTGTCTTATCAAATATATTATACCCAGGACACTTGATACTATTCATGAGACCGAATCTTCCTGAGATATTCATGGTGATTCTGTATAGGATACAGATTTATGACATATACATTATACATGCTTAGATTTCATTATGACTGGTTGCATTAGATATGATCTTGCGTATCATGGACATGAGACGTGTGATTACATTGGGTGGGAAAAGATTTACCATACAAAAGGCTGAATATATATATATATAATATTTTAATGGAAGTGCCTTAGACTCTGGTGACAGAGCTTAGGTACCGTACTGGCCCTTCGAGAGAATACTACTATGGGTTTCTCCGACACTGATCATGTAGTAGTCTCAGCCCGAGTATGACTAAAACTCTCATTTGCATATCACTTAGCTGGTTATATAGTTTACCCTATTTATTTTATTTACTATTATATTGCATTTTGGCTTATATCTTCTGTACCTTGTTATGTCCCCTGAGGACCTGGATACCGGACTTTGTCCCCAGGACTAGCAGACGAGATCGACCCCGAGTTACACAGGACAGGAGCATTAGCAGGAGCAGAAGCAGGAGAAGGCACTGGAGCAGTACCAGATCCTGTAGACGAGTGATCACCGAGGGTATCTTCTGGGTATAGGCTTTACCAATACTCAGTATTTGTTGTGGTTATCTTTATTCTTGTATCTTGACAGATGTATCAGATTCATTATCGGGTTATTTCTCCAAGTTTATAGTTTATTGAGATTGATCTTGCTTTATGATTCTAATATTGTTGTATTCATTTCTGTGGATGAGATTAGTATATTTATACCATTATTGTTGTATTACAGCTTAAGTACGCCCCGATGGATCCATTAAATTGGGTTTGTCCATCGGTGTGTGCTGTTGGCCATTGCCACGTGTCTAGTCCCTCGATATTTTGGGACTGGGGCGTAACAAAATTGGCCTACTTTCTACCATTCAAAGTGGGTACGTCTACAGAGAGACTAGCAGAGATGTATGTGCGCCAGATAGTCAGACTACATGGAGTCCCTGTGAGCATAGTATCAGACCGGGACAGTCGCTTTACTTCGCATTTCTGGAGGAGTCTGCAGGCTAGCTTGGGCACCCAGCTCAAGTTTAGTAGTGCATATCACCCATAGACAGATGGTCAGTCAAAGAGAATCATTCAGACACTTGAGGACATGCTTTGCACTTGTGTTTTAGATTTTAGAGGCTCTTGGGAGGATCACCTGCACTTGGTAGAGTTTGCTTACAACAACAACTACCAAGCTAGTATCGAGATGTCACCATTCGAGGCATTGTATGGACGGAGATGTCGTACTCCGTTATCATGGGATGATGTAGGCGAGAGAGCTTTGCTTGGCCCGGAGATGGTGGTTGATGCAGCGGAGAAGGTCAAGCTCATTAGAGATAGACTTCGGGTGGTGCAGGACAGACAGCGGCATTGGGCCGATAGCCACCGGAGACCTTTGGAGTTTGAGGTATAGCCTAGAATCTAGATTTTGTTCTTGTGTTTGCTTGTGATTGCTTGTTTTAGACTAAGTGCAGAGACCTTGTTTGTGCTAGGTTGGAGATATGGTGTTCCTGAGAATTTCTCCGACGCGGGGCACTATTCGCTTCGGTGGAGGCGGAAAGCTTAGCCCACGTTTCGTCGGACCCTTCAGCATCCTTGAGAGGGTCGGCACCGTGGCGTATAGACTTGAGTTGCCGCCTACGCTAGAGGGAATTCATGATGTATTCCATGTGTCGCAGTTGAGTTGGTACGTGGCGGATCCCAGTCACGTATTGGATCACTCATAGATCGTGGTGGGCCCTACTCTTAGCTCTCCAGAGCAGCCGATGGAGATTCTTGATCGGCAGGAGAAGGTGTTGAGGAACCAGACTATTTCCTTGGTTCACGTCGCGTGGAGGCATCACTCTCCAGGTGAGTCAACCTGGGAGAGGGAGGATGAAATGCGCAAGCGATACCCCTATCTTTTCGAGCCTTGAGGTATGGTTCTTTTCTTGCATTCCTGTCCTAATTTCGTCTTTTAATTTCGAGGACTAAATTATTTTAAGGAGGGTAGGCTTGTCACTACCCGATTCTAGAAATTAGGGTTATTTTTTTATTTTTATTTGATAAATTATGTATTATTTTTAAATAATTATATTTATATTTAATTAGTGATTGTATTATTTTTATTGATTGTTTTAGGGTTTTGGCTAGTCTGGACCCGTGTCAGACCCTAGTGGACCCATGTCTGACCCAACCCACATCCTTGTGAGACTTATTTTTGGGTTTAGAATACTTATTATATTTTTAGTGGGTTAGTTGGAGAGATTAGGAGCTAGTTTGAGTGCTTTTGGAACCCGAAATCCAAACCCAAGTGAGGGGAGGGCATTTTGTTCATTTGGACTTTATGTATCCTATATTTTGTGTGTGGTCGATCAACCACAGCCCCCTCACTTCCAGACCCGTACACCAGCAGCCATCCTCCCCCCCATTTCTCTTCTTCTTCACTACTTCTTCTTCCTCTCCACTCTTTCTTCTTCCTTTCTTCTTCCTACTTCAAGTAAGTACCCTATTTTTCTTCTTTCTTCTTCTATTCTTCATGGATGTTAACCCTAACCCTATATTTTTTCCCAACCTAGGTGTTTAGAGCCTAGACTTAGTATGGAGGCTAGATTTGGAGGCTTGGAGCTTGAGGGAGATGATTTCAAGTGAATTGGAGACTTTGGCCTTGGGATTCCAACTCCCAAGAGGTAAACCCTAACTTTCCCCTTACTAATTGCTCTAATGTAGTGTAATTAGTGGTTTAGAACCTTCCTAGACCCTAAGCCTACCCGTGGGAGGAAGTTGGAACTAGTTTGGTTGTGTTTGGAGACTTTGACACTAGATTTTGTGTCAATTTCGGGTGGAATCCGAAATTGGCCCAATTTTGGATGATACCCTAGGTTAGATAGATCTAGGTAGACGTTGTCGGGTGTCTTGAGGGTTAGTGCGTATCTCCGTTCGGACACGTGAAGTCGTGTCGCGAAGAAACGGGCGTTTCGGGCGTTTTCGTGGTTTTCGTCGTCGCCGGTTCTAAGTGCGTGCGTGTTTTCGCCACAGGCCTAGAATCGACGGGGTAATATTTTTTCTAGGATTTAGACATTGTTTAGAACCCGTGAATAAATTTTGGGCCGATTCCGAGTTGGTTTGGTGTGCGTTTCAGGAGGTTTTCCGAACCACACACCGCGTGTTCGTCAAAATGACCGAACGGCCATTTCGACTTGGTTTCGTAGTTTCGGGCTTGTGCGCGCGTTGGGTTAGCTTCGGGGAGTGTGTGCTAGAATTTTTGGGTTATATTTTATATATATATATATAGGTGTGCGTAGGGGTGGTTGTGTGCATGTTGGTGAGCGTTGTGAGCGTTGTGTTGTGTTGTGTTTGGTGTTTATGTGTCTATATATATATATATATATATATATATATATATATATATATATATATATATATATATATATATATATATATATATATTTATGTATGTGTGTCTATATATATGTATATATATTATATATATGTTTATGAATTTGTATATCTATATATGTGTGTGTGTATTTATATATATATATATATGCTTGTGTATATATATCTATGTGAGTGTGTGTGTGTGTGTGTGTGTGTGTGTGTATATATATATATATATATATATATATGTTTGAGTGTGCGTGTGTGTGAATATGTATATATATATATATATATATCAATGTGTATGTGTATATATATATTTGTGTTTGTGTGTGTTTATATATATATATATATATATATATATATATATATATATATATATATATAGATAAATCTATGTGTTTGTATATGTGTGTGTGTGTATTTATATGCATAAGTGTGTGTGTGTGTGTGTATATATATATATATATATATATATATATATATGTGTGTGTGTGTGTGATTGTGGGTGTGTCTTTGTATGATTATGTGGGCATTTGTGTGTGTGCGTGGTCGTGTGTGTGCGAGGTGCAGCTGGGAGGACAGCGGGGCTGCTGTGCAGCGCAGCGCAGCGAGAGGGTTGTTGTGCTGTGCACAGCAGCAGCAGCAGCAGATGCTGCGCAGCAACAGCAGATGCTGCACAGCAGCAACAACAGCAGTAAAGGCAGTAGCAGCATACGCAGTAGCAGCTAGCGGCATTCGCAGCGGCAGCGAGGTAGCTTAGAGGGGGAGAGAGGGTATATATATATATATATATATATATATATATATATATATATATATATATATATATATATATATATATATATATATATATATATATATATATAAATAGATCGCTAGATAAATAGATAGATAGTTAGATAGATAGATAGATAGATAGATATTAGTTAGATATATAGATCTATGTGTGTGTATATATATATATATATATATATATATATATATATATATATACATATAGCTAGATAGGTATGTGTTATAGCTATATATGTATATATATTTAGGTATGGGTGTAAGGTATGTGTATATGTGTGTTGTGGATATATATATATGCACATGGATATATAGGTTTATGTATATATGTTAGATATATTCTAGCCTAGATTAGTAACTAGGTGTATGTTTACATACTTAAATAGCTAACTAGATAATTAGTTAGAGGGGTATTGGGCGATATCTCTCAATACCTTGAGATATCCAAGGTATTGAGTTTCGAGCGGGGTTTTGAGCAATTGCCTAGGTTTGAGTTTAGAGATAGGTGTTTATATTTTGGTATATATATTTACGCGTGCTAGCATAGGTTTTAGCGGGTTTAGGCGGGGTGCATAGCCTAGGTCGAGGTATCGGATACCGAGGGTATCCCTGTATCTCGAGGAGGCGAGTTTGAGAGTTTACTAGCTTAATGAGCTAGTTTTGACCTAGAATTTCAGGGGCACCCTAGTTTGACCTAGCTTTGACCATAATTATCCTCAATGACCGTAAAAGTCAACGTTTGACCTAGATTTGACCATAATTGTCCCCATTTGACCATAAAAGTCAACGTTTGACCTAGTTTTGACCTAGAGTTGATTTTTTGGACCTGGGTTGACTTTTTGACCCGAATTTCATCGGTTTGACCCGTTCGACCTAGAATATCCCTACAAGCCTCATTTTAATTATTTTATATCAGTTTTAACTCCTTAGAACCCTGTTTAATTTTGCTTTTCATAATAGGTTCTTGCGACACCGGTCCGGATCTCAATCCTCATCAGTTGCTCAGGACATTAGGCGAATACCTACCTCTGATAGTTTCATTTCATGATAGCATTTATATCACCGGTTCTAGAACTGTAATACTTGATTCTGACACATTGTTACACGAGCTGGTACTTAGTGGATCCCGTCATGAGATGTTATCCCCTTACCGTGTTCAGCGGGTACTCTATCACGTGTATTTCATCATATGCTTCGGGTATTGATTCTCATGTGCTATCATGTGCTTCTTGTGCTCTCGCCTTCATGTGCGCGAGCTACTTATCATGTACGTAGCGTGTCGTGGTTGGATCCAAGAGTATTAGTGGGGGAGGAGAGTAGGAGTTGGTTATGTGATCAAAGCCAAACAGTATTCATGTGTATGTCAGTTATGCAACTCACACATAACGGAGTTATCGTAGTATTTTTTATGTGCAACCTAAGCCGATCACATAACGAACTTGTGCTCAAGGCACTTAGCTAGGATTCCTGTTTTCTCAC
>JAYESA010000015.1:141336497-141723997 GCA_036927795.1 Iris macrosiphon
TTAATTGTTGGTTTTTTACCTGTAGTAGTTGTTGATTGATGCCTTATATTCTGTAATCGTGCGTTGGTACCGCACGATTCCTTTACCCTGATTATTGTTATTTCTATTATTACTACTATGTTTCTTGTTGGTTTTATTCGTCCGTCCTTGAGTTTTCCTTTTTGGTATTTGTTGCGGTTGGCCTGACCAACCCTGGATTATTCCCAGTTTGCTTGTGACCGACCCTTGGGATCTTCTAGACCTGGCTTGGAAGATGCGCTTCAGTTCCAGATCATATTAGGAATTGGGTGGGAATGTACTCTCGTCTACACCTACCTGTTGTAGACTTTATGATTATCGTTGGTATTTTTGACCGTTTGGTCCTACATGATTTTTGTTGATATCATTCTTGCTGCTTATTTCATTATGGTTACCTGTGGATATGAGATCAGATTTAGGCCATAGATTCTATTGCATGCTAGGATACCCCACTCGACTGATAGTTGTGACCGCTATATACGACGTATTATACCTTGTACGGCATAGCTGGCCAGGTCCGTCCCCGCATTTACTCGGTATTTTGGGAGCGGGACGTGACAAGATTTTATTGGTGGCCCATGCAGGTCTCATTTTGAGATTTTTTGGGTGTCATATTATTATTGATCTCAGTCCTTGGAATTCCTACTTGTTACACTTGTCCTTCGCTCCCTTGAATTTGTAAATTGGTCCTTATCTCTACTTGGACCTATCTTGATTGACCCATGTCTATTCGTTGTTATCTGACTTTATTTCTTGTTTTAAGAGATATGGTCATGTAGTTGGCTATGTCGATCACTTTATAAGATAAGACATTGTCTTGTCTCCATCCTTGGGTTGCCCGTTATTTATCTTGGGTTATGTACTCTCTACCGATGCATCATCTTTTTTTATTTTTCTGTTATCTCCTACATGCATTGACTTTCTATTAACTTAGTATCATTATCGCTCTCTTCGTACATTGATGTGATTGTCTTGGAAGGAGGATTGAATCAGAGCTCAGAATTTGCCAAGGAAGTCAGGATTAGAGATTTCAAAAGCATTTGTTGTGTATCTAGTGAATATTCATGCATCAATTTAGCTCCTTTGACTCTGGATAGTTCCGCCTTCCTGATTATCTATTCAAATAGTATTTTGATAATAGATATATTGCCTATATATGATGATTAGATTTGGATTTTGGATTTTGAATTTCGAGTATTTTCCTAGATGTTTTGTGGTGTCTTGTGATCTTGTTAGATGTTTTCTGATTTTATTGAGTTGGACATTGGTTTATGGATTTGATTTATTTTTGGTATTTGTCAAGAGTCCTATTGTACATTGACGGTGTGGTAGCGAAAGCTGCAGTTGCTCGATCATAGTGTCGTGGTGAATCTTCTGCAGCAAATCTGGATGGCGTGATAGAGACTGACTGTGACACAAATCATGATTGGATATGAGGAAACTACGGTCGTCGGTATGAGACATATGTTCTTGATTTCGAGAGGTTTTATGGGGTTTTCATGCAGTTGGGATTTTGAGTTTTCTAGTATTGTTTTTGATATTTTGTACTTGTTTTGATTTATAGATTTATTTTCGTGCATTTGAGATTCTGATTTTTGAGATTATTTTGGGTATTTTGGATTTATTTCATGAGTTGATTTGTGTAGCTAGATATTTACATCTTCGATGTTTTTCAGATTGAGATTTTCTTCATTTCTGATTATATTACTTGATTTCTATAAGATGGGTAGAGTTTTCATGATATATATGTTTAGTTTTGAAAACCATATTTTAAAATAATTTTGAAATTCCGAGGAAGGAAGTTTTGTAAGGTGGGCAGGATGTGATATTCCTATATTTTCTAAATATGCATATTCATGTATATCGTAATTTGCGTGTTATTAAATTTTATATATTCTTTTCTGGATCTTAGTTGGCTTTGGTTGTTGAGGCTTGATTCTTCATTATTGTTGTTGTTGTGATTTTATTGTTATTATTATTTTGTTTTAAAATTATAATGTGATTATATTGGTATTATTAGTGGCATTATTATTATTATTATTATTTTTATTGATTTTATTACATTTTTGTTATTGTTATTGTTATTGTTATTGTTATTATTAGGGTGATTGTTGTTATTATTATTATTATTTTCTATAAACGTATCCCTAATCCCAAACCATAACCCCTAATCTTAATCCCTAACTCTCACCCAAACCCTAAACCTACCCCTCCTTCCCCCTCCCTCATTTCCTTACAACTGCTCCCCCCCCCCCCATCTTATCCTCTCGGTCCTCTCCCCCCCCCCCCCCCCGCTGGATGGCCCCTGCCCCCCCCCCCCCTCTCTCTCTCTCTCTCGGTAACTCTCTCTCTCTCTCTCTCTCTCTCTCTCTCTCTCGTTGCTCTCTCCCTCTCTGATCTCTCGACCCCCCTCTCTCTCGGATCTCTCTCTCTCCCAACCTCCCTCTCAGTCTCTCTCCCCTCTCCGATCTTACTCTCTCTCTCTCTCTCTCTCTCTCTCTCTCTCTCTCTCGACCCCTCTTTCTTTTTAGGCTTCGAGCACCACACCACCACCGTCTCCACCATGGCCACCACTTCCAGCACCGTTACCACCCATTGTCGTCGTTTCCTTTCCTCCATCCCTCTTTTCGAAGCAGTGTCTTCACGAATCCCTCGAGACACGTGCACCTCGACGTGCGTGTCAATTTTGTTTTACGTGCCATCACGATCCACGTATTTCCTCCGGCAGCGGGTTGCCTCGAGCCCAGCGCTTCCTTGAGCACCGTGTCATCCCGGTTTATGCACTGCCTTGATCTTTGTGACCCTTGACCTTTGTACCTTTTTTCGTGATCCATGCACGCACTGATTTGCTCATACGCACAGATTTGTGTGTCACGTCAATTTGTGCACTTCATGCTCTTTGGGACTTCGAGCATATCTCGACTTACGTGTACATTATGTTCCTATTCGTCTTGGTACTCATATTACTTTAGATTTTGTACGTATCTCGATTTACGTTTATGTCTCAATTTGTGTGTCCGTATCGATCCGTGTGCCTCATTTTTTTCTGTCAAATCCTTGCATCGCTTGCGGGGACCCACAACGGTAAGCCTCGTAGCATCCCTTATAATTTTTGTTATATTTTATTGTTTGATACTGATGTTTGCTTATTGTATGTTCTGAGGACCCCGGTGGACGTCCCGCGCCTGGATCCAGAGTGCCGAAGACTTACGTATCTAGCTGAGCCCTCTAGGCAAGTACCCCTTGCCCGTTGACGGTTTCACGCCTATGCACTTCTCGTCCTGCATTTAATTTATTATAATTATTGTACTTGTAAAATATAATTTTAGTGGATTGGTAATTATTTCTATTAGAGTAGAATGGTTCGGTATCGGGACAACACCCATATCGAACAACTCGGATTGGACATCAACACCTTCGAGGACACTGTAGAAGCATAAAAAGTGCGTCTCTTGAAGATGGCGCAGTTTCTTACAAATAAAATAAACATAGGAAGAATGACGCACTTTCTCTTTGTTCTAAAGAATGTCGCACTTTATACTTGCTTTAGAGGATGGCGCACTCTTCCAAAGGACAAAACAGTGCGTACTCTAAAGATGTTCTTATCCAGCCCAATACAGACGTACAATTGGCCTGTCATTTTTTCTTCGACCATTAAATGCGATGAATCTGACAGTTGAACAGCAGTCGAGGATGTGAGAAGCAATTTGGCAAGGTATACTTGCCTGGCAAAAAAGCTGTGAAGTGTAAGCGTCTAGACGTCAAGCGCAAGGGATCAGAACTATGACATCAGAATGAACGTCTCCGGATGCTAAAATAAATATCACCAACATTTTCAGAATAAGCGAGATAGTCAGAAAAGTCTACCCTTTTGTCCAATTTGGACACAGAAGAAAAACGATAATTTCGGGTCAAAGTGGGGTTTGCATCAAAATACGTGCCAGAGGTAAAGGTCTCTAAATGGGACAAATTATAGGTCAAACAAATTCTAACCAACGATACGAACTCAACGGTATGTCCAATTTTAAATTCCGGTGAGCCGATCACAAATTTGCCCTTCAAGTCAAACCGTGGGGCCCGCGAATAGGCGGCTCGGTCAACTGTCTCAGAATTATATGAAACATGGGTCACAAGACCAGCGTGATACCACAAATCCAATGGCATAAGTTTTGTCGTATTCCGACTAGCGTACACAAAATGGGATGGTGGTTTATAAAAGTCACGATACGGGGACTTTTTAACGGATACGGGTTGATTCTGATGCGCACACACGTCCGAATCAAATTTCGCGAAAGCCCACACGTCAGGATATACCATATGCACCTTTCGGTGCAATTGGTACAACGACGAGGTGGTCCCCGTTCGGAGGGTGCATTCCGTATCACAAAATTTTAGTTTTAAAATACCAAGTTTTTATCGTTTTTGGAGGTCAAATAATTTAACAGATAAAACAAACCAATAAAAATTAAAAGAACAGTTAAATCTTGGTTATATTGGAAAGAAAACTCTTCAATTAGATTTTGAAAATATTAAACATGTTGGTGGCAAATTAGGCATGAACATGGGGGTTGGATTGAAATTATGGACTATTTTTTTGGTCAGTTTTTCGGCCAACTTTCGGTCGATTTTTCGACCAATCCATGGCACGAAAACTTGTCCCGCTTGAAGAAAATTCTAGAGGGTTAGGTTGTAAACGTACACGGATAAAACGCTCGCAAAAAGAACCAGAGGCGAGGGAGATATAATATCTTGAAGAGAGGGGCGGAACTGCGTTGCTGCTGCACTGTGCGCGCGCGCCCGGCTGATGGCGGCGGTAGGTCGGCGCTGGGCGGCGGCAGTTGCGGGGGCGCGGGGGCGGTCGGTCGCCGGTTGGGCTGAGGTCGGGGGTCTGGGAATGGTTTAGGGATTGGGGTTAGGGTTAGGGCTTATGAACATATATATATATATATATATATATATATATATATATATATATATATATATAGAGAGAGAGAGAAAGAGAGAGTCACGGGGGGGGGGGGGGGGGGTTTCTGTTGTGGGTGAGTTGGGTAGTTAGGAATATGTTTTAGTTTGATTAGGAGTTGGGTCTGGGGTTTGCTGGGGTCGGGTAGATTTAGGATTAGGTTTTAGTTGTTTAGGAATTAGTTAGGTTTTAAGTTTATGTTTTTCTTTTTCTTTTCTTTTTCTTTTTCTTTTTATTTATTATTACTATTACTATTACTATTACTATTACTATTACTACTACTACTATTATTAATTATTATTATTATTATTATTGTTATTATTATTATTACTACTACTACTACTACTACTACTATTATTATTATTATTACTATTATTATTATTATTATTATTATTATTATTATTATTAACTATATATTATTATTTTTATATATTTACATATATGGATGGGGTTATAAATCCAAAAATATTTATACACAAAAATAAATTCTAAAAATCTATTACACTTTAACAAGAATTCCTAAAATAAAATAAAATAAAAATAATAGTTTGTGCAATAATTCTAAATGAGTATTCATATAAGTAAATAAATCAATAAAATTTATTTTCTAATTAAATATGAAAATACTTTAAAGATTTTCAATAATTTTAATAAAATACTTAACATAAAATTTAAATTTTTTAGGGGGTTTACAAGTAAGTCTAATGATAATACTCCCTATGAATTATGGAAAGGTAGAGCTCCTATGATCCATTATCTCAAAGTTTGGGGGATGTCTGGCTAAAGTAGGAATTCCTGAACCTAAAAAAAGGAAAATTGGACCTAAGACTGTAGATAATGTATTTCATAGGATATGCCCTAGAAAGGAATGCCAATAGATTTTTTTGTTACATCACTCTGAAGTAAATAAAATATCTAACAATACTATTATAGAAGCAAGAGATGCAGTTTACTTTGAGAATATATATTCCTTCAAAGATAGAATTTCTTCCTCTCCCTCCAACTCCTCTCTTGCTCCGTTCACTAGCTCTCATGTTCAAATATCTAGTTCACAACCTGAACAAAATATAGAACCTAGAAGGAGTAAAAGAGAAAGAATTGAAAATAACTTAGGAGAAGGTTTCTTTACTTTTTTGATAGAGGGTGATCCCTCAACTTATGAAGAAGCAATATCTTCTCCTAATGCCCCTTTCTGGAAAGAAGCCATTAACAGTGAGTATAACTCCATTATGTAGAACAATACTTGGTTTCTAGTATACCTACCTTTAGGTAGTAAACCCATAGGTTGTAAATGGATATTCAAAAAGAAACTTAGAGCTGATGGTACCATAGAGAAATACAATGCTAGATTAGTAGCCAAAGGTTTTACCCAGAAAAAGGGACTAGATTATTTTGATACATACTCTCCTGTAGCTAGGATTATCTCTATTAGAACCCTTCTAGCCTTAGCATCCATTCATAATATGTTAATCCATCAAATGGATGTAAAGACAACATTTCTAAATGGGGACCTAGAGGAAGAAATCTACATAGAGCAACCTGAATGTTTCATTGCTAAAGGCCAAGAAAAGAAAGTTTGCAGATTATTAAATCTCTTTATGGCCTAAAGCAAGATCCCAAAACAATGGCACAAGTCATCTTAGAATATGGTTTCATGCCAAATGAGTATGACAAATGTATATACTCCAAAATTATAGATGAAAGTAGTGTCATATTATGTTTGTATGTAGTTGACATCCTTATTCTTGGATCAATCACTAGAATTGATAACTAATACCAAGGACTATTTATCCAGCCAGTTTGATATAAAAGATCTAGGTGAAGCCAAGTCGATTCTAGGCGTGCAACTATCCAAATGCAACGAGGGTTATACTCTATCCTTGGCACACTCTATTGAGAAAATACTAAGAAAATTTTAGTATTTTGATAAGAAACTTGCCCTTACTCCTTATGACAGTAGTGTTGTTCTCAAGAAGAATGAGGGTTCTCCCATGGAAACAACACAGATATTCTCAGATGATTGGTTCTCTCATGTATATATCAAACAAGACCAGACTTGATATTGCATTTGCTATTGGGAGACTAAGTAGATATACTAGTAACCCAAATCAGTTACATTGGACAGCATTAGAAAGAGTATTTAGATATGTTAGGGGTACTCTAGATTATATGTTGCACTATATTAGACACCCAGATATCATAGAAGGTTATTCAGATACAAACTGGATAACTGACTCACATGATATAAAATCTACTACTGGATATGTTTTCACTTTAGGAGGAGTTGCAATCTCCTGGGACTCATATAAACAAACTATCATAGCTAGGAGTACAATGGACTCCGAAATAATAGCCTTGGACACTACATGTACAGAAGTCGAATGGCTAAGAAAACCTTATTATGCATATACCTGTTTTTATTAGTCATGTTCCTGCAATTTCTATAAACTGTAATAACAAATATGTTATGAAACTACTAAAGCATGATTTTGTGAATGCTAAGATGAACAGACACCTGCAGCTGCGCTTCAAGTCTATAAAGCTCCTATTGGGCAAATATGTGATTCTTGACTATATAAAGTCAGAAAAGAACCTTGCAGACCACTTGACGAAGAGTCTATCTAGGACATTGATCTTAGAATCATCGAGGGAGATGGGGTTAAGCCCATAAGTAAAGTCACCAGCAGTGGCAACCCAACCGAGTCTGATTGGAGATCTCAAGAAGCCTGTTCAATGGGTAGGAACAAGCTGGACTTAGGTGACTTTTATGGAACACTGACCCAAGATTAAAATCTTATTCTATAATGCCCAAGTGGCTGTACATGCGTACAATAATTCCCCATCACTATGGTGACAGTGTTCTTGAGTGATATGGTTAGGATGAGTTTTAAAACTCTTAATAGGTCCAAGATGATATGAGGGATTGAAACCTATCAACAACCCTTAAGGACTTACTTATACGAGAGATCGTGAAGGCCGCGACAATGGGACAGGGCGATCCCAGACAACTCTCATGAATTTGAAATTAAGTGCGCATGGCCAACCAAAAGTGCCACCCGTTAGACCAAGAACCTCTAGCGTACTATGTGTACTATTTTTCTGAATCTGGTAAAAGAAGTCTGATTCAAGGCATAGTCCATCAAGCACTTCTTCAGACAAAGACAATAGTCACTAAGTGAAATTCAAGGCTGTAGTCCATCTCATCTATGCATAGTATATACCCACCCAGAAACTCTTTCTTCTTTTTTTTTTTGTCACATATATTTCGGAACTTGACCATTTGGGGAGGGGGGATTGTTAGCTGTGTTTGTGAGCAAAAGCTCAACTTCCTTTTTCCTTTAGTCCCACATCGGTTGGACCACTCCCCCCTTGTATGTATATATTAGTTCTTCTTCATTGCTCTCTTAAAGATGTTGTGTGGGGAACCCCTTGGGCCACACGCGCGCGCCGCCGCAGCCGTCCGGCCGGCTCGGTTCGGTTCGGCGCGCGTAAAGGGTGCGGGTATGTGCCCACACCTGCGGGCGCCGAATGCCGATCCAATTTACTCTTCGGGTTCGGGCTGGGATCTAAAAAATCTTTTTGCTCCCCTGTATTTTTTGAACCGATTTGATTCTTTCAAATTTTTGAACGTTGAGGCACCATGTCCAGGTTCATTGAACACATGTGACAACTTCTGTAACAGCTCATATGACAGCTATTCCTCCACGTTTCTTTCCTTTTGTTATTATTCCTTAATGGCATGTTTATGAGCCATTTACTATCATGTCCAGTAGTTGTGTCTAGGGACTGCCTATATATTATGGTCTCCTCCTTCATTTTTATAGAAAATTCTCCTACGTGAAATCTCTCTCTCTCTCTCTCTCTCTCTCTCTCTCTCTCTCTCTCTCTCATTCTTCTCTCGAACCACATTATGTTCTTAAATTCTTGCTCTGGGCAGAGCTAAGTTCGGTCTCTCTCCGAGTTGTGTGCAACGAAGAGAACCCGGTAGTCAGAAAGTTTTACCACTAGGAGCTTCCAAAAAACGTCTGCACATAGGCCTTGGATCAACTCTTAGGGCAGTGCTTCGTGCACGACTTCCCCAGAGGCCGGTAACAATTTTTTTTTTCTTTGTTCTCTTATCAATTTCTGAAAAATATTATATATATATATAAATATAAATATTTACAACAATATATATATATATATATATATATATATATATATATATATATATATATATATATTACCAATGTTTAGCAATGTCTAACAATACAATTTAGCCTAGAATTAGCGACGACTAGCAACTCAGAGGATAACTGAGTTGTTAAATTGGTGACATTATCGACTTGTAGCGACATAGGAGGAGTAGTGTGTCGCTATATTGCGACGTTAGAATATAAATGTTGCCAAACATCACTAATAATGATTACTTTTAAAGGGCTCACTAGTTAAGTCAGTACCAGCTGGGACTTCTTTTAAAGGAGTCGTTATTTCCATTGATTTTGGTATAGCCTTTCTACTCTCACAACTATGATTAATTTTCTTCGCAGACAAAGCGTTTGAAGATGGATCCTTCCTAGCATATTGTTTGCATGAACTAAGTTGAATGGCGTTGATGACAAGAAATAATTAAAATAAAGATTATAGGCTTCATACTCCAGCGTAGAGATACGTTGGTTAAATCCCCTTAGCAATGCTCCGCCGCCCATCGCACCCGGATATTTATGCGTCTTTCCCTGTCATCCCGTGATTATTTTGACTGCTCAGAAGTTGTACAAAAAATCTCCATTCCATCTCTGTATGCTTGTGACCATAGCTAAACTAGTACTTCTTTAGCCCTAAGGTTGCCATTCCCATCACCCTATTGCAAACAGGATGTTTTTCTTTTTAGAGAGTCCTGGCCCCGATTCGCAAGCAGCCAATCTCTTCCCTTGTCCGTGAGTTCCTTTGCCAGCTTATTGCCAGTAACATGTCCACATGGCTCACCAACCAATAATTTTTCACTGTTTCCCAGAGTACAATGGAGAAAATTATTGGCTATCATTTTCCCGCGAAAAAGTAAATATTAAGTAAATGAAATGGTCATGTTCTCCTGCTCTCGTCCTATAAATACCAGCACCATCCACTGTGAAACAACACAACACTAAGAGGAGAAGAGGAATATAAGCCATGGCGTCCTCCAAGACCACATCAACCCTTGCTCTTTTCCTCACTCTTAACCTTCTATTCTTCGTCCTAACTGCCTCCTCCACATGCCCACCAACACCCAAGCCAAAGCCGAAGCCGAAGCCGAAGCCGTGCCCGAACCCCAGCCCGTCCACCCCGTCCACCGGCAAGTGCCCGGTAGACACGCTGAAGCTTGGAGTGTGTGCAGATTTGCTCGGCATCATCAACCTCAACATCGGTGCCGTACCGAAAACCCCCTGTTGCTCGCTCATCGGTAACCTTGCCGACCTCGAGGCAGCAGTTTGCCTCTGCACTGTCATCAGGGCCAGTGTTCTTGGAATCAACCTCAACGTTCCCGTCAACCTCGGCCTCCTCCTGAACTACTGTGGCAAGTCGGTCCCAACTGGATTCCAATGCGCTTGAGATCGATGGTTGAACCTCCTTTCCTTTCGTTGCATTTTCCTCTCTGCAGAATGCTTGGTTTCTTTTAGTCATGGATGTTTGGTTTGATTACTATAGTATCATTCAGAAGATTGAAGGTGCTGCTGTTGATGGGTTAGCAGCAAGAGCTCGGCAATAATCCTCGCTCAAAGCGAAGATATTGTACTGTATGCAGATTATATTCAGTGTGGTTTTGTGTCCGTCTCGGGACTATGTAAGTTCAAGTTGATTGATCTATGGTTATTGTTTATCATTACTAAGATACTGCTAAATAGCAACGTATACAAAGACTGAACTTAAAACCGTTGTTGCTCAGCAAAGGACTAGCGATATCCCTAATTTTAGCTCGAAACCCATAAACAATCTTGCTATTTGGCGTCCGGGTGCACGGTCCCTCCCGTGCACCTGCGGCCGCTCTCACCGTGCACCCGCGGCTGCTGAGAGCGCCAGGGAGGCCGGATGCGACGGAAGAGTGTGTGTGTGTGTGTGGGGTGGGGGGAGGGAGTAGGTGCGGTGGTGCGGGGGGAGTGGCAGCAGTGCAAGAGGGAGAAGGATGGCGGCGGCGTCGAGACCAGGAGGGGGGAGGGAGGCTCCAACAACGGAGCAGCAGGGGGGGGGGAAGACGGAGGAGGTGGCGGCGGAGGAGGAGAGGGAGGCGCAGTACTCTACTTCCCGGCCCTCCCTCTCCTCTTTCTCCGCACTCTGGCGTCTTCTGCGACCTCCGTGGCCCTCTCCGGCACCAGGGTGTACAGGGGAGGGCGAGCTGCACCCGGATGCCAAAAAACATTTTCGAACCCATAAATTGATTAGACAATTTGGCAACGTATTTGTGACCGAACTTTTCATCACTAATTATTCCTAATTATGTGTGTAAGTAGCGACATATAGCAACGATTTTTTCTCACAAATCCATAGCTAGGCCATAATACGTTCTAACCTATTCTTTTCATTCAAATCGAGTCCCTCCCAAAATCTCTCCCATGCCCCCACCCCCTTCCAAATTTCCAAAATCCCTTCTTGATCCACCACAAGTCCATCCTCTGAGACACGCCACCAATTCGGTTTGAAAAAACTTTTGGTTCGATTTCGGTTTTGGAAATACTAAAATTTCATATTCAATTGCGGTTTTAGATTTTTGTTTCGGTCCAAAACTGAAAACCTAATAAAATTTAAGAAATTACGTAAATATCCTTCAATTTTATTCATATCTTATGATTAAAAATTTATATATTTTTGTGTATATTTTGAAAACAATAATTTTATGTATGCGTTTTGAAGTCCAACTTTAAAAATTTAACAGCTTGTCCAACTTTTGGCACAACTTTAAAATACAACAAATATGTATATAAAAATTATAATTTTTAATATAATTTTAATGATATCAATTTTGGGTGCGGCCCATTAAACAATAGAAATAGTCCAACCGAACAAATTGAATAAACAAAATCGGTTATTCGGTTTGGTTTTGGTTATGGCTAATTTTGGTTCGTTTCGGTTTTCAATTTTTAGAATTTTGATTTATTAGATTTTGACTATTTCGGTTCGGTTGAAATTGAATAAATCGAACACTCACCCCTACTCATGACACCATATAACTAACGTCCCTAAAGTTTGCTTCTTTGATTCTTTGGTTTAATAGTTTATGTGTCATTAACTTTTATGATAAGGGAAATTAGATCGATGTCGAATGCTGGTGGTGTCACGCCCCTCTCTCAGAATACGATGAACCGAATATGTAACTAGCATCCCAGGCTACATACCAAACAAATAGACCTGTAATTGTATCACGGATATTGTCGCATGTAAAGTTTTAGGATAAACGTATGTGAAAATTAAAACCATTAATAAATTGAGAATAATTTACATCTATAAACATAAACCAAAAATATTCACATCTCACTAGTCTGGTTCCTGCCTCAAAAGATAATATACATAAAAGACTAAACAACTATGAAAAGGAAAATGATGCTTTACCCTCTACCTGAACTACTCTTAAAACTCATCCACGCTATATCGAGGCAATGTCTTTTCATTAGCCATGCCTTCATTTAGTGGACAAATACAAGGTCATCAAAAAAATGCAAGTCATCGGTTCAAGAGCGGTGAAATAAATGAATTACAATAGTATACGATTGAAAAATCATGAAATTATACTCAGATTGGAAGATAATATAAATAACCATAAGAAAGTATTATAGTGTCAACTTGAAATATGACTCTACCGTGATCCTAATTCTAGTGATTCAAAAGTGTCAAAACTATTCCTATAGCCTAATAATCACTACCATAATCATAATACAATTTTTTACCAATATGATGATGTATTTTGGAGAATAATTCTTTGGATCCCATAATTGACTACTTTTTATGCAATAATCCCAAGTCAGGGATCAGACTGTTACACGAAGGCATGGTGCTTAGTGATCCGGCTCTTTCCCGCAAGATATATCAATTAAAATATAAATTATACACATCATGTGCTAAGCACTCACACTCTCACACCGCGCGGCCCTGTGAAGGAGGAACACGAACTTATCAGTTTTTGTTATTTATATTGCAAAAAATTCGTACAGTGTGATCTATTTTGTTCTCCCGCGTTCAATGCTCTATTCTACAATCAAAAATAATTTTTAATTATGTTATCTTATTAAATCTGTAATTTTTTGGCTCATGTAAGTATCTCGATTTGTGTACCGTAGGTGTCACATAATACAAGAATGCTTATTCAGCTTAAAATTTTCATTCATTGGAATAACACAAGTTTGAATCTTATACATGTAAAATATCACGTAATACGAGAATACATCCCAACTTGATATTATATCTAACAAGACAGAGTATGTTTTTCTATACGTGTAGCAAGTATCACGTAATAAATAAATAAATACAACTCAGCACAATATTTTATCTACTAGAATAGACATGTACAAATATATTACATATTTGTTTTTCTTGCGTGCCTGCTTGTATGTCCCTAATGAGTCAAAAACTTAGATAGTTTCACCTCTAAATATTTTAAGGTTATTGAGAGTCTATCTCTAGTTGATATATATAATGTAGTGCCTCAAATCCCGATCCGACCGGGATGTGCACTATATAATTGGGCTTGTGGCTAGTCCGTCAGAGTATGCTTAGATCTTCGGCATCTTATTGCCACGGACGAAATGCGATGATCCTTTCCAACTCATGGAAAGGCCTCTATTGAAACGAGTCCAATAGTTTTCGTGTTTGGTTGCTTGGTTTTCTTGATTGCCGGTTTGGGATTTGATTTGGTGTTGCTTTCGAGTTGCTTGGTTTTCACTGTTGGTTTTATTGATTGGAGCTTGAATTTTGGAGAGTTCGGCAAGGAAGGATAGGCAAGAATTCTAACTCGGTGCTCGTGCTGTTGTAGGTCCGCGTAACTGACGTTTGATCGTCGCTAGGCGGGATTCCTTGTTTCAGCAACTTTTCCCTTAACCAGTGAGTGGTTTGGTCCCTTCTTTCCTACTTCTTCACGCAAACATCTCTAATGTTTCAAACGTTCACTCGATGATGCCCGGTTGGATGTCTAGGAAATGCTTAGCCATAATGCATGCCAGCCACTAAGAAAGGAACATGGGAATTGTAGACTAATTTTACTATATGCTTGCACACCTTATAAATTCAGTTGGTTGGAATGGGAATTTGGTTGTTGGTTACGGCCTGGTGCCTCGGATAGAGTTTGGACCCATGGGATATCAAAATCGGAACACCGCATTGAGAAAATATGAACTGTTGCATAAGATATATATATTGCTGCTTTACTTCATCTGTTTAATTCGATGCATTGTGTGAGATATAAAATGTTCATGCATTTGCATGGTCTGGGACAACTTGTGCACAAGGTTTATCATTTCCTCGAAACGGCTTTCCGGGGCACTGGAACCGTATCGATCCGGAGGGAAATATTGATTCGTGTTCGTCACGATGCATTGCGGGACCTCCAGCGGGGCTTGCTACCCGGGCTGATAGGGCGCGCCGTTAATGCTTGGAATATGTCCCTAAGGTGTCGATCACACCAATGACCGCATAGAATAGAACACATGCTAATTTATTGTCTCGTGCAGATGGTAAGTATACTTGTGTTTCGTTGCAGGGAAGGCGTGCATCGGTTGAGTAAGCAATCGATGCACTGATTGGATTCAATGCTATTTTCATTTCTATCAAAACATGCAACTGATATGAATTGAATTCACTTGCTTCTTTATAGAAGTAATCTTAATGCATGCTCGCCCCTAATAAGCTAGTGTCGATTTAGTCGAGTGGGATTCATCCCGCTCACCAGTACAAGTTGAGTACTGACCCACGTTGTGGGCAACTATTTCAGGCACTCAGACGGTGCAACGCTAGTGGATAGACGAAGAGGCGTTAGGAGCACCTCTATTTTGAAGTATAGTTGAAGTCAGATCATTTTGGAGGCTTGGACTTTCAACCTATACAAGGGCGTAATGTATGGACGACGGGGACTATCTGATGGAGCGCGCCCTACATTTTGAGTTATCTTTTCTAATGTAATTCAAGTAGCCGAGAAGGCGCATCAATGTAGACTCTATGTAAATTACTCTGAATTATCAATGAAAAAGCATATTTTCTTCCTGCACTTGTGTTCAATTATCTGTGAATGTGTTTTCTAAATTGTGTTTCAAAGTGGGTTCCTATAACTGCAAGTTCTTGCCTTGTACGAGCGCAACTCCAGGCTCGTACGGCATCACGCCCCAGCGAGGACGAATCGGTTCCTTGAAGGACCCAGCGAGGACGATTGACCCTTTCGGGATCGGGGCGTGACATATTGGTATCAAAGCTTAGGCTTCACATCCTTGGGATTTCAAAAGATTATAAAGGAGTTTGATGCGCCTCTCGGTTGAGTTGCATTCGGTGTCCGCTGCATGAGATGAGTCGCCTATACAATGAGCCCATAGATACAAAAAATCTATCGTTTTTGAGGTGTTAACAAGCTACTCTCTTTTGTAGCAATGGCTAAGAAAAACACTGCCGCTGCAAGCAGTGCTCAGCCCGTCCAGAACGATCCGACAAGTTCTGGAGAATCCGGAGGAGCGGGTTCAATGGATATGTCCGAACGGCTTATGCATCTCATGGAGGTGCAGCAACAACAAGCCATTTCTCAACAAGCACAGTTGGCTGCTCAACAAAAGCAGATAGATACCATGATGCAACTAATTGCATCCTTGGTACCCAACAACGGGGGAGCCACGGTGACGCCTGCTGCACCGCCGGTTGTGGCGGTAGAGGATGAGTCCGAAGAAACAGCATCCAGCAAGGAACACCTGCCGTGCGGCAGAATTCACTAAGAAGCATCCACCAACGTTCAACGGACGAGCAGAACCGGACGTGGTGATGGGATGGATTGCAAAGATGGAGGGACTCTTCAATCTGGTCGGCATTAGGGGATCCAAAAGAGTGGCCTGTGCATCAGTTCAACTGGAGCTGCGTGCGCATGATTGGTGGGAAGCCACTAAGTAGGGGATTTATGATGCCAATCCCAACTGCAAAATTACCTGGGAAATGTTCAAATCTGCCTTCATTGAACAATATATTCCCCGGGCTGTGCGGCAACAAAAAGAAGACGACTTCAGCAATCTGGTACAAGGAAGTATGTCTGTCGACGATTATGACTCGGCGTTCGCTAAGCTGGCTAAATTTGCTGGGCACTTCTTGCCTAACCAGCAGGCGTGGTGCTACCGCTTTCAGAAGGGTTTGAATGACGATTTGCGTAGGGACGTCATCAACCAGAAGTGTCAGACATACAGGGAATGTTATGAAGCTGCCCTGAACAGCGAGCGGATCTTTGGGCGCTGTCCACCAAAGGCCGATGTGCAAACCTCCCGTACCAACAATAATAAGCGACCTCGGGAAATGGGAGGGTCTGGAGCACAAAAGCGTCCGCACACATCTGAGCATAGGGGCCCGTCCCGTGCACCATACTGCAACAGGTGCGGCAGGTTAGGGCATCGAGTGGAGGAATGTCGAGTTACTGGATGTTTTAAATGTGGTCGTCTGGACCACAAGCATTTCAACTGCCGTGAGCCAAAACCGAATCAGAATAATGGGAATCATAACAATGGGAATCAGCACCACGGGAATCAAAACCACGGGAATCACAACAGGGGGCCTCCAGCAAGTGATGCAAATGCTGTGGCGTTGAACCCACGACGCCAGGGTGCTCAAGGATGAGTCTATGCACTGACTCGGGATGAAGCATCCGTCTCTGAAACTGTCATGACAGGTACATTACTTTTCAGAGATTTGCCCGCTAGAGTCATATTCGATTCAGGTGCTACGCATAGTTTCATATCTGCTGATTTTACTATTGAGCATAAATTAGCTTCTACTCCCTTAAATATGAATCTTTGCGTGAGCACACCTTCGGGAGTCGACATGCCCGTCCATGCGATCTGTAAGGATGGTTATATTTGCATCGGAGGCAGGAAGCTTTCCTTAGATGTCATTGTATTAGACATTAAGGATTACGACATTATTCTCGGGATGGATTGGTTGGGTGCTTGTCATGCAACAATTGAGTGCGCGGAGAAGCGAGTCGTATTCCGTCTACCCGGCGAGGCAGACTTTTACTATTCGTGCAGCGCTGCACCAAAGACGGCAATGATGATATCAGCAATTTCGGCTAGGCGTATGCTGCATTCGGGTTGTGAAGGGTACTTAGCTTCAGTTCGAGACACCCGACAGAAAAGTGCAAATGCAGCTCAGGCTGATATGATAGCAGATTTCCTCGACGTGTTCCCGGACGAGCTGCCTGGAATGCCTCCTGATCGTGAGATCGAATTCAGCATCGACACATTTCCGGATGCACGACCGATATCGAAGGCACCTTATCGAATGGCCCCAGCAGAGCTGAAGGAACTTAAGATTCAGTTACAAGATCTGTTGGACCGAGGATACATTCGTCCAAGCGTTTCTCCTTGGGGCACTCCGGTGCTATTCGTGAAGAAAAAGGATGGATCCATGCGGCTATGTATTGACTACCGAGAACTAAATAAGGCGACCGTGCGGAACCAGTATCCATTGCCAAGGATAGATGACTTATTTGATCAGTTGCAAGGTGCAACAGTTTTCTCTAAAATTGATCTCAGGTCAGGGTACCACCAGTTGAAAATCAAACCAGATGATGTTCAAAAATCTGCATTCAGGACCCGATACGGACACTACAAATTTCTTGTGATGTCGTTCGGTTTGACGAACGCCCCTGCAGCTTTCATGGATCTGATGAACCGCGTGTTTCGGCCGTACGTAGACAAGTTTGTGGTCGTGTTCATCGACAACATTCTAATATATTCCAAGAACGAGGCGGAACACAAGGAACACCTAAAGATCGTGCTGCAGACATTACGAGAGCATCAGTTGTACGCTAAGCTCAGCAAGTGTGAGTTCTGGTTGAACAGCGTGGCATTTCTGGGTCATGTTGTCTCGGCAGAGGGCATCGCCGTAGACCCGAAGAAAATAGAGGCAGTGGTGGATTGGAAGCAACCTACATCAGCCAGCGAAGTACGAAGCTTTCTGGGCCTAGCGGGATACTACCGTAGGTTCATGAAGAATTTTTCTAAACTGGCCTCGCCTTTGACTCGCCTCACTCAAAAAGGGATTGTATACAAATGGAGTGATGACTGCGAAGCCAGCTTTCAAGAACTTAAGCAGCGTCTTGTTTCAGCTCCGATCCTTGCTCTTCCAGATGGGGTAGAGGAGTTTCAGATATACAGTGATGCCTCGGGACTTGGTTTGGGATGTGTGCTCATGCAGAGGGATAAGGTAATATCGTATGCCTCCAGGCAACTGAAGCCGCACGAGAAAAACTACCCGACGCACGACTTGGAATTGGCGGCAATTATATTTACACTGAAGTTGTGGAGGCATTATCTTTATGGTGTTGCTTGCAAAATCTTCACAGATCACAAGAGCCTCAAGTATCTATTCACACAATGAGAACTGAACCTCCGACAGCGGCGTTGGCTAGAACTGATTAAGGACTATGATTTGACGATCGCTTACACACCGGGCAAGGGAAACGTCGTTGCTGATGCTCTGAGTCGGAAGTACGTGGGCTCGTTATCCATAAACAACCATTTACTTCGAGATCTTGAGGCGATGGGCATCGAGCTTCGTGTTCAGCATCAAGGAGTGCAGCTGGCATCACTCCATCTTGAACCAAGTCTGCGTGATAGAATTAAATCAGCTCAGGAGGGCGATCAGTTCCTAGCGAAGGCACGCGGACTGCTTTCGGCGGGGAAGATGTCTGACTTTGTGGCAGGTGAAGATGGGACCTTACAAATGAAAGGAAGGCTATGTGTTCCTAACGACCCAGAACTCCGAAGGGAAATTATGGCGGAAGCACACTATGCGAAGTATTCCTTGCATCCGGGGAGCACTAAGATGTACATGGACTTACGCAGAACCTTCTGGTGGCAAGGTATGAAGCGGGATGTGGCGACCTTTGTGTCACAGTGCATGGCCTGTCAACAGGTGAAAGCCGAACATCAGAGGCCCGGCGGGGAGCTGCAGAACCTCGCTATTCCTGAGTGGAAATGGGACAACATTACTATGGATTTTATTGTGGGATTTCCGAAGACTCCACGGGGGCATGATGCAATTTGGGTCATAGTTGATCGTTTGACCAAATCAGCCCACTTTCTTCCTATAAAAGTTACTTGGAGCGTCGATCGGTTAGCACAGATTTACATAGACGAGATTGTTCGATTACACGGAGTACCTGCCTCAATCGTCTCTGACCGTGATGGACGCTTCTTATCTCGTTTTTGGACAAGCCTACAGTCTGCTTTGGGAACCAAGCTACAGTTCAGTACTGCATACCACCCCCAGACTGATGGCCAGACGGAAAGGCAAATCAGATACTTGAAGATATGTTACGGCTGTATGCAATCGATTTGAAGACTAGTTGGGACACGCATCTCACGTTGGCGGAGTTTGCGTACAACAACAGCTACCAATCGAGCATCCAGATGGCACCGTACGAAGCACTTTATGGACGCAAGTGTCGATCTCTAATTTGTTGGGACGAAGTCAGCGAGCGGCAAGTACTCGGGCCAGAGCTGGTAGAACAGGCAGTTGAGAAAGTTCGCTTGATTTGGGAAAGACTCCGCACGGCGCAGAGCCGACAGAAAAGTTATGCCGATGCTCATCGTAGACCTTTGGAGTTCGTGGTCGGGGATCATGTATTCTTAAAAGTGACGCCGATGCGTGGGGTGATGCGTTTTGGCGTGAAGGGAAAACTGAGTCCCAGGTTTGTCGGCCCCTTCGAGATTCTGGAACGAGTGGCAGCTGTGGCATACCGGATTGCACTACCTTCCGCCTTGGCCGAAGTGCATGACGTATTCCATGTTTCTCAACTGCGGAAGTATGTGCATGACCCGAGTCATGTGGTTAGCTTCGAACAATTGGAACTGCGCACAGATTTATCATACTCAGAAGAACCGGTGCAGATTCTAGATCGTAAGGAAAAAGTACTTCGCAACCGTACGATGTCCTTGGTTCGCGTGCTGTGGCAGAACCATTCAGTTGGGGAATCAACCTGGGAGATGGAATCGGAGATGAAGGAGAAATATCCTTCGTTGTTCATTCCGTCGGAGGTAGGGCCTTGTTCTTAAGTTTCGGGATGAAACTTTTTCTTAGTGGTATATTATGTAGTGCCTCAAATCCCGATCCGACCGGGATGTGCACTATATAATTGGGCTTGTGGCTAGTCCGTCAGAGTATGCTTAGATCTTCGGCATCTTATTGCCACGGACGAAATGCGATGATCCTTTCCAACTCATGGAAAGGCCTCTATTGAAACGAGTCCAATAGTTTTCGTGTTTGGTCGCTTGGTTTTCTTGATTGCCGGTTTGGGATTTGATTTGGTGTTGCTTTCGAGTTGCTTGGTTTTCACTGTTGGTTTTATTGATTGGAGCTTAAATTTTGGAGAGTTCGGCAAGGAAGGATAGGCAAGAATTCTAACTCGGTGCTCGTGCTGTTGCAGGTCCGCGTAATTGACGTTTGATCGTCGCTAGGCGGGATTCCTTGTTTCAGCAACTTTTTCCTTAACCAGTGAGTGGTTTGGTCCCTTCTTTCCTACTTCTTCACGCCAACATCTCTAATGTTTCAAACGTTCACTCGATGATGCCCGGTTGGACGCCTAGGAAATGCTTAGCCACAATGCATGCCAGCCACTTAGAAAGGAACATGGGAATTGTAGACTAATTTTACTATATGCTTGCGCACCTTATAAATTCAGTTGGTTGGAATGGGAATTTGGTTGTTGGTTACGGCCTGGTGCCTCGGATAGAGTTTGGACCCATGGGATATCAAAATCGGAACACCGCATTGAGAAAATATGAACTGTTGCATAAGATATATATATTGCTGCTTTACTTCATCTGTTTAATTCGATGCATTGTGTGAGATATAAAATGTTCATGCATTTGCATGGTCTGGGACAACTTGTGCACAAGGTTTATCATTTCCTCGAAACGGCTTTCCGGGACACTGGAACCGTATCGATCCGGAGGGAAATATTGATTCGTGTTCGTCACGATGCATTGCGGGACCTCCAGCGGGGCTTGCTATCCGGGCTGATAGGGCGCGCCGTTAATGCTTGGAATATGTCCCTAAGGTGTCGATCACACCAATGACCGCATAGAATAGAACACATGCTAATTTATTGTCTTGTGCAGATGGTAAGTATACTTGTGTTTCGTTGCAGGGAAGGCGTGCATCGGTTGAGTAAGCAATCGATGCACTGGTTGGATTCAATGCTATTTTCATTTCTATCAAAACATGTAACTGATATGAATTGAATTCACTTGCTTCTTTATAGAAGTAATCTTAATGCATGCTCGCCCCTAATAAGCTAGTGTCGATTTAGTCGAGTGGGATTCATTCGCTCACCAGTACAAGTTGAGTACTGACCCACGTTGTGGGCAACTATTTCAGGCACTCAGACGGTGCAACGCTTGTGGATAGACGAAGAGGCGTTAGGAGCACCTCTATTTTGAAGTATAGTTGAAGTCAGATCATTTTGGAGGCTTGGACTTTCAACCTATACAAGGGCGTAATGTATGGACGACGGGGACTATCTGATGGAGCGCGCCCTGCATTTTGAGTTATCTTTTCTAATGTAATTCAAGTAGCCGAGAAGGCGCATCAATGTAGACTCTATGTAAATTACTCTGAATTATCAATGAAAAAGCATATTTTCTTCCTGCACTTGTGTTCAATTATCTGTGAATGTGTTTTCTAAATTGTGTTTCAAAGTGGGTTCCTATAACTGCAAGTTCTTGCCTTGTACGAGCGCAACTCTAGGCTCGTACGGCATCACGCCCCAGCGAGGACGAATCGGTTCCGTGAAGGACCCAGCGAGGACGATTGACCCTTTCGGGATCGGGACGTGACATATAATACTCTAGGTTAGGATTTGGCATAATACTATAACATTGAGTTTCAAAAATAGGTTATCTTCCAAAAAATTTAGAATTTTTGGCAGTCTATATTGTATTTCGAACTCTAAACACAATAATATAAATCAACCTGGAGCAATTCTTCAAAGAATTTACTTGGGTCAGAGATCCTTCGGTGAAAAAACTCAACACCGGACTCATGCAATTATATATAGTAGATAAGGAACACAAAAGGCTATTAAGAGAAGAATTCTTCTTACATTACCTACCATACCTTAGCAATCCTAAAAGCCTTATATGCTAATCCTTCTAAACAATGAGACATAAAAGTTAGAAACACAAAATTCTAAAAGTAACGTCTAACTAATAAATAGAACAATGAACATATATATATATCCAAGGTGTGGAGTCTTCCGTTTAAGAGCTTATACATACGCATCTGTAATTTAGTGGCTATCCCCTTAGCCCAAATGAATGTTGCCAACTCTGATCGATTGTGAGTTCTCTGGATCCGGTTATATATCTCCTTGTGGTTGAATTCTCCATTCCCAGTGTTGTCCCATATCCAACGGTATTCAGCAGCGCTGCTATCAATTGCTAAGCTCCTTATTTCAGTCGCAAATGGATGCGTGAATCCGTGTAATTCTGGTCTCTGTCATTGACTCGAGCGAGTGCATTGTTCCCACATTTGTCCATTAAGCTGTTGTGAGTGATCCAGGGATCCAGCCATAAACTGGTGGTCGATCCGTCTTTGAAGATACGTGAGATCTCCTTCTTCACCTTTTCTCTGTAGTGAATTATGTTTTTGAACATCACCGAATTATTGTTATTAATTTATTGTGCCCAAAAACTCTCTCCTTTCAAATATTTTTTCTTTCATCCACGTCGCCCATAGTGAGTCCGATGATATGAGCCTCCAAGTCAATTTTATCCCTGCTATATCCCGTAGTACTCTCAATGGTCTAAGTCCCACTCCTCCCTCTGCTTTAGATCGACACAGAGTATCCCACCCTATCGCGTGGATGCCTCCACGCCATATAAAATTTGCACATAATTTTTCTATTTTACTTATAGTAGCCACCGGCAACATAGTCGCTTGTAACCAGTACAAAGCTATAGCTGTGATCACCGCCCGGACCAACTCGATACGTCCTCCAAATGAGAGGTTCTGTGCGTGCCAACCCTCTATGCGCCGTTGCGTGAACTCCACCAAGCTTCTGTAGTTGATGTCCTTGGCGTAATTTGTCGACAACGGAATCCCCAAATATTTAACAAGCAGTTCACCCCATTCCATGCCTATAGCCAGAGGTCGCTCCTCTTTATTAGGAAAAAGTTTTTTAAAGTATGCTTTATTCTTATATTTGTTAAGCTGTAGACCTGAGTTATAGACAAACAAATCCATAACCGATGATAATTCTGCAAGCCCCACCATGGTCGGAGCCATAAACACCAATAAATCGTCAGCATAAATCAAATGGAAAACATGAGGAGTTACAATCCAGTGAAATAAAGATATCCTCTTCTGATAAATCGTTGAGTCCATGAGGCACGTAAAATATTCCATCACTATAGTGAATAGATATGGAGATAATTGATCCCCCTATTGAAGCCCCATGTTGCTTCGGATAAAACCATATGGTTTTCCTTTAATAAGGACCGAGAATGTTGGTGTCGTAATACATTCTCGCACACGGGCCACACAAGTTCGATCGAACCCCATCGCCAGCATGATATGACAAACGAACTCTCTGTTGACGGTATCATAAGCCTTTCTCGGGTCCAACTTGATACATGCTCTCTTTCCTCCAGCCTTGTTGAAGTTTCGTACCATCTCATGTGCAAGAAGATTGTTGTCCGCAATGGTACACCCTCAGATGAATGATGCCTAGTTCGGAGATATTAGTCCCTGTATAATAGACTCCATCCTCCGACACATTAAATGTGTGATAATCTTATAGATGTAATTGCAGCACGCAATCGGTCAAAAATATGCAAGAGATGTGGATACCTCCTTCTTAGGTATAAGCGTGAGAAAGGTGTGATTGAGCTGGCATAATAGCCTCCCCATCGCGAAGAAGTCTTGAATCACCTCCAATACCTGCATCTTAATATCCTCCTAATGTATTTTAAAGAAAGTGCTCCCAAACCCATATGGTGCTGGAGCTTTGTTAGGATCATCTTTCTTAATAATGGTTTCCACTTCCTCGAGAGTAACCGGGGAAAGTAGCACCTGGTTTCCATGTGCAGTAACCAAGCGCTTGCATATTATCTCCAAAAATTCTGACAAATAATCACATTGGGTGTAAAGGTTCGTATAGTACATGACAACTTCAAATTGTAGTTCACTATCCGATACAATCTCCTTCTCGTCCGGTCCGAGAAGCTTGCCCAAGTTGTTCCGATGGTGCCTGGTATTAACAACATCATAGTAAATTTTTGTGCATCTGTCCCCCTACAATAGCCACGAGAACTTCGCCCTTTGTGCCAACTCAATCTCTTCCTCCATGCGGAGATCGCCTACCATCCGAGTCTTCGTCCGTTCTTCCTCCACCAACACCGGGTTTTTTAAGTCAGCTTGCAGTCTTGTTTGGAGAATCCGCAACTTATCATCCTCCTCTTCTACCCGCCTAATAAGCAATCCACAGTTCCCAAGTTTTAGCCTCTCCTTTACAGCTTTTAGTTTTTTCACCAATTGATACTGCTTTTTGCCTTGCACCATAGTTTGCAGTCCTCTCTTTACTGTTTTCGCATAGCCATCCACCAAATGCCATTTATTATTGTATCTAAAAGGCATAGACTTAGGTTTTCTAGTAGGAGTAAGTCTCACACACAAGGAGGAGTGGTCAGACGTCCCAGAAGCGAGCCCTTCGGCCACTAAACCCAGATAAATCCTGAGCCACTCTCAGTTCACCAACCCTCTGTCGAGTTGGCATGCTACTCTCTTGCGAATAGATTTATTGTTCCAAGACCAAATGTGTCTCGTTCTCTCAAGAATCTGCAGTCTGGATAGAAGTAGGCATCGGTGAAAGTCATAAAATATTATCCGGTACCTGTCGACCCCTCCCTCCCCCCCACACTTTTTTATATTGATACATTAGGGCGTTGTAATCCCCCATAAGAAGCATGGGTAATTTGTATATTGTCTCAACCAAGGTACTGACTCGAGCAATATCCCTCCACAAATCCTCCCTTCTTTTCCTGTCATTGTGTCCATAGACCGCTCCGAAGAGTATTTTGAGCCCTTCCATTGGAGAGTAATAGCACAATCAGTTGGTCAGACATATGTACAACCTGTCCATCCCAACTTCTGCCGCCCAACGTATCCATATCCTTGCATATCGCAAAACTGGATATTATGCACCTACTTCCAGTGTCTAGGCATCCTTCGCGAAAGCATTATTTCAGACTTAATTTTAGATTCTAGAATGACGCAAATATTGAATTGACCCTTCCTCACAACTTCGCTGATTTTCTTCCATCTCCCCAAAGAGCACATCCCGCGCAGGTTCCATGTTATCAGAGACATTAATTATCAATACTATTCCCAGACGAATCTCGAGCATTGTCAATTGGGAGATTGACACTCTCGTCTTCATCTAGCCATAACAGTCCACTCCTCCCCTCCACCTCATTAATTATAGGTGGATGTAGCTCCTCCCACCTTGGGTTTCCCAAGCATACATCTGCCACCGCTGATTATGCCTCTTGCATTGAGATTCGAGAGTCATCGATATTAGTACTAGCGTGTCGCTTTCTGCTCCCCATGTCACACCCCAATTATGTGGAATCGATAGTCGTCTCTCGGGTATGTTGTTGTGCATGCCTAAGTTGCTTGAACGCACAAGGCCATGGTATTTGATAAAACGAGCATCTATTAAGAGTACGCAGATAATTGAAACACAATATTAAAACAAGAAAAAGTTCTCTTTATTGATAATGAACACCATTTACAAACTCTTGAACAAGTACAAAAGGTTGCCGTACAGGCTTACAAAAGTGGACGCAAAATAAGATTGTCATCTGATACATTACATCATTTTATTAAAACTTCAAAAGCTATAGACACCTTCGGGCGAAGCTATCACCTTGCCATGGAGCTGCATAAAATATGTGCACGAGCACCTGAAACTTCAAACACGCTTCAAAAGGGCACGAACAGGGTTCACCGGTAAGTGGACTGGATTGGGAAGTCGCCTTAACTTCTTGCAGGATCGCCTGGGCGCAGAGAATATGTTGCAACGAGGGTCAGTACATCAAAATATACTAGTGAAGGCAAGCTAACCCAACAATACCAATCAACATATTATTTATGTGAAGCATGCAAGTTATTATGTGGTCTTTCTACCTTTTCTTAGTTCAATTTACATGCAAACAATGGATATGGAAATTTACTGAAATAAGCATGCCGTCGTTCGGTGACTTTTACCTGCCCTTCTGAACCACCTGCACAACACTTACCATGACCTTCCCTGCCACAAAGACATAGTTAGCTGGCACAATTTAAATATACGAGGGGGTCACTGGCATGATGCCATAGTGGACGAGTTATAGTCATGGGCGAGGATGGTATGCAACGCGAGGTACATGAAGTGCTATATGCTATCCCATTTTATATGTGAGACTATCGTGAAGTTTCGTCCGGAAAGGTTTGGTGCCAGTGCCCTAGCGACCGTCCGCGGGAACCATACAACCTTGTGCACAAGTTGTCCGTGACCAAGTGGCGTCTAATGCTAAGTTATCAAACGATGCAGTTCAAGGTAACACAAGCACGAAACAAATAACAAGTCATGATCTATTTTGCATAGTCTTCATGTTTATTTTATTGCATAGTAAAGTGTGTTCTATATATAGTGTCACGCCCAAGTCCCAAAATACAAAGGACTAGGCCACGTGGCAATGGCCAGCTACGTACCAAGGGGACTCCAGTCCGACTCTGAATACTTATAAGCTGTAAATGAGGGTTACTATCTAGTTAACACGGTCTATATGTCTATGTCTCAAACCACAAGGATATGTAATAAAGAAAGGACAATATGTATCATGGTGTGCACCCCACACTACACTCGTCCGAATAGACTCGAAGGAAATAATATGAGTCTACAAATACTGGGCTATACTAGCAGAAAATAAGCAAAGGTCATAATAGCTGAACAATGAGAAAGTGAAAACAAATAACGAGTAACAATACCTACATGTCGGTATAATACTCATCAGCAGCTCCAGCCTCCCGTCAGCAATTGACCCTACAATCTGGCAGGGAACTAGGTCCTCAGAGGAACGTAACAAGGTACAAAAATAGTATGTCATAGTATAACAGAAATAAACAAGTGCAACGCCAGTGTAATCTAGCATAACCACCTAAGTGAGACACAACTTTGAAGACAATGTCCGACGCGTGGGCTTTCCAAATATAAAATTGTAGCTCCGAGGCACAAATACACACGGGGCATACCGTAGCTCCGAGCACAGAGTCACACGGGTGATACTACAACTCCGGATACAGGATCTCTACATAAATGGGAATATAAATATATAGCACATACAAAGTAGCCCAAACGTTTAGTAACTGTCTTCTTCTCCCAATGCGGTCAACGGGTGCTCGCTGAACTTGAACCTCTATCTAACAGTCTCGTCATACTGAAGTAACTATCAACAATCACGATCCTAAAGTCATCAAAGATTTTGGCCATGCTGACACTATCAGGACACAGGAAGTCTGGCATGATGACGGTGTCTAAATGTGTCATAGGATTCCGATATAACCAAGTAGGTACATCAAGGTATCGCGAACATCTATCAATCGATACTAGACGTTACCAACGAACGTCTGCACCCGGTTATGACCTAGACGCTAAGTAACGATTCCTATCCAAAGCGCACATAATGCATAGATAAAATAAACAGTAAATCTGGAACTAAGATACAGGATGGCATGGTACACTTGCCTGGAAGCCAGCGAAGATTCGAACCCGAACTTGCCAAGGAAGTAGTAGCTCATGATAGGAACTGGAGCAGATGTCTTCGGATGATGTCACAAATATCACCAATAGTTTAAAATGAGTGAGATACTCAAAAAAGCATATACATACGTCCAATTTGGATACAGGGGCAAAATACAGTTTCTGGTCAACACGGGGTCCACAAGTGGCCCATCTTGCACCGAAAAATATGCCAGAGACAAAGTTCTCCAAATTCGTCAAACTTAGTGTCTACGAGTCCAAAATGATGATACGAACCCAACAGAACATCCAGAACTGGATTCCGATGAGCCGATCACGAAATCGCCCGTCATGTGGAACCGTGGGGCCCATGAAATGATATTTCGTGAACGTTCTCAGAATTGAACCAAACTTGGGTCACAGGACCAGCGTAACGCTGCGAATCCGATGGCATAAGTTTTGTTATGAAACGAGAAGCACACACAAAATTAGGATGAGTGTCAGAACACGTCGATACAGTGCTTTCCAATGGATACGCGTTGATTTTGGTGTGCACGCCTATCCAATTCAAGTTCTGCGAAAGCCCACACATCTACGTTGACGATACGCTCCTTTCGGTGTAATTGGTATTCGATGAGGTTGTCCTGTTTGACGGGACCAACTCCGTATCGGAAAGTATTATTGTTTTACAAAACAATTTTTCTCAAGAATTGGAACCCTAATTACTAACAATAGAAAGCAAGCTAAAATATTTTAATTAAACATAGTACAATAGGGTTAAATATGGTTCATACCCGAAGAATCGGTTCAAGGATCGGTTGCGCGAGGAGGGAGATATCTTTTCGTGAATCGGGGAGGTTGAACTCGGGTTTCTGAACACGGATTCGAGTCGCCGTTCCTCGCGGCCACGGGGAGGGGATGTTGCTCGTGGTGATGGTGGTTGCGGGTGGCCTTGGCAGAGGAGGTGATGGTCCATGGTGGTGCTCGAGGGGATGAAGGTGATGGCTCCGACGAGGCTCGAGCTAGAGGTAGCTCACGGTGGTGGAGGCACTGAAGTCCGTGGTGGCCGTTCATGGTGAAGGTGGTGGCAAAGGTGTAGGAGGTCGGGATGGTGCTATGCAACGGGTGGTGGAGCTGGCAACGGCAGTGGATGCTAAAGGTGGTGGTAAAGCTGTTTGCGGTGGAGATTGCAGCGATGGAGTTAGCAGCGGGTTGGTAACCGGATAGGTGAAGGTAGTGGAGCTACTGGCGGTGGAGATGGCAGCGGTGGAGATGGCAGTGGTAGAGTTGGCAGTGGATTGGTGATGACTGGAGCCATGGCGGAGGAGGTAGCCGGAAGCTCGAGGGTGGTCGGATCTGTCAGAAGAAGGAGTGAAGAAGAAGAAGAAGAAGAAGAAGAAGAAGAAGAAGAAGTGAAGAAGAAGAAGAAAATGGGAGGATTGGTCAGCTGGAAATGAAAGGGAGGGGAGGAGAGAGAGAGTGGTAAGAAAACCTAGGTTGTCATGGAATTAGGGCCGGCCACATTGGGATGTGTATGTGTGTGTGTTAAAATAGAGGGAGTGTGTGGTTGTGATGAAGTGGGGAATTAAATCAAGGGTCATGATTTATCATGAGAAAGTTGTACCTAGCATGGGGGAGAGTGACCAAACATGTGAGATTGGGGGGGGGGGGGGGGGTTCTTCATTTGTTTACACCAATAGGATGGTGACACCTAGCACCATTTTTGCCATTAAGCCCCTTAATATTTTGGTGTTTGCACATAAAGGAAAAAAATGGTGAGAATTTGGTGTGGGAAGTGGTATTTGGTATTTTATAGGGTGAGGGGTATTGTGTGTTTTGCATGGGCCTCATGAAAGGGGTATTAGGTTAAATTGGGGGTTAGGTTAGGATTAGTTTAAGTTGGTGTCCCCAATTTAATTAAATAAAGTGTCATGTGCTCTTAAATTAAATGAGAGCACATGGGGTCTCAATTAGGAGTGACACAAAGGTCATGAATGATGTAGGCTTGGTGTCAGTCTTGGGTCCTTTAATTTATTCAGTAAAACGGGTTGAGTTTGTGTCCCCAAATCGATGGCAACGACATAGGTACGCGATATAGGATTAAAGAATTGATTTCGTGACTGAAAAGTTATGCAATTAAATTAGAGCACAAGGGAGGGTGTTTGTGAGTGACAGAAACGTTCAGCGCCTAGGTTGTCTTGTCAGGTCAAGAGTGCAATAACTTGTTAAAAATTAAAGGCTATGGTTGGGCTCCAATTATTGTAGCAACGGTAAGGTACACCAAGGGTTTAAATTAAAGAACCAGTCAATGCAACATAATTTCTAAACCTCAAACACCCTGATGCTAAACCAAATTTTTTGACCATATCTAGTCTACCTAAAATTAAATAAAAATTGAGAGGGTTTACACATATCACAATAATGAAAGAATATATATTCTAACTAGAACTGAAATACGATGAAAGAATATTCTAAGCTAACTAGCATGCAACAAGGTAACCATTCATAAGTTAATTAACAAGTATAAAGTAATCCAAGTCTATTACATTTTATCTTGACATCTTGTAAAACCCCTATTCCTAAAGACCGTAATTACCCTTTTTAATTAATTATTAAATTAATTATAGTAATTAGTGGTTAATTAGGAGAAATATATTTTATTTTATTTTTATTTTAAGTGTTCGTGCACTTAGGAGATTTATGGGGCCATTAGGAATTTTTCCGAATTTATTTCATGTAGGAGACCCTTTGGACTGTTGCTAGCTTAATGGTATGCATTAATATAATTCTAGATTTTTCTATAGGTATATATATATATATATATATATATATATATAAAAGAAATAGAAAAAGAAAAAAGAAAAAGAGATTAGAAAAGAAAAGAAAAGAAAACAATTAATATTTCTTATTGGATCCCTAACCGTTAGCTCTAACCAAAACCCAACCCATTCCTAACATCAGACCCGCAACCCACCTAACCTAGTTAAACCCAACCCCATGCGTTTAGCAACAGCAGCCGGCCTATGAAACCACAACAATATTAGCAAATAACCCCCCGCGAGCAACGAACAGACCCCCCCCTCCCGACCCTCTCGACTTCTTATAAATATCATCACCTTTCAACAAAATCCTAACCCTAGATCATTCGTTCTTCTCCATTTTCCCATCGATCCAGCGCCGAACGGAGAACCGCTGTCAGCCGCTCCCAGACCGCCCAATCCAGCCGCCAAACCGATCCCGACGACCGCGACCCCGCGCAACACCGCAACTGCAGAATTCAACAGCAGGGTACCTGTGTTCTAGCGCTATTTTCCGTCACCTCGCTGAACCAAACTCGACCATGACTTCACCGGTACGCTCACCCCTTAACCCTCTTCAATACCTATATGATAGTAGACCTCAAACAGCACGTAACCCTAGGCGAAAATAACGTCAAAGTTGGCAAAAATGACAAATTCTGGGTATCGCAGAAAACTGCGGTGATCACCTATGTTCCCGGATTCGTATCTCCCACCACAGAGATCCGAATCCAATATTTCTTTTTGGTATACGGAGACAACTTGACCTAGTTTAATTTTTGTTAATTAACTTTAAATTATTAACTGCTGTATGTAGAATTAAATTCGTTGGAAAATCCCGAAAATATACTTTTTCTATATTTTCAAAAGTTGTGAAACGGAGCGCGCCCCGCCAAACGGGACCTCCCCGCCAAGTACCAAGTATACCAAATAGTGCGTACAGTATACCCGGACACGTGAGAGTTCGCGGAAACTGATTGTATCCGCGGACAAACCCCGTATCGCAACTTTTGCGAAAGCTGTGCGCATTTTGTGTACACTCGTCAGATTACAACGAAACTTGTGCCACTGGACTCGTGGTAATGCATTGGTCCTGTGAACCATTTTTCATGCAATTCTGAGACAGTCGACCAAGTCGCCAATTGGCGGGCCCCACGGTTGACTTTTTGGGCGAAATTATGTTAGGCCCATCGGAATCCATATTTGGATATACCGTTGGGTTTGTGCCGATATTTAGAGTTTGTTTGACCTATAATTTATCCCATTTAGAGACCTTTATCCTTGGCACGCTTTTCGGTACAAAGTGGGCTACATGTGGACCCCGCTTTGACCCAAAATTACCGTTTTATTCCTGTGTCTAAATTGGACGAAAGGGAAGTGCTTTCTAGCTATTTTGCTTTTTTTGAAAATGTTGGTGATATATATTTCAGCATCCGGAGACATTTGTTCTGAGGCCATAGCTTTTGATCCTGTGTGTTGGACTTCTGGACGTTACACTTTGCAGCTTTCTTACCAGGCAAGATACCTTGCCAAATTGCTTATAGTATTTTGCATGCTTAGTATATTTCTGTATATTTATTGCATTTCTGTTTATTCATTGTATGTGTAGTTTCTTTCAGTCATTACTATATATTAGATATGTTGACACACACTTGACACTTAGCTAGTATCATAGAGGACAATCAGTAGGCGTATGGGCTTTAACCACTCTGGTAAACTGTAGTAACTAGCACGCACTATGGTAGTCGTGTTCGATGGTCGCTACCCCTGAGGTATGTCGATTGATGGAGTCACGAGGGTCGCTACCCCCGAGGTATGTCGGCTGATGATGTTCTAGACGGTTGTGTGAGTTGTGAGGCTTAGATCGAGTAGCCTACCCTTGCCCATACGTCGAAAAATTGTCCTCATTTGCATTCATATAGATCATCTTGTACAGCGTACTTACATATTTTCTACCTATTATGCCTGTTTACTGTATTCAAATTGGCTTGCTTCTATGTATCTTGTTACGTCCCTCTGAGGAGCTGGTCCCTTTTCAGGTATAGATGTTCATGAGTATTCATAGGAGCGCATATCCGGACTTGCTACTGATCGTTGAGGAGGTTTACCCTTCGGGCCTAGTGTTTATTTGGTGTTGTGCCTATATTATGTTTATTGTGTTGTACTTTTCCATTCAAGTTGGTAGTGGATTTGTTTCCACCCAACTATCATCTTTAGATACTTCTTATTGAGATCTAGTTATATAGATGTTGGTTATTTATTTATATTTGATTTTTTGTGGATGAGATTTAGATTGTACCCTGTGACTTGTGATACATTTTATACCACTTGTGGATTTGATATTCATATTACAGCGTACGTATGGGTTTTGGTTTCCATATATTGGAGTTGCCATATCCATGCGGCTGGCATGCTTACGTGTCCTAGTACTACGTATTTTTGGGACTGGGGCGTGACATCTTTTAGTGGTGGCCCATGCAGGTCAAGAGCATATTGTCTCGGTTACGTTACTGTACTGAACAAGCCTGCACCTAGGAATAGAGTATAGGATCTCATCCACAATTGACTATGATTCGCTTTCCTTCCAGTCCATTCTATTTGAATAATTGTATCCTTCTTGATTCCTGTACTTTTCTGATAGTTCCTTGAGTATAGCCTCCTCCAAAAGTATAGAAGTCCCTGTTGTTAGATGATAAGTAGGGTAACCTTCCTATTAAGAGTACAACTAGAGTGTTGACACATCACTGAGTTAGAATACTTAATGAACCATAGCACCCTTACCTGTAGATGGATTGACCACTATCCCTTGATAATTAAGGAAGACTTGAGAGTAGTATAGACACTACTAGGGTTAGTTAGAGATTTTACCATAATGTTTGACCCTGGTATTGAGGAACCAATAGAAATCCAAGGTTCAGTATTAGGACTAATCTAGCTTTTCGTGGTGAGATAGTACTAGAGAACTATAAATTTAGCTTTTTTCTTAATAGTAGCAGACAGTACCATAGAAAGCCAAGATCAATGCATAGAATATTTTTTTGATCATACCTCAAACACAGAGATTAGCATAGCATCTTCCATTAGAAAACTATGCCATTATCTAGAGTCTTTCTATTTAGTTTTATGACTTGTTCCTCTGAACCCTTAGCGCTCGCTATTAGTGAGACGACTAAATTTCTTTTCTTCATCTTTCAATTCGTGCCACCTAAACCTCTCTGATTGTAGACCGAGTGATTTTATTTTATGATTAGGATATATAGCCTGCTAGGATTATAGTTGTAATTTTGAGATTTTAAAATTGTATGCATGATAGTTAGAACTTGATAGTTTTAAGTTATTCTGGTAGATTACGACCTGATGATTATCCCTTACTTTTCAAATTGCATAACTTGTGCCCCCACCTCGATACGAGTTATATCCCCTTCCCCCTTGAAGGCCAGTAACTTTCCATTCTTACTATTGACACTTGCTCTATAAGCGCTATGACTAAGACTTAATATGACCATGACCTATGTAATGTAAGAGGATACCCTAATAAGTACCAAGACCCCTTCCCGTAGACCTTAATAGGAGTTTCTACAGTATCCTTAAGACAATTACAGTATTAGTTTATTGTTTTAAGTTGGGTAGTGTGCCTCACAACCTAGTATCACATAGTCTTTTGACCTATTATTGAAGTGTAGCTGAATGACATTAACTGTGTGCTAGCATAAGAAGATAATGTTTCATCAGACTGTAGAACTTAGAAGCCTATACCCCTATTTTGTCGACTATGGACTTAGACAAGGAGTTAGTATGACAACTGTAGAGATTGTAAGTGCCTTATCTTCTTCGTGAACTTGGATTATTTTGTAACTTCTCTCATCATAATCTAGCGTACTTATATTTTTTGTACTACATTGACTTATGCTGCTATTATAGCCTAATTTTTGTAAGCTTATTCTTTTATCGAGCTTGCTCATGACATATGTATTATTGGGTGCACACAATGATACAATTGCCTAATCAGAATCGGTGTATTAAGGTCTAGCTAACCTTAGTGCGCTTGGTTCGCTCTTCGCATGACTACTTTACGTGGATTGAGATATAGGGTAGTAGACGAATATACTTGCTCCTAGAAATATCTGACATATCGTATCGGTTACATAACTGTACTGATACGAGCATGTAAATAGGAAATTACCAAAATAGGATTTTAATCCACAACTGCCCTGACAACTCTTTTTTCGAATTCTTTAATCTCTTTGAACCTCGTACTCATATTCTATCACCTTCACCTTGAATTCTTTATTATTGCTCTCTGTCTTCCCTTATTTCGGAAAGACGAAACCTCGTGCTTGGTATAAGTTGACACACTGATAGTACTAGATATACCCCATAAGGCTAATCACATGACTTAGTGACTCTCTTTTATAATTTATTAAGGGCATATCATAGGTGATATATTTGGTGTAAAAACTTTGAGGATTGAATAAAATTATTAAATAATTGAGTAATAGTTTTCCTAGATGTATAGCCTTAGGTGATAGATGGTAAATTTTAAGTTTGGTAGATTGTGAACCCCTCAACCAAAATTAGACCTACTTGGTGGAGATAGTGAGACTAAGGCTAGATTGAGTCCAGTTAGAGATAGAATACGGTATTTTTATTTAATTTTGCAATAATTATATCACTTAGCGCACCTTACCGTGCTTCGATAATTGGAGCACTACACTAGCCACTGTCTTCCTACAAATTCTACACCCTTATCCTAGACATGCCCATCTTCCATTCTAACCTTTGTGCAACTTATAATTAAGCTCCCTTGTACTATATTTTGGTCGTACAACATCGTCCCTCATTTAAACCTAGCCTTGTATTTTAAAATAATGCAAATTATAGCCCTCCGAACGTCCCCATGACAATTGGAAAATTATAGAGGTTAGGATGGAGGAATGGACAGAAAAAGCTGCAAATCTCTATCCTATACCAACCTTGACTTTCTACCACGGCTTAATTTTAATTTTGAGGATAAAGTTTTTATAAGTTGGGTAGAATGTAAAACCCCTATTCCTAAAGACCGTAATTACCCTTTTTAATTAATTATTAAATTAATTATAGTAATTAGTGGCTAATTGGAAGAAATAGATTTTATTTAATTTTTATTTTAGGTGTTCGTGCACTTAGAAGATTTATGGGGCCATTAGGAATTTTTTCGAATTTATTTTATGTAGGAGACCCTTTGGAAAGTTGCTAGCTTAATGGTATGCATTAATATAATTCTAGATTTTTCTATAGGTATATATATATATATATATATATATATATATATATATATATATATATATATATATATATATATATATATATATATATATATATATATAAAAGAAATAGAAAAAGAAAGAAAAGAAAAAGAGATTAGAAAAGAAAAGAAAAGAAAAGAAAACAATTAATATTTCTTATTGGATCCCTAACCGTTAGCTCTAACCAAAACCCAACCCATTCCTAATATCAGACCCGCAACCCACCTAACCTAGTTAAACCCAACCCCATGCATTTAGCAACAGCAGCCGGCCTGTGAAACCACAACAGTATTAGCAAATAACCCCCCGCGAGCAACGAACAAACCCCCCCCCCGACCCTCTCGACTTCTTATAAATATCATCCCCTTTTAACAAAACCCTAACCCAAGATTATTCGTTCTTCTCCATCTTCCCATCGACCCAGCGCCGACCGGAGAACCGCCGTCAGCCGCTCCCAGACCGCCCAATCCAGCCGCCAAACCGATCCTGACGACCGCGACCCCGCGCAACACCGCAACTGCAGAATTCAACAGCAGGGTACCTGTGTTCCAACGCTGTTTTCCGTCACCTCGCTGAACCAAACTTGACCCCGTCTTCACCGGTACGCTCACCCCTTAACCCTCTTCAATAATTATATGATAGTAGACCTCGAACAATGCGTAACTTTAGGCAAAAATAGCGTCAAAGTTGGCGGAAGATGATAAATTCTGGGTATCGCAGAAAACTGCTGTGATCACCTATGTTCCCGGATTCGTATCTCCCACCATAGAGATCCGAATCCAATTTTTCTTTTTGGTATGCGGAGACCACTTGACCTAGTTTAATTTCTGATAATTAATATTAAATTATTAACTGCAATATATTGAATTAAATTCGTTGGAAAACCCCGAAAATATTTTTTTCCATATTTCCAAAAGTTGTGAAACGAAGCGCGCCCCGCCAAACGGGACCGCCCCACCATGTACCAAGTGTACCAAACGGTGCATGTAGTGTACCTGGATATATGAGAGTTTACGGAAACTGATTCGGACGCGTGTGCGCGTCGGAATCAGCCCGTATCCGCGGACAAACCCCGTGTCGCAACTTTTGCGAAAGCTGTGCGCATTTTGTGCACGTTCGTCAGATTGCGACAAAACTTGCGCCACTGGACTCGTAGTAACGCGCTGATCCTGTGACCCAATTTTCACGTAATTCTGAGACAGTTGACCAAGTCGCCAATTGGCGGTCCACACGGTTGACTTTTTGGGCCAAATTGTGTTCGGCCTATCGGAATCCACATTTGGATATACCGTTAGGTTCGTACAGACATTTAGAGTTTTTTGACCTATAATTTGTCTAATTTACAGATCTTTACCCTTGGCACGCTTTTCGGTGCAAAGTGGGCTACATGTGGACCCCACTTTGACCTGAAATTACCGTTTTGCTCCTGTGTCAAAATTAGACGAAAGGGAAGTACTTTCTAGCTATTTTGCTTATTCTGGAAATGTTGGTGATGTCTATTTCAGCATCCGGAGATATTTGTTCTGAGGCCATAGCTTCTGATCCTGTGTGTTGGACTTCTGGACGTTACACTTTGCAGCTTTCTTACCAGGCAAGATACCTTGCCAAATTGCTTACAGTATTTTGCATGCTTAGTATATTTCTGTATATTTATTGCATTTTTATTTATTCATTGCATGTGTAGTTTCTTTCAGTCATTACTAAATATTAGATATGTTGACACACACTTGACACTTAGTATCATAGAGGACAATCAGTAGGTGTATGGGCTTTAACCACTCTGATAAACCGTAGTAACTAGCACGCACTATGGTGGTCGTGTCCGATGGTCGCTACCCCCGAGGTATATCGATTGATGGAGTCACGATGGTCGCTACCCCCGAGGTATGTCGGCTGATGATGTTCTAGACGGGTGTGTGAGTTGTGAGGCTTAGATCGAGAAGCCTACCCTTGCCCATACGTCAAAAAGTTGTCCTCATTTGCATTCATATAGATCGTCTTGTACAGCGTACTTACATATTTTCTACCTATTATGCATGTTTACTGTATTCAAATTGGCTTGCTTCTATGTATCTTGTTACGTCCCTCTGAGGACCTGGTCCCTTTCCAGGTGTAGATGTTCATGAGTATTCACATGAGCGCAGATCCGGACTTGTTACTGATCGTTGAGAAGGTTTACCCTTCAGGCCTAGTATTTATTTGGTGTTGTACCTATATTGTGTTTATTGTGTTGTACTTTTCCATTCGAGTTGGTAGTGGATTTGTTTCCACCTAACTATCATCTTTAGATACTTCTTATTGAGATATAGTTATATAGATGTTGGTTATTTATTTATATTTGATTTTCTGTGGATGAGATTTAGATTGTACCCTGTGACTTGTGATACATTTTATACCACTTGTGGATTTGATATTCATATTACAGCATACGTATGGGTTTTGGTTTCCATATATTGGAGTTGCTATATCCATGCGGCTAGTATGCTTACGTGTTCTAGTCCTACGTATTTTGGGACTGGGGCGTGACACATCTTTTAGTTATTATGGTATCGTTTGATTGGAACAATCAAGAGAGAAAGATTATTTGGTGTAAAGACTTGGAAGAATGATCAACTAATCGAAGTATATCCACTCACAAGTTAGTGGAGAGAGGAAAGGAAATAGGTGCTTTAAGGCCCTTCTTTTATCTTTAATACAAGTCTTACTACTCAGATCAGGTGGTACATCCATCATTAGTCATATATCGGTACACTCAGATCAAATCACATATCAAGGCCCTTCTTTTATTTGTAATACAAGTCTTACTACTTAGCACAATGTATTTTTTTTTATTCACTCACACTCTCCTATCCACTTATGGGTATCCTCCTACTATGGCACACTCATTAATACCTTTTATGCGTATACATTCCTTTACTCTTAACTCACCCAAGTAATCAACCATCAATTTGAATATCATGCTCCATTAATTTTCAACACAATTCCTTGATACTTAATTGCTTACATAGATCATCCAATTACATAAATTAATGACTATCTAGGACTGGCATGCTAACTCTGATACTAACTTCTTGGAACCATTACTGATACTCTATACTCCTTCTTCTACCTATAGTACCAATATTAACTATAATAACACCTATCATAGAACTATTGCTACAAGGTGCTATGTTATGGGTATCTCTAGATTAATGCTTATTGCTCACATGTTCAACCAAGAAACACTTACAAACTCACAAGTCATACTCAGTCAACACTAATACAAGACACAGACCTAATTGCAAGTCACTAATTATCATACTAACGAGGAATCCTCAAAGAAAAGAAGCTCAAAAAGGAACTGGACTGAGGAACTGAAGGTATCTCTTAGCAAACAAAAAGAAGCGATGGAACAAAGTCCTGTAATAACAGAAGTAGATAAGTATTGAGATGATACTTTAAGAATCAATTTAAGATACAACCTGATAATCATATACGTCTATCCAAAATTATGACACTCAGAATCCTCGCCACCCCAGTAAGCATAGCTGTGATAAACGATAGGTTCCATAACTAAGGTATGCAACTCTATAATCACGTCATCTAGAATCCTCGCCACGCCAACCGGTATGGCTGCGAGAAACTCTAAATTCATAACTAAGATATGTACATCCAAAGTTAGGTTCATACGTTTCTTCTATGACAGCTAATGTGGCTGCGGTAAACTCTAGGCTCCATAACCAAAGTAGACGTTTTACCTTTCTCACTGTCCTCATCAACATATGTCATCAGATGATACCGTAAATTTTAGTCCGTAAAGTTTATCTCGATATGAAATCAAACTCAACAACGACACCAAGAATTAAATTTAATAATTGATCAACAAGAATCAATTCAATAACAACAAGTGAGAACGGACGAAAACAAGGGAAAATATTTAAATTAGAAATTATAATGAGATTTCTCAAGGGTCATCCCAGGAATCTCTCAAGAAAATTTGTGATTGAGTATCCTCTCTCATCCTAGTATCATATGTCCTATATTCTATCACAGACACGCAGTAGTACAACTAAGATGTCGTACTACCACGACATCGCACAACTTATGAAGTCTGACCTGCATGGGCCACCACTAAAAATGTGTCATGACCCGCACCCGGTATAGGGGAACGAGTGTGTGGGTACGTCCAGCCTACGCCGCAGTATCGGCGGTAGAACGCTGTCTAGGTCACAATACTAGCTAAGTCAAACTCTCACGAATATCCAACTCCATAAGGAGACACAGATATCTAAATATAATATGGAATACTCAATCACATAAACTAAAGCACGATGAGATATCGAAGAAAATAAATGGAATACAAGACAAGTCTAAACAACAATAAATAGTCTAACCTGCAATCAATAATATCCAAATCTTCAAGTATGCTGGAAACAAGTCCTCTTTGTCACAGTCTAAAAAAAAATATCCAGTCAAGATTGGAGCGAAGTACAAGCACTAACAGCAGTTCCACATATATTGACAAAAACTATAATACAGTGTAAAGAAATACAAGACAGATATGAATACTGGCAATAAGAAATACTGGAATAAATAGAATAAATGGAATACTGGAGCATATGTCATCATCAATGTACATTTAGCAATGAATATAGAAATACAAGTGCACGCTAGAACAATGAACTAGTATATATGTGAATGCTAGAATCATGACTAGAACATAAGGAATGCTAGATCAATATACTAGAGATATATGTCAAGAACATCTAACTAAGTGTGTGAAACATCAACATATCATGTGATCGACTTAGGACTGATCAGGCTTGGTATGTATGACTAGCTATGATTCATGTAAGGCCAGGCTAACCATCCGGATAGCTATGATGCGAGCAATAGTCAGTCTAGTCACACATAACAGGCTATGAGGTATGTAATGGTCAGGCTGTACCGACGTGAGGTGTGGGTGAGCTATGATTCATGTAAAGTTTGTGTATGATCACATAAGCAACTAATATTTCCCCGTTTCTCCCAGCTAGCACGATGGATCCCAATCACGACTCCTCGTGACAGGTCTCGATGATGCCAACTCGTGTAAACAACAGTGTCAGAGTCATATACGCTATACAACAAGAATTATAGAGATAATCAACATAATAGAAACTGTCAGAGAATGTACTCGCCTGTGGTCCTTAGCTGACAATACCAATGTCCTGGGTCCAAAGTATCGTCTAAATGATCCAACAGTCCTATAGACATATCATATAACACAATCTTTCATCAGACATTACACTAACACACAATTATAAATACGTTGAACTCAGGGCTACGCTAGGTATGACACTGGTCAACTAGGGTCAAGTGTGCGTCAAACTGCACGGATGTCACGTCTGTAATTGCTGTGCAAGATAGACAGTCAAAATGATACGGGGCTTGCCAGTACGTCAGTATACATATGGCAGTCTGCTAACATGTTACCTGGTCACAGGTCAATGTAACTATGGGGTATCCGTATTTACACTCGGGTCACCTAGTACATATACAATATATATATATATTATTAATTCGCAATAACGTTAATACTTATAATATATATATACCAATTAATTACACATGCAATATATATATATTGCATATACACTAATTGAATTCACGTACTATATATATATATATATGTATACATATACATACCAATTATATAAATATTAAGTATATACTAAATACATATACCAATGAATAAAATACATACATACTAATTATATACACATACTATACCAATTGAATAACACCCATATACAAAATATATACATACATACATATATACTAAATGAGTAACTAAATATACATATACTAAATGTATACTATACACATACGTACAAAATCCTGAAGGAGGGCAGGAACGAACCTGCACACGGGCCTGACGACGATGACGATGGTGTTGATGACGACGAGGGCGATGGTTGCGACTACGTCAATGATGATGATGGTGATGATGAGGGATGATAGTTAAGGTGATGGTGATGGTAATGGTGACGACGTTGACGACAATGATGAAGGGGCTGGTGGTGCGTGGTGGTTCAGTCGAGGGGCTCGTGGTAGAGTCAGAGCGCTGCTGGGGACGTCGACAAGGGAGAGGAAAGAGGAGAATGAGGGCTCGGCGAGGTGGATGGCCGGGAATAATGGCCAGGTGGAAGAGATGGTCGGATTTGTAATGGTGGTGGTGATTATGATGCAGTCGGCGGGTCTGACTTCTCCGGCGAGCTCAATCGAAGGTAGCAGGCGGTCGTGGTTCGTTTATGGAGGAGGACGGAGTAGGGAGGTCATGGCTGCTCCGGTGGAGGGTCGGAGTTGGGCCGGTGGCTGCCACGGGGTACAGCAGGGTCGAGGCTCGACGTGGAAGGGGACAGCGGCTTCAGCAAAGACTGGGTCGTGGGCTTCCGGTCGAGGTTGAGGGTTGTGGAGGAGAACGGAGAGGTAGATGAAGTCATCGTCTTCAGGCGAGTCACGGCGGAGGAAGATATCCGGCGGCGGGTCGAACAGGGAAATAGGGGGAAGAGGTCGGCTACTAGCTATAGTTTAGGAATAGGGAAAATAAAGGAAAAGAAATAAGAGATATATATATATACAAAGGGTGTGGGTGTTTGACCTAGACAAGTTCGACTGGTCAACCCCTCTTGGAATTGGGCTTTGTCATGGAGATATTTCAAGGGCCATGATTCAAATGGGTTTTAAATGAAAGGCTATGATGCATTGGTTCAACGTTTGGAGGACCATGGTTTTAAGGAGGTTGGTGTTGAATTACACACTCCCAAAAATCATAAAAAAATATAAATGAAGGAAAAATAGGTTTATTCATGTGTTGTATCCAACGGGATGGACACCTTAATGCACTTTTGCATAAAAGTGCCCAACAATTAGAAAAATTACACAAAATTGGGTTTATGATTTAATTTAATTAAAATAAATACAATCGATGTTCTAAAATAAATTAGAAGTACAAGGGACTAAAATTAAGTGGGACACAAGTGTCATAAATGAAGAAGACTCAGAATAGAATATTATTCTAATTTGGGTTGCACAAAATGGGTCGAGATTGTGTCTCCAATTTTGATTGGAACGCACAAGGATACAAAGTTGAATTTATTCAAAATTAAATAATAACATCTGCGACAAAAATTGTGCAGCTAAAATAAAGCACAAGAGTACATAATTATAAGTTACACAAGGGTCAAAATAGAAGGCGGGCATGTCTAGGACAAGATTGTGGAATTTGTTGGAAGGCAAAAGCTGGGGTAGCGCTCCAAATATCGAAGCAACGGTAAGGCGCAACAATAAAATAAAATTACGGTAATTTAAATATAATTAAATATCATGCAATCATTTATACATTAATTTATGAAAAAACAAAAATACCTCTAATCTAAAATATGGGGGTGACATATTGCTAGGATTATTCACATGACCAGGAGTTGTGTACTCCTCTACAGCTTCCATCGTCCCTGAGTTGGAGATATTCCCCAATCCAATATCTATTTCTAACTCCATACCAATATTATTGGAGGTTTCACCCTATACATTAGTACCCTAAGGCAATGATGTATCATCCCCCTCTTCTACCGTCTCCTTGTGGCCTGTACCTTCCTTGGAAGTCTCTCTATCTGATTTGCAGTCTTTGGAAGCATATCCAAAGCGTTGACACCGTTGACACACCGGAGGCACCCACTTGTATTTAACCTTCTGCACAAAGACCTCCCCCGAGGGAAGATCATACTCTACGCTGGTGGGAAGCATCCTGGTCACTTCAATTTCATCAAATAATCTGGCGTACTCTATTATGTCACTAGCAGAGGATGTATCATCCGCTTTGATAAGATTACCAACCATGCTAGCCAACTTCATCATCATGGGAACGCTCCAACACCTAACAGGAAGGTATGGGAATCATATCCACACCAGGGCCGAGTACAGCACCTCTCTTTCATAATGTGTATCTAGTGTCCACTCTTTCATAATGATAAGTCTCACATTGCACATCCATGGTCCACCTTGCAAAATCCTATCCATGTCTTCTCTCAATCCAAACCGCACTAGGTAGAAGCCGTTCTCACGGGTATAAAACTACATACTACTTTTTGGTCTCCATACTCTAGCAGCAAAGGCTTGAATCTGCCCATAGAACGACATGTTACCCAATACATATAGGATAATCGACTGTTTCCAATACTCTGCCGGTTCGTCCAAATCCTCCTCCATAAATGACGCCCTAAACCCCATCCACACTCGCTTCAGTTCCACGTAGTGCATCTGGCAATTTGGAGGACTTATTCTACTGTGGCACAAGTCTGCCCAGGATTTGCTACCACCTGTGTTGGCAACTGTTGGACACTTCCTTTTCTCCATAGCCGATAGCCGACGACTTTCCAAGTTATTTGATTCCTCCAAGCCGGGTTGCTGCGGTACTCCCCTCTCCGACGTTGTCACGGTAGCCATCCTCACCCTATCTACCTGCCCACCTGGAGTCCTCCTCGGCATCTGTATATTCCTCCCCAGGTGCTTCCTGAATACCATTGTGCGGTGGTCCTCCGACTTCCTGTTGATTGGGGTCTTGCCATCCCCGTAACCATTGCATGTGTCTCGTCCCCTCCCTATTCTTCCATCCCTACCTCTCCTTTGGTGCCGGACTATCGTCCAACCTCCCCCTATCGAAATCCCCGTCATGAGCACCGGCTCTTCACTTCCACAACCACCTTTATCCTGTCAGCCAAGATTCCAGGCTCGACCAAAACCAGTATCAGAGGGGTCTGCCGTCGCCTGGATGGAAAACCTATATATATATATATATATATATATATATATATATATATATATATATATATAATCTTTTTTTGGCTCTCCCGTGCAGAGGCGACTTAGGGCATCCGATTTGGATTTTCTTCCCCCGCCTCCCCGCTTGACGGTGCTTTGACCGCTCGTACCCCCTTTTTTAGGCATTCTGGTGTCTCATGCACGCCCTCTTTTCCATCCTTCCTTTCTCATTTTATCCCTCTGTTCTCGTGATTTGCTCCCTTTTCAGATCCTCTCATGGTGGGCTCCTATGCGGAGGTCATGGTCGGTCAGCCCCTTCCGGCTGCTCCGATCATCCGTCTTTGTGCTCCCTCTGTTTATTGTGGTGCCCGAGTAGTCTCCTTCTTTAAGGAAGATGTTGTTGACCTTGCTTCCCGTTTCTGCTTTGCTCTCGTTGGAAAGTTCTCACATTCGTGTTCATCGATGAACTTGATCTGTCAGGCTTTGTCTTGCGTCGATTTTACCAGCACTATGGTGGTTGGAGTTATTGACTCACGTCATCTCCTTCTGTGGTCGAGCTTAGAGGAGGATTTTCTGTGTCTGAGGTCTAAAGACCTATGGTTTGTTGCTAGCGCCTTTATGCGGGTTTTATGTTGATCGTCGAAGTTTTTGTTGCTACAAAAATCCTCATATGCTCCTATGTGGCTCTTCCTCCCTGGTCTGTCCTAGAACCTCTTTGCTCAGGCAGCAATTTTTGTGATTGTTAGGAGTGTTGGTTCGCCTTTGAAGATTGATAAGGCCACTAAATCTCATACCCATCCTAGTCGTGCTCACATTTTGGTGGAGATGGACATCAGTAAGCCATTGCCGCCTAATATTAAAATTAATCTGCCTAAGGGAAGTAGCTACTAGCAAGTTGTTGAATACAAAAATTATTAGGAATTCTATTATAAGTGCTTTCATCAAGTCCATTAAGGTAACTCTTGTAAAACTCTCCAGATTAAAGCCAACGGTGAGACGTCTAGAAAGGGAAAGAAAATCTTGGTGGATAAAGAGTTAGTTGTGGGGCAACTCTAGAGGGGGATGAATAGAGTGTGTGACAATAATTCAATTAAAAACTTCAAACAATTACCAACTTTAAAAATATCTGGATAATTATGGAAATATGCAATAAGTATATAATAACTAAGCAAAGTAAATGCTAATAAGAATTCAAAAACGCTAACACCGCAATGTATAATGATTTTCCTCGTGGAGGACTAATCCAGTCTTGAGAACTCTGCTCGATGTTAATCTACTATTTGTGAAATAGATTACAGCACAAGCTTTGATCTGAAGGCTTGCTGACTTCTTACCACACTACGAGCTTTGATCTGAAGTACTCGCCAACTTCAAACACTTGAACGAAAACTTAATTTTCAAGTTTTTACAACTCTTCAAGACTTCTAACTGAGATCACACTTGGCACTTGAAGGCTGTGGGAGTTGCTCTTGGGAATGGGACGTTTGTAGCTCAGGTAAAGAGTATGAAAGAGAAGAGATGGTTGAATAAAATTGAGTAATTTAGAATGGTAGAATTTTATCTCTATTTATAGGATTTTCTGAACCGAGCTCAGCTAGAGTTCGGTTCCCAATGTTAATAAATTTAAACATTGCACCGTGATCTTGTGGATGACTGAGATAATCCAGGAAGACTGGATCCTAGGGGGACCGAGTTTGGCCCGAGTTTGATCTGAACTCTGCCTCTTTAGATCATATCAGTTAAGTCTAGCTTGACTAGATTTGGGGTCATTTTGTGGACTTATTTTTGTGTTCTAGATATTGGATTTGAGTCAGTTTCGAGCAGACTGAATATGGGTATAGGTTTGAGCTTCCTAATACCAGTGCGACTCGATGTACATATTTCTAGACTCAAAATAAAATTTAAATACATAGACCAAAATAAAATCATAAATCTTCTGTTGTAGTCTTGGTCAATTTTGTATTGTTGCAGTGTTGCAGTCATGAATGTAGCAGTCTTCAGTTTGTACTTGTATATATTGAATCAGGGTTTTGTCAATTGTCAAAATTAAGTTTACCGTGAGATGCTTGTACCAACAATCTCCCCTATTAATTTGATAATTGACAAACTATGACCGATACATCAATACAAATATGGTATGACGTGATACGCAACGCACCCCAGCAAATTGTAAGAGCAAACTTGTAACTTTTTCTCTTCTCCCCTTTGTATCATTGTACCATCTTGTATGTATCTTCCTTTTTGTATTGTTATTCTTCTCCCCCTTTGCCATTGATCGAAATGGAAAAGCTCCCCAAAAATTGTTGACATAGTACATAAAGGTAGAGTGATGAAACAAAAGAATATAAAAGAGAAATGTATATTCTGATACAAATGAATATTACAATACATAGATGAATAATCATTGCAATTTAAGTATGTTAACTATCAGGAAAAAAAATTCATAGAAACTGTTGCAGACATGTAGTGATCGAAATAAAAACATGAATCTTAAAACATTTTCTTGAAGCATGAAGGCTACAATAAAAGTGAAAAATTATGAGCATATACTGATATCAATCTTTTTAGAAAAATCCAAGCATCAGAATTAATTCACAAACTTTAAGTCAAAATAAAGAGTTTGAATTCACGGCTATATTATACAAAAAAAAAGTGCAAAATAAACTTTAACAAATCATATATTCTATAATGCATTGATTATCTTAGGTTAGCTGTAGGGGCCGAATCACATCTAGTAGTGGTCTGTAGACACTTAAATACCGGCTCACTTAAGGCTAGATATTTACTCCTTTTTGATAGAAGCATTATTTTGACGTGTTCTCACACTACTAAAATACAAAGGTATAGCGACGTCATTTTTCGTCGCCAAAATATCGTTATTCACTATTAGCGACTACCCAGCGACGATATTTAGACAAAAAACACCCGTCGGTAAATGCCACATCGTTAAAAGATTCCGTCGCCAATCAATCGAATTTTTTACTACAAACTGGCCTAATTGCGACGTCGATTTAGTTGACATCTATGCGACTTTTTAGCGATTGATTCATTAAGCGGCACTTTAGCGACGTATATGCGACAGTAATTTAGTTTATAATGATGTCTAGATAGCGACGGATTTGCGTCAAAAATAAAGTCGGGTTAGCGACGTTATGGCGACATTATTTATTTTTCTGTTACTGAAAAAAGTCTGATTCTCAAGTTGGTGACAAAATAATGACATTACTTACTGTCGGGAGGAAGTCGCATGTCCGTCGACGTGTGTCGGTAATCCGTCACCTAAGAATAGAAATTTACTTGGCGATAGTTGTATCCGTCGCTAGCGTGTCGCAAGTATGTCGTAGGTAGCCGCTAAGTCGACGAATGTTCGTCACTAATATGCACATAACTGCAAAAAAAACATTAAATATAGATATTCCAACATGTTTGGTTTATATAAAACCTGTTAAACACTATCAATATATCAACCACCCAGCACAACCCGCTGTAGAATTTTTGTCCAATCGAACCTTCAACGGCACAAACACACGCTAGAAACACACACGAGACATAATTCAGAAAAGATATATAATTAACATAATAAAATTAATTGCATACATGAACAACATCCACAAGTCCTCGACCACAAGTCCAAATAAAATAATTAAAGTACATGAACAATATCCACAAGTCCACGACCACGGCAACACAAATAAACAATATCCACAAGTCCGCGATTACTACAAAACAAATAAATATCAAATATAAAGAAAATTACTGATATGGCAGTTTTCCCTAGTCACGCAAACATTCGAGGGCGTCCGAAGGAATTTTATTCACTAATTTAGATGGTAGTGAAACTAACGCCTCTGGCGACAATAAACTTAGGAGTCTCATCACTGCATCGACAGATAGAATAGGGCCAGAAGTAGCAGCGGGAGGAGCAAAGGCACCAGAAGGACCAAATATTGTGGCGCTAGGGACAACAACGGGAGGAGCACGAACACCAGAAGAACCATACTCCATGGAGGCATGTATGTTGCTGATCGGCTCTTGCATACCCATCACTATGGCCTGAAAAATGGTCATCGCTGTAAAAATTTGCTCTATCCTATCAGGTTGTGCCGCAATAGAAGACGCCGACGGTGGAGGTCTCGAGTATACTGACATCTGCGACGCCAAGGAGCCGGTGCCGTAGACGCGTCCTCCTTTCCCTCTTCCGCCAGGGGCCTGTACAAAAAGGTCTTTCATCCGAGCGGCCATGGAAGAGGACGTTGTGGCGGACGAAGACTCAGCGACACTCTCTTTCACCCCATCCTGAGTGGCCCGAGAGGCTCTCTCAGTCTGCAGAGACTGGAACGCATCCTATCCAATGACCCGTGCTTAATTTTCTAATGGACTTCTAACTTGGAATATAAATTCTAATAACTCATATTATTCTAACTTATAATATACATTGAAATACTTACTGCAGTCTTGCTAGCCTTCTTGTCCATGTAGTTTTCGTCCTTCCTCCTCTTGTGCGTATACTCAAAAATATCGACAAAACTGTTACTAGAGGGATCTTCCCCCTCCTTCGCCAGCTTCTCCGTTTGTGTACGAAATATTAAAAAAACATATTAGCTTGATAATTAATATTATTTAACTATATAATAAAAATATTTAAGTACTTCGCGTTATCTTACCAGGTTTCAATGGTGCATAGCGATGGGGATCGATCCACCAGTATGCAGACTCCCATGAGATCGCACCTTCTTCCCTTGCTTAGACCTCTTCTTGAACTCAGGAGTATGAGCTCCTTCTGCATCTTCTCCCAAAAATTATCACGGATCCAGGATTTCTTTCCCTTTCCAGCATTTATCCTTTTTGCAAATCATCCTTCGCATTCCGTATCTTCTTGCTACAGGCGCCGCGATATGTCTTCATGATCTCGGCATCGTGATGCTCGGGCCACCAGTAGATTTTCTGACATACAAATTCAATTAATAATTAATATAAATAGATTAAAAATAATTAATAAATAGAATAATATAAAAGATCGCATATACCTTCATCTGGTCAAGCCATATATACTACATGTCGGGCGGCACATCGGAGAATCTATGGTAGGGGCCGTGGTAGTTCTCCCTAATAATTTTCCCAAATATTGGATTAGCACTGTAGGGAAGAAACCTACAAAGAAATAACAATAAATTATTTAGTTGAATAAATAAATGAAACGTATAAAATTAACTGCATCAGATAAAACATATAAATTTACTTACAGCTTGGTCGTGTGCCAAAGCTCATTTCTGAACTGCCCCTCCGGTCTCTCTGGTTGTGTCGGAGGACCACCGTCAGGGGATATACCGACCACTAGCATCATACTCTAACTCCGGATACTCCTAGGCCCATCGTACAGCTTCCGGAGTATCTGGTTGACGAGCTGACCATGGGGTGCCGGGATCTGCATCAAATGATTACGAGGGCATAGATGCCGATGATGGAGCGCCGGGGACGTATGCGACAAATGGCGGAGTGTCAGTTCCTGTAGCCAATGACAGAGTGGAGGTTCATGCGACCGACAAGGGGGTATCGGGATCACATGATCGAGGAGATAATCCATCCCCGAGTAGTATAAGATCACGACCACCTCGATCACGTCCAGGATCACGATAACCACGATTACGACCACGATCAACACGATCACGACCACGACCACCAGCCATCTATGATCACGATTAACATATATAGACATCTAATAAATAGAACTAAGCAACATAATAGACATCTAATAAATAGAACTAAGCAACAAGATAGACATCTAATAAATAGAACTAACCAATAAAACAGCTATGAAAACTGAGATAGAAGTATTTTCAGTAAGAGGTATAAGTATTTTTAGTAACAAAATTAAACTCCATCTCTAGGTACAGCATGTAGACTGTCACGACCCGCACCCGGTATAGGGGCACGAGAGCGTGGGTACGTCAAGCCTACGCCGCAGCATCGGCGGTAGAACGCTGTCTAGGTCACAGTAATACTATATAACTAAACACATGTCAATGATATCCATCTCCATAAGGAGGACAATATACATCTCACAATATCTCATAATGTAAACTCAATCACAAGATCTATAAGAGTATAAAGGCACGATAAAAGATAAGAAGAATGACATAGTTAAATACCATGTCTCAAAATATAGATAAAAAACAGTCTAGTTGTCCAACATAAGTCTCCACAAGTCTCAAATTAAACTTAACATAAGTCTAAACATAAACTGAAATAAACCTCAATAAGTCTCAGATGCATAAGATAAAAACTATCTAGATAGCTGCAGGTAATGTCTCATCTAAAGGAATAGTCTCCTCTAAGATCTCTGGTGTGTAGTCTGCATCTATACCCGGTCCATAGTGTGTAGTACAGAACTCCTCAAGATCCTCTGAAAAAAATATCCAGTCAGGATTGGAACGAAGTACAAGCACTAACAGCAGTTCCACATATATTGACAAAAACTATAATACAGTGTAAAGAAATACAAGACAGATAGGAATACTGGCAATACGAAATACTGGAAATAAGAAAATGCTGGAATAAAGAAATACTGGAAAATTATCATCAATATACATCTAGCAATGAATAGAAATACAAGTACACGCAAGAACAATGAACTGGTATATAAGTGTGTACAAGAACGATAACTAGAACATGTGGAGATGCTAGATCAATATACTAGAGATACATGTCAAGAATCATCTAACTAAGTGTGTGAAACATTAGCATATCATGTGATCGGCTTGGGACTGATAAGACTCATTACATTGATTAGCGATCATCCCTGTAAAGTCAGGCTAACCACATGTAACAGCGATGAGGCATGTAATGGTAAGGCTGCACCGACGTGAGGTATGGGTGAGCTATGATGCATGTAAAGTTGGGTATGATCACATAAGCTACTAATATTTCCCCATTTTTCCCCAGCTAGCACGATGGATTCCAATGACGACTCCTCGTGACAGGTCTCAATGATGCCAACTCGTGTAAATAACAGTGTCAGAGTCATATACGCTATACAACAAGATTGATAGAGATAATCAACATAATAAAAACTGTCAAAGAATATACTCGCCTGTGGTCCTTAGCTGGCAATACCAATGTCCTGGTTCTAAAGTATCGTCAAAATAATCTAACAGTCATATAGACATATCATATAATACAATATTGCATCAGATATTACACTAACACACATAATTAAAACACAACGATCTAAGAGACTACGCTAGGGGGTCACGTTTGTAGTTGCTGTGCATAACAGACAGTCAATGGTATGATCTTGCCAGTACGTCAGTGTACATGTGGCAGTCTGCTAACATACTACTTAGTCACAGGTCAACGTAATTATGGGGTATCCGTTGTCACATTCAAGACATCTAGTACATATAATACATAGGGCATGATATGAACTAATATCTCCCATAATACTAATTAATTATACATATAATAGATATACATATATACATACTTAATCGAATTTATATTATGCATATATATATACATATTTTAAACATGTACTAGGGGTGCACGTACAATCATATACGTATGTTTTATACTAATTGAGAATTTTATGATTCATATGCATATACATTAATATTTATTAGTTACAATTATAATATATATATATATATATACTTAACAGAACTTATTCCATGTGTATAAATATTAATACCGATACATACAGATACTAATGCATAACATACGCACATACGTATGTGTACGCATGCGAGATTGGGTTCAAGTCAAACCTGTGCGCGCGTGGACGGGGTGTTCGTGTCGAGGTGAGCTACTGTCGTCTTCTTGCAGGCGGTTCAGTCGAGCGCGGAATCAGCGGGCAACTCGTCGTCTCGATGCAGGCGAGCGGGGTCGGTTTCCAGGTGATGTCTGGTCGGAGAACGGCGGGTTTAGGCGTTCGTGGGCTATCGATCCGGTCGAGAAGGGTATGACGGGATGTAGGTTAATGGGTCGTGCACGGTCGGGATATGCAGCGGGACGGGGACCGTTGCTCAGGCGAGCTCCGATCGAGTCCGGATCTAGGCGGGGCTCAGGGACAGCGGGGATGAGGCGAGTCGTGCAAGCGCCGGTTGGCAGCGGGTCGAAGGGAACGGTGAGGCAGAGGAGAAGAAGAGGAGGTCGAGGTAGTTTGGTTCAGTGGCGGAGGAGGCGGCGGTTAGTCGACGGGCTCCGGCAGAAAACAGCGGGTCGTCGAGGGAACCGGGGCGGTTGCTCGGTGGTTCTGGTCGAAGAGAGGCGGGGCTCCGGGCTATGGGGTGGTGAGTTACGGTTGCTGCGGGTCTGGGCAGCAGGTCGACGAGGTGTCTTCGGCGGGAAGGATCGGTCGAGGGGGTTCTTGGTCGAGGCGGTGCTGCTTGGGTGCTCAGGTGCAGAAGAAGGTCGGGCAGCGGCTTCTTCGGCGCTGTGCAGTGGTAGCTTCAGTTGACCGGGGATGAGTTCAGGCGAGTCCGGTCGTGGGCTTCTGGTCGAGGTCACGGCGGATGAGGGAGGCGTCAGGGAGAAGGGGAGAGGGTCGAAGGAAGAAGAAGGTGAATAGGTCGGCTGGGGTGTTGGGTTGAAGGAAGAAAAAGAGAAAAGGAAAAAGAGTTATTTATAGAAGTATGGTATGGGTTTGACCTAGAATTATTGGACTTTGGTCAACACTAGGAAAAGGCCTTGGCTTGCCTTGTGGGTATTTCAAAGGCTAGGATTTAAATGGGTTTAAAATGAATGGCTCGAATTACATTGGTTCAAGGTTTGAGGGTCATGGTTCAAGGAGGTTGATATTGTATTACACACTCCCAAAAATTATAAAAAATATACATGAAGGAGAAATGGGTTTATTCACGTGTTGTGTCCAACGGGGTGGACACCTTAATGCACTTTGGCATAAAAGTGCCCAACAATTAGAAAATTATACAAATTTGGGTTTATAATTTAATTAATAAAAAATAAATGCAATTGGTGTTCTAAAATTAATTAGAAGTACAAGGGACTAAAATTAAGTGGGACAAAAGTGTCATGAATGAAGAAAATTCAGAATAGAATATTACCCTAATTTGGGTTGCACGAAATGGGTCGAGATTGTGTCTCCAATTTCGATTGGAACGCACAATGATGCAAAAGTCTAATTTATTAGAATTAAATAATAACGTCCGCGACGAATATTGTGCGACTAAAATAAAGCACAAGAGAGCATAATTATAAGTTACGCAAGAGTCAGAAAAGAAGGCAGGCACGTCTAGGACAAAGTTGTGGAATTTGTTGGAAGGCAAAGGCTAGGGTAGCGCTCCAAATATCGAAGCAACGGTAAGGCACAACAATCAATTAAAATCACAATTATTAAATATAATTAAATATTATGCAATCATTTACACATTAATTATGAAAAGACAAAAATACCCCTAATCTGAAATGTGAGGGTGACAAGTCTACCCTCCTTAAAAGAATTTTGTCCTCAAAATTTAAAACACCTTGTCTCTCTCTGTCTAGTCATAACCTCTTCATTAATCTTCACTATGGTCAAACCCCCAGCGATCGGAGTCTAGGAAAATTCTATCTACAGTCATACAACATGCAATCTAAAAATATATGTATGGTTTATGGTTTGTTTTGTCATGGTATTGTAGTCTCTGCCAGGGTGTACTACTAACTATATTCTAGCAAAAAAATCACTGATACCAGCTACGGTACTAAGAAATCAATCAATCAAAAGACGAAAAAAAGGAACAGAAGGAAGGAAAGAACAGAACCTGCTAACACATTACCTGCAGTATCGGTCTCCTCGACCGTCATCGTAAATGCTCCGCCCTGCTGGGGTGGATCCCTTCGCGGTGTTGAGCAATCTGCGGTTCCACAGGTGGCCTAACTGGATCTCTATGATTTAGAGCTGCTCGCTGGCCGGAAAGATAATGAGCTAGAAGACAATCCCTCACTCGATGTCCCGCAGCGCCACAGTGCAAACAAAGTCCTAGCCTCGCTCTACAGCTCTTCCTAAGATGACCTAGCTTCTTACAGTAATGACAAGTCTGCTGATCCTACTAAACACGAACCGGTGCCTGGTACTGCTGGTAGTTATACTGAAACGTCCTCGGCTGCTGCTGGCCAGGGTACTGCTGGTGGTTATATTGAAACGTCCTCGGCTGTTGCTGGCCAGGATACTGCTGGTGGTTATACTAAAACATCCTCGGCTGCTGCTGGCCAGGATACTGTTGGTGGTTATACTGAAACGTCCTTGGCTGCTGCTGGCCAGGATACTGCTGGGCAACCCTCTCAACTGCCTGTAGTATCATCTGGTGTGTGTTCTCCATGCTCTCTCTCATCAGTTCAGTCTGCGCTTGGTGTGCCTCTACCTGGACTCTCAGAGCCTCAGCTTGAACTCGCTGAGCTTTTGCTATCACTCTCTGGGCATCTACCATGCCCTGGATCAAGGTAAATATCTGTGCCCCGTTAATGGGCATACCTGCGAGAAACTGAGTCGGTGGTGGAGGAAGGTTCTCAGTCATAGCTGGGGCAACACTCGGAACAGGTGGAAGAGGAGGAACTCCAGATGTCTGTCCGTTAGGTGGAGAGGTAGCAGACCCCTCTGAAGTTGACGCTCCTACTCCCATAGATCTTGTCTTCGGCGGCATCCAGAAGACAGATCAAAAAGAATCAATCAAGATAATATATGCGATATCATCAAGGGAGGATAGTAAAATTATAAGGAAGCAATATTCAGAAGGAATAAGGATAACAAGACAGATAGATTGAAAAATATTTTAAGTTGTGATTGAGTATTCGCTCTCATCCTAGTATGCCATATCCTAAATCCTATTGCAGGCACGCAGTAGTACAACTAAGTTGTCGTACTACCACGATAACGCACAACTTGTAAAGTCTGACCTGCATGGGCCACCACTAAAAATGTGTCACGACCCGCACCCGGTATAGGGGCACGAGAGCGTGGGTACGTTCAGCCTATGCCGCAGCATCGGCGGTAGAACGCTGTCTAGGTCACAGTAATACTATATAACTAAATAAATGTCAATGATATCCATCTCCATAAGGAGGACAATATACATCTCACAATATCTCATAATGTAAACTCAATCACAAGATCTATAAGAGTATAAAGGCACGATAAAAGATAAGAAGAATGACATAGTTAAATACCATGTCTCAAAATATAGATAAAACACAGTCTAGCTGTCCAACATAAGTCTCCACAAGTCTCAAATTAAACTTAACATAAGTCTAAACATAAACTGAAATAAACCTCAATAAGTCTCAGATGCATAAGATAAATACTATCTAGATAGCTGCAGGTAATGTCTCATCTAAAGGAATAGTCTCCTCTAAGATCTCTGGTGTGTAGTCTGCATCTATACCCGGTCCATAGTGTGTAGTACAGAACTCCTCAAGATCCTCTGAAAAAAATGTCCAGTCAGGATTGGAACGAAGTACAAGCACTAACAGCAGTTTCACATATATTGACAAAAACTATAACACAGTGGAAAAAAATACAAGACAGATAGGAATATTGGCAATACGAAATACTGGGAATAAGGAAATGCTGGAATAAAGAAATACTGGAATATCATCATCAATATACATCTAGCAATGAATAGAAATATAAGTACACGCAAGAACAATAAACTGGTATGTAAGTGTGTACAAGAACAATAACTAGAACATATGGAGATGCTAGATCAATATACTAGAGATACATATCAAGAATCATCTAACTAAGTGTGTGAAACATCAGCATATCATGCGATCGGCTTGGGACTGATAAGACTTATTACATTGATTAGTGATCATCCCTGTAAAGTCAGGCTAACCACATGTAACAGCAATGAGGCATGTAATGGTAAGACTGCACCGACGTGAGGTGTAGGTGAGCTATGATGCATGTAAAGTTGGGTATGATCACATAAGCTACTAATATTTCTCTATTTTTCCCCAGCTAGCACGATGGATTCCAATCATGACTCCGCGTGACAAGTCTCAATGATGCCAACTCGTGTAAATAACAGTATCAGAGTCATGTATGCTATACAACAAGAGTTATAGAGATAATCAATATAATGGAAACTGTAAGAGAATATACTCGCCCATGGTCCTTAGCTGGCAATACCAATGTCCTGGTTCCAAAGTATCGTCGGAATGATCCAACAGTCCTATAGACATATCATATAATACAATATTATATTAGACATTACACTAACACACACAATTAAAACACAATGATCTAAGAGACTACGCTAGGGGGTAACGTTTGTAGTTGCTGTGCATAACAGACAGTCAATGGTACGGTCTTGCCAGTACGTCAGTGTACATGAGGCAGTCTGCTAACATACTACTTGGTCACAGGTCAACATAACTACGAGGTATCCATTGTCACATTCAAGACATCTAGTACATATAGTACATAGGACGTAATATGAACTAATATCTCTCATAATACTAATTAATTACACATATAATAGATATACATATATACATACTTAATCAAATTTATACTATGCACATATATATATATAGTTTAAACATGTACTAGGGGTGCACGTACAATACATATACGTATGTTTTATACTAATTGAGAATTTTACAATTCATATGCATATACATTAATATTCATTAGTTACAATTATAATATATGTATATATATATACTTAACAGAACTTATACCATGTATATAAATATTAATATATATACTAGGGGATACTTATAATACATATATATAGGTATGTATACTAATACTAGTACGTACATACATATTATACTGATACATACATATACTAATGCATAACATACGCACATGCGTATGTATACGCATGCGAGATTGGGTTCAAGTCAAACCTGTGCGCGCATGGAAGGGGTGTTCGTGTCGAGGTGAGCTACTGTCGTCTTCTTGCAGGCGGTTCATTCGAGCGCGGAATCAGCGGGCAACTCGTCGTCTCGGTGCAGGCGAGCGGGGTCGATTTCCAGGTGATATTTGGTCGGAGAACGGCGGGTTCAGGAGTTCGTGGGCCGTCGATCCAGTCGAGATGGGTATGACGGGATGTAGGTTGATGGGTCATGCACGGTCGGGATGTGCAGCGGGACGGGGACCGTTGCTCAGGCGAGCTCCGGTCGAGTCCGGATCCAGGCGGGGCTCAGGGACAGCGGGGACGAGGCGAGTCATGCAAGCGTCGGTTGGCAGCGGGTCGAAGGGAACGGTGAGGCAGAGGAGAAGAAGAGGAGGTCGAGGTGGTTCGGTTCAGTGGCGGAGGAGGCGGCGGTTAGTCGACAGGATCAGGCAGGAAACAGCGGGTCGTCGAGGGAACCGGGGCGGTTGCTCGGTGGTTCTGGTCGAAGAGAGGCGGGGCTCCGGGCTGTGGGGTGGTGAGTTGCGGTTGCTGCGGGTCTGGGCAGCAGGTCGACGAGGTGTCTCCGGCGGGAAGGATCGGTCGAGGGGGTGCTTGGTCGAGGCGGTGCTGTTCGGGTGCTCAGGTGCAGAAGAAGGTCGGGCAGCAGCTTCTTCGACGTTGTGTACCGATGGCTTCAGTCGACCGGGGATGAGTTCAGGCGAGTCCGGTCGTGGGCTTCCGGTCGAGGTCACGGCGGATGAGGGAGGCGTCAGGGAGAAGGGGCGAGGGTCGGAGGAAGAAGAAGGTGAATAGGTCGCCTGGGGTGTTGGGTTGTAGGAAAAAAAAGAGAAAAGGAAAAAGAGTTATTTATAGAAATTTGGTGTGGATTTGACCTAGAATTATTGGACTTTGGTCAACACTAGGAAAAGGCCTTGGCTTGCCATATGGGTATTTCAAAGGCTAGGATTTAAATGGGTTTAAAATGAATGGCTTGAATTACATTGGTTCAAGATTTGAGGGTCATGGTTCAAAGAGGTTGATGTTGTATTACACACTCCCAAAAATTATAAAAAATATACATGAAGGAGAAATGGGTTTATTTACGTGTTGTGTCCAATAGGGTGGACACCTTAATGTATTTTGGCATAAAAGTGCCCAACAATTGAAAAATTACACAAAGTTGGGTTTATAATTTAATTAATAAAAAATAAATATAATTGGTGTTCTAAAATTAATTAGAAGTACAAGGAACTAAAATTAAGTGGGACAAAAGTATCATGAATGAAGAAGATTCAGAATAGAATATTACCCTAATTTGGGTTGCACGAAATGGGTCGAGATTGTGTCTCCAATTTTAATTGGAACGCACAACGATGCAAAAGTCAAATTTATTGAAATTAAATAATAACATCTGCGACGAATATTGTGCGACTAAAATAAAGCACAAGAGAGCATAATTATAAGTTACACAAGAGTCAGAAAAGAAGGCAGGCACGTCTAGGACAAAGTTATAGAATTTGTTGGAAGGCAAAGGCTAGGGTAGCGCTCCAAATATCGAAGCAACGGTAAGGCGCAACAATCAATTAAAATCATAATTATTAAATATAATTAAATATTATGCAATTATTTACACATTAATTATGAAAAGACAAAAATACCCTTAATCTAAAATGTGGGGGTGACATAGACAACATAGGTAATCTAATCATTGTCATCGTCATCGTCATCATCATCCTCATCAAGCTCTTCTTCTTTTTCTTCTTCTTTTTCTTCAGAGACGTCTTCCTGGTCGTGGACAAATTCTGTATCATAAGATAAAATATTGTATCACAAGATAAAATACACAGAAGCAATTAAATGTACATACGACGTTATATGGGCATTCTAAAAGCATTATAATTCATACTTTGCGTATTCTACCATAGCAGAAAGTAAAGAAACATATAAAGTTACAACATCGATATTTTTTCAATATGATGCCTTTTCGTATAATATCGACATGAATTTGGTTATCAATGGCTCAGAACACTACCCAAAATTTATTCTAGCATATATTAGTATGAATCATCTAAGTTCTGTACATCATTGAAGTATATGTTCTTATCAAATATAGTATCTGAAGGATATAACAGAATTAAGATGAACCCACATAATGTAATGCTAAGACATCAGCTCACAATATAAAATATAGTGATGGGTTATGGTATCATCAATGCCGAGGGATAGGGGCCGAAGGACAGTCAATGTTATCTACGGCTGCATGGTCTCTACCTCGCTAGTCAAATGGCTGCATGGACTATGCCTAACCGTTATTGGTCCGTCCTTGCTTACCCATATCTTGGTATTCCAACTCCAATACCTATTACCTATTGGTATCCTAACTATGATACTCTCATACAAACCCCCATGATACTCATGGAAATACTATGACACCCTAAATTCTATGAAACCCACACACAAATATGAAGTATCCATACTCATGATACTCAAACCAATATAATATTCACCAAATCCTTAATGATACCAAAGCCAATAAACTCCATATATGGAAATAAACTTGACATAAAAATAACTATAACCATAGATCTAACCCAGGCCTGCTTCTCCTCTTCCAGTATGCACACAGGAAATATTCTTACTCGCAGATACTTGCACACTTGAAGTTTAAAGAGTACAGATTTGGACACAGTTCAAATTTGATGCACCCCAAGTTGCTGATACAGGAAATCCCCCTACTCAAAAACACTTGCACAGTTAAATATTCCATGATTTTGCTCATAAATAATTTGGACACAGTTCAGATTTGGACAAAGTTTATATTTGGACACAATTCAGATTTACATAGCACCCAAGTTATAAAGTACAGATTTGGACACCATTCAGATGTGCAAATGCACATATCAGTGGAAACCGAAGAGGAAAACAGAGGGAGGAGAGGGGAGGAAGACTTACATTGGAGAGAAACGAAGGAGAGGGAAATGGAGGAGAGGGGAGCAGCCGAAGAGGGGAACGTCGACGAGAGGGGAACGGAGGAGAGGGAAGCACGGGCCGGAGGGGAGCACGGGATTGGAGGAGAGGAGAGAGAGGCGCGGCCGATCAAAATTTTTATTTTGATTGACCGCCTAATTAATATAACCTAGGGCACAGTACTTGGCGACGGATATGTGGTGTCCAAATTCGTCGCCACAACTAAACTATCTAGGTGACGTATCCGCGACTCAATATCCATCGCCAGACCGTCGCCATGTTTACCCGTGTTGTTCCCGCGGTTGACCGCGCAAACTGGTGATGATCTAGCGATTAATTGGCGATGACCTAGCGACGAATAGTTGTTTAATTCGCAAATGGTGGTTATTAGTCATCCAACCAACGGTGAATCGTCGCTACTTGGCGACGGATATTGACCGTCATCAATATTCCGTCGCTAAATCACTGTATTTTAGTAATACCAAAAGTAATCATTACTGTAAAGATTATAGATTTGAAAAAATATAAGGAACTTATATCTTTATATAGCATCGAAAGTCAAAATCCCAAATTCTCGGCGAATAAAGTTAAAGCGGTCTTCAGGTAAGGATTTGTAAAAATATCAACTAATTGATGTTCAGTAGCAAAAAATTCTATACAAATATTTTATGTAACTGATGATCTTTAAGAAAATAATATTTAATTTCTATGTGTTTAGTGCGTGAGTGACATATTGAATACAAATCATTGATCAGAAACTATCTCAAAAGCTATGAAGAATTAACTCAAATAAAAAAATCAAGATCCTATGAAATCAAGTGATAAGTATGCTTTTAGAAAAATATACTAAGAATAACAAAGTTGCATGCATAGACAAGTATGTCATACTAATAGAAAGTTAGTAAATGACTTCATAGTGTGAGCTAATCACTTAAGCTAAATAACTAGCCATGAATTAAAAAAAAAATTAAACTAATTATGCTAGTTGCATATATCTCATATTGATTTGGATAAACAGCTAAAAATTATTAATAAAAGCTAGTAACAATACATTAATTAAAATATGCTAGATTCTACAATTTTAGTCATTCTAAGAAGAATCAACTAGAACGTTACCAAAGTGGCTCAAGTGGTCATATTTATGTTGGTGCAATTGCTTGGAAGATGAGCTTAGTAGCTTTGCAATCACCAATATTCTTCTCGGTGCTAAGTCCCGACATAAGAAGCTTTACCTATAATTTTAGGCAAAGACTTTGGTATCCAAAACTTGGATCCACATTGATTAGCTTTTGGAAGCCATTTGAATATATTCATATCAACTTGGTTTCTAATATTACATTGATGTGAAATATGTTATTTTTGACCACAATAATGACATGTAGCATAAGAATTAGTGCTAGGTGCAGCAAGTTAGATTTGAGTATGTGAAGTGGTGTGATGTGTCTTGCGTGAATATTTATAATAAAAGTCGTGATTGTGTAAAGCGTTAGCCTTGCTTGCTTCCTATGTATTTGATCTGTCGTGGGTGACTTTGTGTTTAGTTACGTGTTTAGTGCTTGATTGAGTAATAGGTTCAACAATCTGTTTACCCAGTCGAACTTCTAATCTTTTATTAATAGCATATATCTTATCATATTTAGAAGCAAGAGTATCAATCCTAAGTGAAGCAATAGAATACTTCTTCTTTTCTGACTCTAATTCCTCCTTAAGTTTAGCATGTTCTTATGCACTTTTCTTGACGCATTCAAGTTCTTCATGCATGCTAAGCTTAAGTGTAGACATTTCAGCAGAGTTGTCTCTAACTTCATCCAATAAACAAGCAAGTTTTTTATTTTCAAGCTGATAAGATTTAATATCTTCTCTAGCTTATTATATTTACTTCTAAGCTTCTTGTGATCTTCAAATAAATTGTTAAAAGAATTTAATAATTCATTATATGAAACAAATTTAAATTAAGGATTATCTTGTACCTCGTTAGTTAATGCCATATTAGGCATACATTTGTAACATGTCGATGACTTTCTTCTTCTTCTTCTTCTTCTTCTTCTTCTTCTTCTTCTTCTTCTTCTTCAGATTTGCTTGCTTTACATTTGCACCATATGCTTGTGTTTACATAATTCCTTGATGAAGTCCTTCTCTTGCTTGAATGTTCATAGCAACTTCCCTTTCTAATTATAGAGTAGTCTTTCTTCATATGGCAAACTTTCTTGTAGTTGTGGCATACAGGTTCTTCTTCGTTGTACTCATTCTTCTTTCGGTTTGATTTCTCAAACTTCAAGAATTTTTTGAAGTTCCTGGGTATAAGGGCTCAATTCTCATCGTTTGATTCCTCGTCTTCAGTTTTATCTTCTTGGACTTTCTTGTGATGATCTTTGAAGGCGATTGTCTTCTCTTTTGGAGCTGATTCCTTAAAGTCTTTGAGATCCAACTCATGTGTCATTAGCTTACCCATGAGTGTCTCAATATACATTGTGGTGAGATCGTTTCCTTCTATGATCGTCGTTGCTTTAGGGTTTCAATTCTTAGTGAATCCTCGAAGTACTTTGCGGATCTTTTCATGATTGATGTACTCCTTGACAAGAGAAGATAAAGGATTAACAATATCAAGAAATCTTGTGAACATTTGTGTAATAGTCTCAATTGGATTTATCTTGAATGCCTCATATTCCTATGTCAATATGCTGATCTTGGATTTCTCCACTTGTGTTGTTCCTTCATGAGTTACCTCAAGAAGTTTTCAAACCTCATGTGAAGTTGTACAAGTGGATACTTTGTTGAATTCAGTCATGTCTACAATACAGAATAAAATATTAATATCTCTAGCATCAAGACTAGCTTGCTTCTTTTCCAACTCAGTATATTTATTATTAGACTTTTCTACAAGGTTACCATCAATAATAATTTTAGCAGTTTTTTTGTATCCATCAATAACAATTGTCCATAAGTCAAAATCAAGAGACTTCAAATAGAAACTCATACGTATTTTTCAGTACGTGTAGTTGGTACCATCAAATGTGGATGGCCTATTTGTGGACTGGCCTTCACCATTGTTGGTGTAAATAGATTTAGTGGTTGTCATGGATCTACTTAAGGATGTTAATCTCAATCAAGAGTCATTGCTATGATAGCAAATGATGGGCAACTCTAGAGGGGGTGAATAGAGTGTGCGACAATAATCCAATTAAAAACTTACACTACCAGAAAAGCCAAATTAGCGACGTAAAAAAATATCGCTAAATGACCAAAAAACGTCGCTAATAGAATTTAGCAACGTAATTAGCGACGTAATACAGAAGTCAGAAATCAGCACGTCGCTGAAAGGAAAAACGTCGCTAAATGTCGCTATACCGACGTTTTTTAGCGACTTAAATATGTCGCAAAAATAGCGACGTTTAGCGACTCAATGTCGCTAAATTAGCGACATTTTCATACGTCACTAAACGTCTCTAATTAGCAACTTATTCAGCGACGTTTAGCGACGTTTAGCGACGTATAGTAACGTCGCTAAATTTCATTAAAAAATAAAAAAAATGTTAAAAATTACCAATCTCCTGCAATTTATGAATTTCTAATTAAAAATAGACCCGGAGCAACCCTCCGTTGAATTCTCTGGGTTCGCCGACCCCTTCGGTGGAACACTCAACACCGGTAAATTAAATATTATTTAATATGAATAAAAAGTATCACAGTCACACAATACACACAAATATTATAGACAGACCTGGAGCAACCCTCCATTGAATTTTCAATAACATAAAAAGCGTCTATATATAAGTATCACAGCCACACAAAATGCATAATATATAAGTATCACAGTCACACAAATATATATAAGTATCACAATCACACAATAACCACAATAAAAGTATATGAAACATCACAGTATCAATCTCGAGGATATCTAATACGCTGGCACATACCAGTCCCTCAGATACTGCGCATAAACAGCGTTTATAGGTGCTGGGTGACTGGAACTCCCCGTCTGAGATACAGCCGCTATAGGTGTTGGGTGACTGGAACTCCCGGTCTGAGATACAGCAGGTGGTATCTCTTCCTCCTTAACAGTAGGAGGCATCACTTCCTCCTTAACGGTAGGAGGCATCACTTCCTCCTTAACAGTAGGAGGTGTCTCTCTCAAGCGACGTGCACGTGCTCGGGTCATGGGTGCCATCTGGTAAGATAGATGAAAACAAAGAATATAATTGATAACAGATATAAATATATTGTCTAATATTAAATATTGTGTAAATTTATATCTTAACTATTATCAACTGATACTAGTATCAACTGATACTAGTATAAACCCTAACCCTAACCCTAACCCCAGGTCAAAAACCCTACTTATATCTTAACTATTATCAACTGATACTAATATATATATATATATATGCTTTTGCTTATGCTTATGCTTATGAGCTTCTCCCTTTTATTTATTATTGAAGATATCATCCTGCATCTTCTTATTAGGATTCATAAGTGCATATGCAAGTTGTGACAGACTACTGCAGTTATTTGTCACCAGATAATTTGCATATGTAGGATCATAATTTTGTGAAATTACTTTAACAAATATCGAAGTTATTATTGAAGATCTCATCATGCAGCTTCCTTCTAGTACTCCTCTCGCTTGATCTCTTCTCTCACACCAATGCTGAGGACCGCTACCATGACTTTGTTGTATGTCACTCTCTCTCTCTCTCTCTCTCTCTATATATATATATATATATATATATATATATATATATATATATATATATACATATCGTCGCGATTGTTCTTAATTTCTTCAGCAGTCGTACGTAGTACTCTGTGATCAATAATTAATGCATGCTTTGGTTTGGTTTGGTTTGGATTTGTGCATGCTTCAGGTCCAGGAAACTCAAGTGAAGAGGTTGTGCAACACCCATAACATTATCACTGTGAATGGGATATTCCCGGGGCCAACCATTGAGGTCAACAATGGCGATACTCTCATCGTTAACGTCAAGAACAAGGCCAAATAAATTGTCACCATCCACTGGTACATGCACATGCACATACATACGAAGTACATTCTTTATATATGAATACAAAGATATATACGTGCGTACGTTGATGCATGCAAACTCATTTGTGCATGTTGGTGCATTGCCATTGTGTGTTGTAGTAGCTAAATCATAATTATCACATACGCTACCAGTTTGAATTTATATATAACTTAGGGTTCCTGTATAGCTTTTTGCTCGTTGGCATAAGTCCTACTTCTATTCTTAAGTAGGTCTCCAACTTGATATGTATAGGTCTTCTTAGTTTTAGACTATAGATAAGTTTATTTTAAGCTAATGGAACACTATAATTAAATACTCACTGCGTTTGCTTTAAGTAAGACAGACAAATATATTAAAAAAAAAGGAAAAATATTTGATGTTGACTGTGCTTCCTGCTGTGTTGCTTGTTTATTCCCGCAAAAATCAAACATAACAACAATAACAAAGGACAGTTTATTCCCGCAAAAATAAAAAAAAACCTTAATAGCTAAAATACTGCCCTTGTTGACACATTTTTACTTTAGTCACTTCAGCATTAATTGTGCCTTTGAGTTGTAAGTAATGATATTAACATTCCCTGGTTGTATTGTATTTGTATTATAATAGGCATGGAATTCGACAGATGAGAAGCGGTTGGGCTGATGGACCCGAGTTCGTGACTCAATGTCCGATCAGGCCCGGAGGGAGCTACACGTACAGGTTCACCATCCAAGGGCAGGAGGGGACCCTGTGGTAGCACGCGCACAGCTTCTGGCTCAGGGCTACAGTCTACGGAGCTCTCATTATTCAGAATTAAATTGCAGAAGTGAACTGTGAAGAAACCCTAACCCTAACCCAAGGTTAAAAATCCTAACCCTAACCCCAGGTCAAAAATCCTAACCCTAACCCCAAGTTGTTCTTTCCATAGTGAGAATTAAATTGCAGAAGTGAACTGTGAACAAACCCTAACCCTAACCCGAGGTCAAAAATCCTAACCCTAACCCCAGGTCAAAAACCCTAACCCTAACCCGAGGTCAAAAACCCTAACCCTAACCCCAGGTCAACAACCCTAACCCTAACCCTAACCCTAACCCCAGGTCAAAAACCCTAACCCTAACCCCAGGTCAAAACCCTAACCTTAACCCTAGGTCACGTGTGTGTGTCGTGTCAGTATGTGTGTCGTGTCTATGTCAGTGTTTGTAACATGTGTGTCGTGTCAGTGTCAGTGCCATGTGTGTCTTGTGAGAGAGAGAGAGAGAGAGGGTTTACCTAGAGGAGGAGGAGGAGGGGGGAGGACGCGGCCGGAGGGGGGTCGCCGGGAGGGAGGAGGGAGCGCCGGAGGTCGGAGGGGACCCGGAGAGATCGTGACGTTTAGGAGAGGGAGAGGTAGAAGGAGAGGAAGAGATCGAAAGAAATGGGGGAAAGCATCCCTAATTAAAACAAATTTAGCGACGTTTTAGCGACGTCACTAATGACGTCGCTAACTTAGCGACGTCTGAGATATCGCTAATTACGTCGCTAAATGTCCAAAATACATACGTCGCTAAATATGTTGCTAAATGAAACATTTTAGCGACGTATAGCGACCTAAATTGAACTTATAGCGACTAATCTTTTAAAAACTGAATAATAGTCGCTAAACGTCGCTAAATGTCGCCAATTAGCGACGTCTAGCGACAGTTTTTAAATGGAGTCGCTAAATTAGCGACATTTTATTTGTCGTCGCTAAAAAATATCGCTAAACCCACTTATTCTAGTAGTGTTAAGGTAATTACCAACTTTAAAAATATATGCAGATAAGTATGAAAATATGCAATGAGTATAGAATAACTAATCAAAGTAAATGCTAAGTAAGAATTCACAAACACTAACACCGCGATGTATACTCGTTTTTCTCATGGAGAACTAATCCAGTCTCGAGAATTGTGCTCAATGTTAATCCACTATTAGTGAAATAGCTTACAACATAAGCTTTGATCAGAAGGCTTGCCGACTTCTTACAACACCACGAGCTTTGATTCGAAGTACTCATTAAGTTCAAACACTTGAACGAAAACTTGATTTTCAAGCTTTTACACCTCTTCGAGATTTCTAATCAAGATCACACTTTGCACTAGAAGACTATGAGAGTTGCTCTTGGAAATGGGACATTTGTAGCTCAGGTAAAGAGTATGAAAGAGAAGAGATGATTGAATGAAATTGATTGATTTGGAATGGTAGAATTTTATATATATTTATAGGATTTTTCTGAACCGAGTTCGGCCAGAGTTTGGTGCCCAACTTTCAGAAATTTAAACGTTGCACCATGATCTTGTGGATGACTGAGATAATCCAGGAAGACTGGATCCTAGGGGGATAGAGTTCGGCCCGAGTTCGGTCCAAACTCTGTCTCTTTAGATCAGATCAGTTCAGTCTAGTTTGACTAGGTTTGGTGTTATTTTGTGGACTTATTTTTGTGGCCTAAATGTTGGATTTGAGTCAGTTTCGAGTAGACTGGATATGGGTATATGTTTGAGCTTCCTAATGCCAGTGCGACTCGATGTACATATTTCTAAACTCAAAATAAAATTCAAATACATAGACCAAAATAAAATCACAAATCTTCTGTTGTAGTCTTTGTCAATCTTGTATTGTCGCAGTCTTGAATATAGTAGTCTTCAATTTGTACTTGTATATATCAAATCAGAAGTTTATCGATTGTCAAAATTAAGTTGATCGTGACATGCTTATGCCAACATTAGTTAAACAAAGTACCAGTGTAGTTGATTCTAGTAGGGAGGCTTTGGCAGACATCCTAGAACTATCCCCCATTCACGTAAATGGTTCATGGGCTAAGGAGGCTGCTCGAGAGCACATGAGGAATAATGGACAGCAAGAAGGTTTGGTAGGGGAGATACTGTTATCGAGATTCAGTCTACAAGAGGGGCTATCGGAGGGTGAGGCTACGGTTAGGGACTCCTTAGCGCAGGTCTCGATGGAGACGGGAATTGTCCTTCTCAACGATCCTTTTGCAGTCGGGCAAGATAGCAGGTGAAGAGGTTAAGAGCACTAATCAGGAAGAAGAACAGGTGGAGGTGGACTTTACTTCTGGTAATCCTTGGGACGTGCTAGCTGACCTACCAGATGATGAGGCGAAGATATTGGTCGCTCTGTTGCCTACGATCAGGATGGACACCAACAGGATTGGAGAGCAAATAGCAAGGCCACATTGCGCAGGAAAGTCAAACAAGCTCAAGTATCAGTGGCATATGCGATGTCTCTGCGATCCATTTAAAACGTAAGGGGAATTGCGGGTAGGCAAACCCTTAACAGACTGAAGACCCTTATGAAGAAGATGCATAACCTCTCTATTCTCGCTGTGAGTGAAGCAAAAGTGTCATTGAAGAAGATTGAGCATTATAAACTCAAATTGGGTTTTAATTTCCACGGTATTGGCTAGCAGTAAAGATATTTGGGATTTTTTTGGTAAAGATATTGGAGCCAGAGTGATTGATGATAATGACCATGTTTTATCTGTTGATGGTTGAGCACCCTTTGGTTGTTAAGAAATTTATTTTGGGCTATTTTATATTATCCCCCTCTTAGATTAGGTATATTGATATTACCCCATGTTAGATTAAAAGTTAAGAATACCATCCTGAAAGTGGCATTAAAATCCTGAAAATGTTGTTAATGAGTTTGAAAGTGTCGTTAAATAGTTTTTAATGACACTTTCAGGAAGATATTCTCAACTTTTAATCTAACAGAAAAATAATATCAATATACCTAATCTAAGAGGGAATAATATCAAATAATCCATTTATTTTCTCTAGCGTGCATGGTGATGGTGATGGTGCTAGCACCAAAAAGAAACGGATGAGTTTTTATGGGAGAAGCTGCTGAAGATTAAAGAGGAATACAAGGATTCTCCGTGGATTTGCGGCAGAGATTTTGACGCTATCATCAAGTCAGAGGAGAAGGACACGGGATCCATTAACGAATTTAATCTATTAATTTTCGAGGCATAGTTGTTTGATACATCTTTCTCTGTAAATGAATTTACTTGGTCTAACATGCAAAATGGGGATGCGAGGCAACACTGGCGTCTGGACCGCATTCTCGTCAACCAATTTGGAAAACAGTATGTAGGAACCGGAATATCCAATTGACATTGGATTAAGAGCCAGAATCTAGAATAACGGTCTAACCATACCGTCACTACTAGAATAAGCGAGATTAGCGACGTATTTTAGCGACTCCTAGTAAAAACGTCGCTAAATTAACGACTCCGTAAAAATCTTCGCTAGACGTCGCTAAATGGCGATATTTAGCGACGTTTAGCGACTTTTATTAAGATTTTAAAAGATTATTCGCTATAAGTTCAATTAAGGTCGCTAAACGTCGCTAATATATCTGATTTAGCGACGTTTAGCGTCGTAATTAGCGACGTATCTATCAAAAATATTTAGCGTCGTATTTAGCGACGTCTTTGACGTCGCTAATTTTTATTTTAGCGACGTTGTTATTTGACGTCGCTAAACGTCGCTAAATTTTGGTTAATTAGGGCTCAGTTTTCTTTTTCCTATCTGTCGAAAATTTTGAAACTTTTCGATTTCCCCCGCCCCCCCCCCCCCCGCTCCGGCGACCGGCTCTCCACGGCTACGGCTACTCCGGCATCCCCCTCCTCCTCCTCTCTCTCTAGGTAATCTCTCTCTCTCTCTCTCTCTCTCTCTCTCTCATGTGACACTGACACAAGACACACTTGACAGACACGACACACGCACACAGACACTGACAGACACACACGACACACACACACAAACGTAGACACACACGACACACACACACAGACGCAGATTAGGGTTAGGGTTAGGGTTAGGTTTTTTGACCTGGGGTTAGGGTTAGGGTTAGGGTTAGGTTTAGGTTTAGGGTTTTTGATTGTAACGCCCCGCTCCGCGCCGGCGTTATATATCAAGGTGAGTGGGCAGAACTTCGTTCTCTGATTCTTGTACGCCTTAATAATAACCTGTGTTTTTGCTTGCAATATTTTCTTAAGAGAATGATAGAACCTGCCTTGCATGTTAATGAACAAACTCACATAGCTTGTCTTTGAATCAATGCCTGCTTAACGAGAATCCGGAATCGCCTGCTTAGAGTGCATGAACATGTTCACTATTGTCTATGCTTCGAGAGAACCATATTGTGCCTGAACATGTTCAAGTGATAAGTCGGATTGCCCCGCAACAACGAGTGTATTCTGATGGTTCGTCTCGTCTGCATACTAGAGTTTATTTGATAGTGTTCCATGCATTCGCACGCGGTCGGACAATGATTTTTGGTGGAGAGCTGAACTGCATGCGTTATAACCACCATGGGTCACAGCTGCCATTAGCATCAGAGAAATGAGTCATTGGTATACTGTTCCACTAGCTGCCGATCCTGAGATACTCGGGGACCGCCCTGCATATAGCTAAGTCATTGTGTTGGCTTGGATAGTGACTGCCCCTAAGAATGTACATTGTGCGTCTAGCTATGCATCTGACCCTCGAGTCGCACGAGACACGCTACGCACACCCTGGAACATGAACGGTTTGCTTGCTTGCATATTCAATATGAAACTCTGTTTCCAAACATGTTTCTAAACAAGTAAATCGACTCTGCTAGAACTGCATGAAACGAACCTAGGTAAAACTAGAAAGATCACTAGTAATGTAATGTTTTATAACATGATTACTTAGTGCCTGTTTGAGTGAATGCTTGTTTCTGTTCAGTTGATTTATCTCACCAGTACTTGTATAAAGTGCTGACCCACCAACAGTTTACTTGCTTGCAGGTACTGGATCGTCCGAGGAAGCGATAGGCGTGCCACAGTCCCGAAGACCCGGAATCCTGGTTTCGATTGTGCCCCGAGAATGCTATCGTATAAGGGGGCATAATGTATGGAACGAACGTGTACCTTTGCTAATGGAAACCCAAGTTGCCTCGATTGTCCCGAACGCTCAGTTGGCTAAATGCATTGCATTGCAACAAGTCCCTTTCCGCTGCTTACTCGATTGATGCGATGATAGCCAACTATCAACTTAAACGATTGGCCTTGCACGGGCGCAACCCCAGGCCCGTGCGGCATCACGTCCCCCGAAAGCTCGAACGGGCCATTCGCTTGGCTCCCTTCCTCCCTCGCACCCGCGGGACGGGCGCGGTGATTCGCGTCCGGCGCGCCGAGGCACGGTGATACGTGTCCGGTTCGTTAATCCCGGCCTTACGGGGCGGGGCAGGGCGGAGCGGCGGCCCGGGCGGGTCCGGGGCGTGACAGAATGGTATCAGAGCGGAATCGATTTTCTGGCCCAAACCGTTGCTATGACTCTGAGATATTATCGATATGGTATTGCAAAGAGCGTTCCATACAATAAGTCCATAGATATTCTCAAAGTGCAAAATGTTTCCTGAACTTGAATTGCTTGATTGTTTCGATTGAGTACGGCGAGGGACGGCACTATCGCTACTCGGGATATCGAGAAGTTTATCCTTGAAGTTTCGAGGACGAAACTTTTTGTTGGTTGGTAAGTATGTAACGCCCCGCTCCGCGCCGGCGTTATATATCAAGGTGAGTGGGCAGAACTTTGTTCTCTGATTCTTGCACGCCTTAATAATAACCTGTGTTTTTGCTTGCAATGTTTTCTTAAGAGAATGATAGAACCTGCCTTGCATGTTAATGAACGAACTCACCTAGCTTGTCTTTGAATCAATGCCTGCTTAACGAGAATTCTTAATCGCCTGCTTAGAGTGCATGAACATGTTCACTATCGTCTATGCTTCGAGAGAACCATACTGTGCCTGAACGTGTTCAAGTGATAAGTCGGATTGTCCCGCAACAACGAGTGTATTCTGATGGTTCGTCTCGTCTGCATACTAGAGTTTATTTGATAGTGTTCCATGCATTCGTACGCGGTCGGACAATGGCTTTTGGTGGAGAGCTGAACTGCATGCATTATAACCACCATGGGTCACAGCTGCCATTAGCATCAGAGAAATGAGTCATTGGTATGCTGTTCCACCAGCTGTCGATCCTGAGATACTCGGGGACCGCCCTGCATATAGCTAAGTCATTGTGTTGGCTTGGATAGTGACTGCCCCTAAGAATGTGCATTGTGCGTCTAGCTATGCATCTGACCCTCGAGTCGCACGAGACACGCTACGCACACCCTGGAACATGAACGGTTTGCTTGCTTGCATATTCAATATGAAACTCTGTTTCCAAACATGTTTCTAAACAAGTAAATCGACTCTGCTAGAACTGCATGAAACGAACCTAGGTAAAACTAGAAAGATCACTAGTAATGTAATGTTTTATAACATGATTACTTAGTGCCTGTTTGAGTGAATGCTTGTTTCTGTTCAGTTGATTTATCTCACCAGTACTTGTATAAAGTGCTGACCCACCAACAGTTTACTTGCTTGCAGGTACTGGATCGTCCGAGGAAGCGATAGGCGTGCCACAGTCCCGAAGACCCGGAATCCTGGTTTCGATTGTGCCCCGAGAATGCTATCGTATAAGGGGGCATAATGTATGGAACGAACGTGTGCCTTTGCTAATGGAAACCCAAGTTGCCTCGATTGTCCCGAACGCTCAGTTGGCTAAATGCATTGCATTGCAACAAGTCCCTTTCCGCTGCTTACTCGATTGATGCGATGATAGCCAACTATCAACTTAAACGATTGGCCTTGCACGGGCGCAACCCCAGGCCCGTGCGGCATCACGTCCCCCGAAAGCTCGAACGGGCCATTCGCTTGGCTCCCTTCCTCCCTCGCACCCGCGGGACGGGCGCGGTGATTCGCGTCCGGCGCGCCGAGGCACGGTGATACGTGTCCGGTTCGTTAATCCCGGCCTTACGGGGCGGGGCAGGGCGGAGCGGCGGCCCGGGCGGGTCCGGGGCGTGACATTGATCAGGGGTTAGGTTTAGGGTTTTTGATCAGGGGTTAGGGTTAGGGTTAGGGTTAGGTTTTTGATCAGGGGTTAGGGCTACGGAATATCACTATCACCATTTATATCAATATTTGTTGCAAAAACAAAAGTGCAACTGCCACATTGATTATCTTGTAATATGTGGTACAACTTCTCCTTTTTTTGTTTTATGAACTCCTAGTACAGTTTTAGCAAACTTAACATTGACTTGTCTAATTTGATTGATTATCAATGCCAATTCTACGGAGCACTTGAATGTGGATCATATTGTTAGCAATAGAGAATTAATTAACAGTTGGATAGCCTAAGAAGAAGACAGCCACACATATCGACAAACCTCTTTCCGCTAATTCTTCAAAATCGAGGCAATCTTCAAGATTGTTGAGAGATTGTGTTGAAAATCATATTAATTAACTGGTTAGTTTTGTTTCATGCATGTCTTTTTCCAATCAGAGGATTAATTAATTTTTCATCTAAGTTATTGTGCTTGCATTTCGGGTTTTTTCTTTTACTTGTTGTTTGCTTTTGTTTACACTTAAATCAAAGGTAGTTTTGAGGATCTGACACTACAAATTCCAATCAACTTTGCTTACCTAGTTGGAATTCATGTTCTGCTAATTAGTTATCGATTAAGTACTAGATGAGCTAAGAAGAAAGGTCTTTGACCCAAGTGATTTAGAAACTCATCGCTTAAGTATTCACTATTTTGATCTAATTCAAACACTCTTGCTGATTTAGAAACTCATCCTGCTTGTTAATCTTATCTTCACAAATACATTCTAGCCTAAGGTGCCACATGTATTTGGAATTAATATTATCTTTAGAATCTCTTAAACATGATTGATTAATGTTAAATACATTATTTTACAATACAAACATACAGATGATTTATTAATGTCCATAATCACCTTTCTCAAAACTGAAAGGGATAAATATTCATCATCATTCGTATTATCATCTCCATCATCAACACTACCAATAGATTTGTATCTGTTGGTTGACTAGATACATCTTATAGTATTTTTATTGTATCTTTGTGAGTCATCTAATTCTTCCGTTTCGGTCCAATAGCTAATTCTTTGCTAATTCTTTATTTTCATCTATCTTACCAGATGGCACCCAAGAGAGCGACACCTCCTACTGTTAAGGAGGAAGTGATGCCTCCTACTGTTAAGGAGGAAGTGATGCCTCCTACTGTTAAGGAGGAAGCGATACCACCTGCGGGGAGTTCCAGTCACCCAGCACCTATCGCGGCTGTATCTCAGACGGGGAGTTCCAGTCACCCAGCACCCATAGCGGAGCTTGATAACATAAACGTTGTTTATGCGCAGTATTTGAGGGACTGGTATCTGCCCCGTTTTGGATATCCTCGAGATTGATACTGTGATATTTCATATACTTATATATTATGCATTTTATGTTACTGTGATACTCTGATACTTATATATTATGTATTTTGTGACGCTGTTTATGCCCATTTTGTGTGACTATGATACTGTGATACTTTTATGACTGTTTTACTTTTATGACTGTGATACTGTGATACTTTTATGACTGTGATACTTTTATTCATATTAAATATTGTTAATCCGGTGTTGAGTGTTCCACCGAAGGGGTCGGCGAACCCATAGAATTCAACGGAGGGTTGCTCCGGGTCTATTTTTAATTAGAAATTTATAAATTGCAGGAATAATAGTTTGGAACAATTCAAATTTTTTTTTTTTGTAAAATTAGCGACGTATTTAGCGACGTCTAGCGACGTTTTTATAAGTCGCTAAAAAAGTCGCTACTTAGCGACGTGTAATTAGCCGTCGCTAAGGACGTCGCTAAATATGTCGCTGTACGTCGCAAATTGCTGACATGGCAGTACTGCCAGGTCATTAAAGACGTCGCTGTTACGTCGCTATATAAGTCGCTAATTAGCGACGTTTAACGACATTTAATTACGTCGCTAATTAGTGACTCAGAGTCGCTAAACGTCGCTAAGTTAGCGACACATCTAAGTCGCTAATAAACGTCGGTATAGCGACGTTTAGTGACGTTTTTCCTTTCAGCGACGTAATTATTACCGACTTCTGTAAAACGTCGCTAATTATGTCGCTAAACGAGATTAGCGACGTTTTTTGGTCAATTAGCGACGTTTTTGGTCGTCCCTAATTTGACTTTTTCTGGTAGTGCGTTATTTTTTTTTTTACTTCCCGACATAACGCATTTTTTTACTTACCGACATAACGCAAGGGATCCGACGTAACGTTCGGGACTTCGGTGCACACTACATTGCATGCCTTTGAACCCACTGTTCCCCAACTTCCATAATTTATAAATAGAAAGAATAATACGTCCCCGTGGCTCAATCCACTGAACTTCTACCACCCAGCCGGAATCTTATACCTCTCATCGGTAACCACAATAGTCACTCGAGTTCGGTTAACCATACTGTTATTCTAGAGACCAAAAGGACCATACCTCAGAAAGAGAAAAAATAAAATACAATTTAGCATTCCTTAAAAACAGTTATTTTGTTTACATACGTCTACATGTTTATTAGTAACACTGCATTATATTCACGAATAACCACATAATGAACATAAATTAATTAAGAAAAAAATTCATATTAGAAACAAGTAATAAGCTACGGATGGGGGGTTGAACCTCCAACTGATCACCAAGGATGCATTTTTCTTGCTTTACTACTCATGGGAGCAAAAACTTGGTAAGAAGAAGTCACAAACAACTGCTTTATCAGGAAACGGGTCGAGACTCCCTTGCCATAAAAAATAGCCCTTTTCAAAATGCAACTCAATCAACACAACACATCACTACTTACCACATTGACGACGTAAATCCCCCCTCAAGATGTTTCTCAGTTTTATCCTAAGTCAAATCAGCATAAGGTTCATAGTTACGAGATCATAGGTCCATTATAACTAAGTGCGGAAGAACGAATCACAGAACGTAACACCAATCCGACAATTGCAACATGGAACAGAAAGAATGAAATTAGCTTCATGGTGATGTAGGGATGTGAAAGAATTATCATGGATCTGACAAAATTACTACATGGTACAAAAAGAAATACATCTAGATATCAAGCTTGGCGGGAACAATTTGCCTGAGGGATGCTTCTTTAGGTCACATTTATAACTTATATCCAGCACCCCAAACGCATTCACAGAGAAGAAAGAAAAGTTCCATTGGAAACTTTATTTCCCATAATTATTTTCTTGTATGAGGTCTTACATCTAGAGGGATTCAAGAAGCTGCATAACTGCATCTCTTTCTGGCATGCTCGGGATGGCCCCCTTGACTTGAACACAAAGAGAAGCTGCAGCAGCTGCAGAGTACAAGGAAATAACAATATGAACCAACGATTTTGAAAAGTTCGTGGGAAAAAGCAACAAAAATGTAGAGTTGTATTCCCTAAAACTGAATTGTTCATACCAGCAAACTGCAATGCTTCCTTTTTTGACTTTCCCTCCACAAGAGCCACAGCAAATGCTGCTGTGAACGTGTCACCAGCTCCAGTTGTATCAAGAACTTTCGTAGCCGGAATGATTGGTTGTCTGATTGGCTCCTCTCCTTCAACAAATAGAGCGGACCCTTTTTCCCCGAGTTTAACTAGGAGTTGCTTAACACCCTGAAATATGCACCAAATCGTTAGGTTACTGAAGAAACAACTATACAACTCATAGATCATAACAGCTACACGTTATTCTGGAAATGGTTGGAGGCTGTTGCGAAACAACCTGCCTCTCTTTCTGTGTGTTCGTCAGAAACATAAAACTTCAACATAAGCATTAAACAACTTTCAATACACATATTTAGCACTGTTCACATCAACAGCATTCTAGAATCCAGTTAAGCAGCAATTACTAGGCCAATATAATTTGATTAAGTGGTGGCCGATTAGAAGGTGCTGCTTGGTGCAATGTTAAGGCTTGTTGCTTACATCCTGGAGAATGTGGGTTCGGGTCACGAAACTCTCTCCATATATATGGTGAAAGACTGCATATATCTTGAGTCCTTCCCCAGACCCACCATAAGCGGAAGCTTCGCCTCATGACATTGGGATGCCCTTTTTGGGGTGTTCAATTAAGTAGAAGTTCCAGGCACAAACCGAGTAATTGGTAAACAGCTTCGAGTGAACTTAGAATTGGATATAACATTGATTCACATAAGACTTTTCAACATCAAACATGTCAAAGCTTGATATACACCACAACCTAACAACTATAGCTTTCAGGCACAGTGGTTAATCAACCTAGTAGCATATTCAGATTCTGAGACTCCAATATTTTAACCCCCATTTACGTATGTCAATCTACATATGCAACCCACTTCTGGGATCAGACTCGCAGTCAGAACCACCATTACCACATGCACAGACCCGAATGCTCTTCAATCTGAAGAGTCATGGCCTGGCTTCACCAAGATTTTGGCTGTGTCAAATTGGTTTCAATCGAAGCAGGTCTGAAACTGGGACAGAAACTGGTTTGGCCAGCAACATGATGGTACTGCAGACTTAAGTCCCAAAATACATAAAAAGCGGAGGGACTAAGAAGGAAAGAGTTAATGCTCTGGCTGATTTTCCAGTTCTTTCAGATGTAGGAGCTAACCTGGTCTCTTTGAAACCAGAAAAGGGAAAAGGGAGGAGGAGAAGGCTTACATCTAGAAATTACTTGGCAGATGGTTGCCTTTATTGAACTGGTTAATCAGCAGTATTGCTATTGTTGGTGATGTAACCCTTCCAGTTCCATCTAGTTAGGTTTGAAGAAGGATAGTAGGGATGGTATGTTAGATGAAGATTTGGTCACATAATAGGGTCAGCATATTATCAACCCAACCAAAATAACACTTCAAACATAATAACTGCACTGGGTTAGAAATGCCTGAATGAGACCTACCCCGAATCCCATGCTGAATTTCAGCCTTCCAGTTTGACTTGACGGACCCTTCCAGTAAGAAGTACAGTATAATGTTATAAATATATAAAAGTATGGTCTTTCATTCACAACACCCCTTTAAATATCACCTTGTGTGCACCAAACTACCAACCATATTTACATAAAAGTATTAAGTATGGTCTTTCATTCACACCCCTTTAAATATCTCCTTTTGCTCACAAAACTACCAACCATAAAATTTTCCATCAATTTTCCACTTATCGTTGTCTACGTCATACTAAGACATCTAACCCCAAAAAAACTGGGATAGCTTGGTTGTTGATACTAACTATAACATGTATAAAAACACGTGACAAATCACTGCTAACAATGATACTCAATTATCCAATTTGATTACCTTCTATATTCATATGTAAATTTTATATTAGAAACCAATGCACATTTCAGAAGCTACAAGCCAAGAACAAATAGCAAATACCATACTGAAAGATATCAAGGGTGAGTACTTCCAGAGGCGAAGACGTTTCTGAGGACTCTAGTTTTCTTTAAAATATAAATTAAAGAAATTAGTACTAAAAGCCAAAATCATGTCAAGAACTACCGTGTTTTTTAACCTTGGCCTGCCTGTGACTGAGACGGATTTCATGGGTTGATATACAATGTTAGCCAACAACCTAATAGCTTGACATCATGGGCAACAATGCTTAGCTAACAAAACCATGATAACGTTCTTTATATGTGCTGAAAACTTTTGACTAGCTGCTTCAAGTAGAACATGATCATAAGATTGACCACTGTATGCATGAAAATTGCTCGAAGTAATTCCTATTGCTTGTTTTACTGTATGTAAATTCAAATTGTTGAACACATTAAGTACAAAATGTATGAAAAAGAAAATACAGAGGTAGCTACCAAAATTGTAATGCATCTCCATGGCCACAGTTACGTTAAATAGAGATATTTATGTACAAGGAAGTAACTCTCAAAATATTCAACAAATAAGAAACATGGTTTACATAGTTTCAACCAACTGTCGAACTAAGAAGTAATGATATCATGGCGAGAAAAATATGCAAGTGAATACCAAGTAAATACTAAATAGTCGTTATGCAGTTAAACTCACCATTTCATGGCACTTCTTGACAGCTTTACTAATATCTTCAAATGCCTCAGTTGGCATACCAGTTAAACGTGCCAACTCCGTTTCATTTGGGCTCAAAATATCCACAAGGCATAGCAGCTCCTTTGGAATAGGAGTTTCCACCCCTCCAACATCTAGAATGACTGGTACACCTGAGCTTTTTGCAGCCTGAGAAATGAAGTTTACATATTAGCATCAGAGCATCAAGAGAATGACACATGATAAGGCACGGACTCAGCCCTCAAAGCATAACATGGATGCTGTCTATTCTAGCTATTAGCAGATTAAATATAGAAAACACAGGCAATGATTCTTTATCCAATCTAAACGCAACTGAATGGAATAAGAAAAAAAAAACAGAATATAATAGAAACTGATAATGCCGCATACACTTGACATCCTTAAAACATGCAGCATTCAAGTAAAACTACGGCTAATTTGCATTGAAATAACCTAAACTATCACCACTTTTGCACTTAAATGCCATGTACTATTTTTATAGGCACTTTAACCATAAAGTTTGTTATTTCACTTAAATATCCTGAACTCTCACTTTTTTTGCAACTATCAGGCTGATGGTGTTAAGTACAAGTGTTAAAAGTCAATTATACCCCTATCTAATATCAAACTTTAAGCCTAGCAGCAACAGCCTCCAATCTCATGCATCGCCCCCTCCCTTCGTCGCCACTGCATCAAACTCTAATGTTGCAGCGTGAGGAAGAAGAGAGGAAACAGTTGCACACTTCACTACGAGAACAAAAAATGGGAAAAGCATAGTAAAAAATAGAACCTAGCTACTACATCATTACATTAAAGCCGTCTTCTAGATCCGTAGAGAATAGAGCAACTACAGCCTCCCCATTAATGCCTTCTCCTTAAACATTCTCCCAAAGCATCTCTATTTGATACTACTCTCTTCTCATTCTATCAAGAAGTCAATTCTCATTTATTTCCATTGGATTGATATAGATTTTGCCCAAATTGGAGCACTAATGCAAAAATTTGAAAGAGTTTTGACTTCGAATTCCTGTAAAACTCAACAAGCCAACACTGGGGTGTGGAAGAAATGGCAATAGTTGGAGGGGAAGCGTTGACAGCACAGAGGGGTGGCTGCGGAGTGTGGGGGCATGTATAGGGAGCAATGAAGGCAAGGGTGACGGTTGAGTTAGAAATTTCTTTTATTAGTCCAATATAAAAATGTGCTTTACACATGATTCTTATGTTAGACGGGGAACTAACAAAGGATAGCAACTTGCTTCAGGGTATTCAAGTGCTGATAAAAATAGTACAGGATATTTAAGTGCAAAAAAGTATGATAGTTCAGGAAATTTAAGTGCAAATTAGCATAAAACTACAGACTCTGCTATCATTAGTACACATCTATGTTCCACATAAACGTCAAAATGGTGTCCGTATACGTACCTGTGTCCGCATCCATATTCATGCAACATTGATAACTACCTTTGTACCTATTAGAAAATGTTTGTATCCCATATCATGCAACATAGGGACACAGACTACAACCATGGATAGACCCAAGATTTTGTACTCTAAAGATACACGACTTTGTCAAATCATTAGGAATGTTGCTGTAAACCCGGATACAGAAACTAACTGAAACTAGATCAGAACAGTTCCCCTCTTATGATGCTATGAAGGCATCAAAAAATAAACAACAAAATGCATGTAAAAAGAATCTTCTCTAAGGAAAAGAAAAAGTTTACTAACTCGGGTTACGTCTGACATATGGAGTGATGATTTGGAAGAGAACAAAAATGTAATTATTTCTATTATTTGATTAAAGTAAAAAGTATGTAGGCAAATAAGATCCTTTAAGTTTTTGTGATATCCCACAACTCCAGTGCATACCTTTATATAATCCTAGAAATAGGAACATAATTGCATTTACTCTCAATCTTCCGAAAAAACTCCAAGGCTCATTTTGACTTGTTATGATTACTTAGACCAATAATATTTTGCGTGCATCTAATTTTTAAACTTAGCGACAGAAGAAAAAAACATTGTTCATGCCCCCTTTATCTACCATTACATGCTTAAATTAGACCATAGCCCAGATGTATAATACAATATCATAGTACTATATGACACATTTAATTGATTCAAATAATCCTTGAATTATTGTGCTATTTGAAGAGAGCTAAGAGTAGAGACTTGGCGAGAAAGCCACTTTAATTACTATATTAAAGTAAATATCTTTTGGGTCTTGGAGAGGATCTTACAATGCTTAAATTGGAGAGGATTTTCTTGGAACATTCTTCTCTAGAGGATCTTGAGCACATGAGCCCTTTTCTCATGGGCCTCTAAATAGAGGGTGGAGCACTAACTTGTTTTGGCTTTTGGGCTAGTTCCCGTATCTGTTTTACTTCGGCTACTTTTGGACCACATCATCACAGGCCACCTGCAGATATTCCCCTGGCGAACAATAACAATAGAACTCTCCCCTATGGATTGTAGCACGACCACCATGTGCGCTGTTGACATCCCACCTATCTGCAAATTATAAGCTGATCATGCATTCATGAAATGCGTCTCAAGGAGGTGATCATGGGCATCGAGGACGACCTGGCCAAGAAAGTGGGTATGTGTGAGGGAGAGGGAGAGGGAGAGGCGTGCAGCACAACAAGCCTGGTTGGCACCCTTGTCGCCAGGGAGGGTGCGACCAGTGGTGGAGAAGAGAGTTTCATCGAGGAAGACAAGACAGGGAATTCTACGTAGACGTCTGCTTTAGTGGAGTCGACAAAGATGATGGTGTTTGGGGAGGAAGGTTCTCCTCTACTAGCATAAAGGAACGCACAAACGCGCAATGTACGTCCATCTACATTTATTACCATGATTAAGAGGGAAAAGCCAAGAGGAACGACTAACTGATGCATGTCTATAGATAAATGCCTTCAACATATCATTACTACTCTGACAAATCATCAGTACAGTTGCTGTAAATTTGGATACCATAAACTAATTGAAAGTTTGAAAATAGACCAAAATAGTTCCACAAGGAATCAAAAGGAAAACTTATAACACATGTACAAAAGAATCTTTTTTTAAGTTAACCAGTGAAGCTTGCATCTGAAACGTGGAGTGTTGGCTTAGAAGAAAGTTGAAGGTAAATCTTTCTATTATTTAATTGGAGAAATTTTTGAAGGTGCATAGATGCACTCTAATTTTTGCAGACGTTCCCATGGCACACTCTTTACATACTCTAACAAATAAAAACATTGCAATTACTCTTTGACCTCCCAAACTCTAAGGCTCCTTTTGACTTGTTATGACTATTTATAACTCCTTAATACTTCACATGCATCTAACTCTTAACTCCGCAACAAACTCAACATTTATCATGCCCCCTTATCTACCATTACAACTCTTAGAAAAGAACTGTACTATTTCAAGGTAAACTTCTTACACACCCTGAAAGCTTGAAGTAGTCACACCAACCAACTTCCTAACAGACAAAAAGTCGTAACCTTCAATGTTAAGTGAAAATATCAAGTAGGTCTTGATATTTGACAAAGATAGACATGATGCCCTCCATTGCTAAGAAATGTGATTGCAATTAGTACAATTTGCTTGTTTATTTCTTTTAAACTTGATTGCTTGATACCAAAATGGTCTAACTGCAGAGTAATGTTCTAGGTCCATCTAGATCAAATTGGAGTTATTTCAGCAAATTTCTTAACCATCTTGCATGTTGAACTCCAAAACTGCTTCACATGTAGAGAGAATGACAAATTGGTTGCGTCTTTGATAACCAGGGTGAATATGATGCCAATAATAAACATACACAGAGCAAAGGTTGGGCAAGAAATGGTTGAGGCCTTTGCTATGTGAAGTGGAAGTCTTGCATTCAAACCCAGGGAGCAGTAGAACATTTAGGATTCGTTCTTGAGAGATGCAACCATACCTCTTTTCCTAATCAATCGAGTTTCTTCTATTTCCTCCTCTGAATTTGTGTGATTCGCCTGTATCGATTATCGTAGACTCATAGCAAGGATAAGTTTTTGTGCTTACATCATACATATATCATATAAAACTTGTGTTCGAGTTGTGGAGACAGGCTATTCAGCAAAACGGTCGTAAGGCCGCTGACATTGGTGGGTACCTGCCCGTGCCCAAGTACCATGTTAAAAATTAAAATATCTTCCCTTTCACGCTCCTCCTCGCCATCCTCACTAACCTTAAGTGTTTGCTTAGGCGTATGCCTAGTTCCAGCAGCTCCTTTGACTAATATCTTACCGCTATGGACACAACCAAATGGTGTATGTATCCATATCGTGCAAATACCCAGTGTTCTACATGGTAGTCGAAGCAACCGCCTAGGCACTAGGCGGCCGTTCTCCGCACTGCTTTTGTCATTGACTGTGGAGTAGGCGGCCGGCGGTGGTTTAGTGGTGTAGGAGGAGGTGAGACGGCGGAGGAGGACGCCTAAGCGGAGCAATACCTGACTAGATGTTTTGGTAAAACAGTGGACCTATGATTCACATTTACATGACTGAAACTTCATAAATCTTTGTTCTACAACTTACTTATGCATAATATAACCTTAAAATGTGCATATTATGCACACACACACAAAAAAAAAAAAATGATAAAATAGTAAAAAATGTCCAAAATATATTACCCGTCATCGCCGAGCACCAGAGTACGGCCGTTTAGAGTCTTGCACATACCGGTGTCCGTATTCATGCAACATAGCTTATTCGTCTACATTGCAAGAAGATTTTATCTTGTGATAAATGCATATTCTTGGAGTATAACCTACCTCCGCCACCTGGATGTTGACGGCGTCGGGGATCTCCCTCTGCAGCAGAACCGCCCCGGCCCCCCTCACAACCTCCTCCTCCTCCTCCCCGATCCGCTCCGGCCAGCCCAGCATGTTGGCCCCGCCCACGATGACGATGGAGTTCTCCCCTCCGGGCTGCAGCATCACCACCGCGTGCCCCGTGGGAGCGCCCTCCACCCTCGCCAGCCCCTCCATGCGGACCCCGCAGCCGCGGAGCGCGCCCTCGAGGAGGCCGGCGTGGGCGTCGTCGCCGACGCGGCCGAGGAAGCGGACGGGGGCGAGGGAGAGGCGGGCGGCGCAGCAGGCCTGGTTGGCCCCCTTGCCGCCGGGGAGGGTGCGGCCTGTCGCGGCGGAGAGGGTCTCGCCGGGAGCGGGGAGGCGGGGGATCTCCACGTAGATGTCGGCGTTGGCAGAGCCCACGACGATGATGGGGGAAGGGTTTGGGGAGGGGGAGGGGGAGGAGGAGAGGGAGAAGAAGGGGATGGTGGTGGTGCTTGTGGTGGTGGGGTGGTGGGGATGGTGGAAGAGGGGGAGAGGGTGGTGGAGCAGCGCTTTCATTGGTGTTTTTTTCTTTTTTCCTTTTCCTCTGATCTGCGGGGAAGGAGAAATTAGGAAGGGGGCTTAGTATACTTAGAGCATCTCCAACCCTATTGTCTTGTTTTGTGTTGTGATTTCTACGTGACGAGACACAAGACAATATTTTTTCTATGTGACAAAATTGTATTTATACAAGATAATAAGATAAAAAATTATTCTCCAATGTAAAAGTATTGAGAAGACAAGAAAAAATATTTTTTCCAACTTTCAAAAATAACTTTTCTACTTCTTCATTTTTTTTATAAATATTTTTATTCGATATGGAATAAAGTCATTGTGAAATCCATTACCTAGATCTAGACAACCAACTTTACATTGTCATTGTCATGTCATTGTCATGTCAACTTCACATTTACATTAGAGAATTTTTTTTTAAATAAGAAGTTGTGATTCCTATATGGCAACCATTTTTTTCAAACTCACAACAGGATTGGAGATCATCTTAAAGCATCTCCAACCCTATTGTGAGTTTGGAAAAAAGTTGTTGCTATATAGGAATGACAATTTTTAATTTAAAAAGTCATTCTCCAATGTAAATATCAAATAAATTGTGAAGGTAACATGGCATGACATGGCAAAGACATTGTGAAGTTGGTTGTCTTGATCTAAACAATGCACTTCACAATGACTTTACCTTTACATGAATAAAAGTATTTATAAAAAAAGGAAGAACATGAAAAGTTGTCTTGGAAGTTGAAAAAAATATTTTTTTATTGTCTTCTCAATACTTTTGTATTGGAGAACACTTTCCTATCTCATTGTCTTGTATGAATATAATATTACCACATAGGAAAGACATTGTCTTGTGTCTCATGCCACATATGAATTACAACATAAAACAAGACAATAGTGTTGAAGATGCTCTAAGTATACTCCAAGCCCCCTTCCTAATTTCTTCTTCCCCGCAAAAAGAAAAAAAAAGAAGAAGAAGAAGAAGAAGAAGAAGAAGAAGACAATAGGGTTGGAGTCGCTCTTGTTATGTATTGTTGTAATTCCTATGTGACATGAAACACAAGACAATGTCTAACCTATGTGGCAATATTATATTCACACAAGACAATGAGATGGAAAAGTATTTTCCAATGCAAAAGTATTGAGAAGACAATAAAATGTACTTTTTTCAACTTCCAAGACAATTTTTTTCTTCTTCATTTTTTATAAATATTTTTATTCATAATTGATGATGTGGAGGTAAAGTCATTGTGAAGTGCATTGTCTAACAAGACAACCAGCTTCACAATGTCTTTGCCATGTCATGCCATGTCACATTCACAATTTATTTCACATTTGCATTGGTGAAGGGCTTTTTCAATAAAAAACTTGGTATTCCTATGTGGCAATAATTTTTTTTCCAAACTCACGTTAGCGTTGGAGATGCTCTTATGTACTGGTTGGCATAATGGATAACAACAACAATATTTTTTACATGTCGGAAACATAATATTATTTGAGTCCATGTCAAGTATCAACATAAAACTACTATTTTTATCATTATGAAGTAAAAAATAATAATAATAATAAAAATAATTTTAAATTAACACGTGGTAATCTCTTAAGTGGAATGGTGCCCCTTAGAAATTTTAAATCGAATTATTCTTGGTAAGCTATCTGCAGTGTACATGGCTACAAACACACAAGCATAAGTAATTCTACGTCGCCTTACTGTAGGAAGGTATGTCTTGAAAGGGGTATTGACTAGGCTAGCCAACTTCATAATTGTCGACATGCTCCAAAGATGGAGAGGGAGGTCAGAGAACCGTATCTACACTGGAACATTGGTCAATCGCTCCTTCTCAAACTTGAAATCTACCATCTATTGCTTCAGGATCACTCGCAGGCCACCAAATATCCACGGACCTCCCACCAAGATGCGCTCCATATACTCCTTGATCCCAAATCTTATATAAAAAAACCCTTTTCTTCGCAAGAAGAAATCCATGTTTCTCTTAGGCTTCCAGACACATTGGGCGAAAGTACGGATATGCCCATAGAAAGGGCAATCCTCCATAACATACAACACCAAAGTAAATTTTTATAATTCGTATGACTCCTCCAGTTCTTCCTATGTTATTTCAGCTAATTTTACATCACCATCGCACTTTGGTTCGACGAACTCGTACTCTAGGTAGTCTTGTAGACTTACACACAAGTCCGCTTATGACTTTAGTCTCGACGAAGGATCCCTTCCCTTTATCTACTCTCTGCCTATGGATTTGTTTTTACTGGAGAGAAGATACATTTTACGCTATTGACGTAGACCTCTACAATGAAGGGGTACGATCTTTATTGATTTTCCTCCATTCTGGTCGTTGATCGTGTCACTACTGCCCAGGTAACCGAGTACGAGTTCGTGAGTACTCCTAGCCTACGTCATAGTATCAGTGGTAGTATATTATCTAAACCTTATGATTCATTATCAAGTTAGATGAATATGAAATATAAATTATTTATAGTCAATAGTATGACTAAAGGAAGATAAAACAAGAAAGAGAAATAATAACTATCATGCCCCATTCTCAAAATACACGGGACCAGACCAAATGGCAATGGCCAACTTGTATTCAACCAGACTCTTATCCAACTCAAATACGTATAAACAGTGTAGATGATATCATAATTCGTAAATCTATAATATCCATCCATAATTCTATCTAAACTACTATGAAACTAAACAAGAAATATTATGGAAGATATAATAAGAAGGCATCATCTAGTGATACCTGATTTTCGAAGAAGTTTTCCCAATATCCTATGTCAGATCTCAACAAATAACTGGAAGAAAATCAAGTCATTAGAGGGACATAGCAAGATACATAATATACATGCTGATTTGAATTACAATAAATAACATGTTAAAAAGTAAATTGGATGCCCAGGTACAACTATCACCAACCAATCTAACAAATCTATGTTATATGTAAATGAGAACTGTCCGCACCCGGAATAAGGGTACGAGTACGTGTGTACGTCCAGCCTACGCCGCAGCATCGACGTTAGAACACTGTCTAGGTCAACAATACTATCTAAACATCTCTCACAATATATATAATGTACCTTTCAATGATATCTCAACTCTAAATGGAGAAAATTATGATAATACAGTGATAATCAATACTCAATCACAATATAAAACTAAAAAAAAGATAAATGCACGATACGAAATAGAAGGAAAGAGTCACAAAGTCACAATACAAGTCCCAGTCCAATAGTCTCAAATATAATACAAGACAAATGTCTAACTATGGCATATACAATATCATAATGAAATAACTAAGTCTTCTCGACAGCTGGCACTAACTCAACATACTCTACGGGTGCTATCTCAACTGGCTCGCCATCCTGTTGTCAGTAGTGTGTAGGACACCAGTCCTCTAATGAATCATATAAAAAATATATCCAGTCAGGATTGGAGCGAAGTACAACCCAATAGAAGTTCTAATAATTGACATAAACTATGAAACATCAATAATAATAAAAATAAATGATGGAAGTACCTGGACTAGTAAATATCACAAGAAGGATTATAATGGTAAGTAATGGAAATAAACTGAGAACAATATGGTAAGGAACATCAATGTAATAAACTGGAATAAAGAAAATATAATAATAATAATGTTCCTTAAAATATTAGTAAGATATGTGATTGGCTTGGGCCTAACACGGGCTATAAAAAAAAAGGGAGCTAGCTTGTCCACGCGTGAGTTGCATGATCTGCTAGCTATCATGGGTTACACTAAATCACAGGATATAAGGTATGATCACATATCCACTAATACTTTCTTCTTCCCCTGACTAGTACACGGATCCAAATCACGACACGTTATAACACGTATATCATAATGCACGGTCTATAATATCATGTACTATGATCATGGTCTAAATAATCATGAAGATATCACGGTAATTACTAAGTAATCATGAAGAACGATACGACGATCGGTGAGTAATCACGATAATAACATCTCACGACAAGGATCCACGTATACCAATCTGTGTAACAATGTGTCAAGAATCAAATATCTCAATACTAAATGCATGTAACATAGAGACTATCAAATAAGAAAACTATCAGAGAATATACTTGCCTCTGGTCCTGAGAAAATGATATGACTCGGTGTCCAAGCTGGTGTCACACAACCCTATATATGAATATCATGTCAATTTGGTGTAAAGAAGTGATAAATGAGCTAAATTGCACTAAATATGATTTCTAGGCCATTCTAGGTCATACTAGTCAAACTAAGTCAAACTAGGTCAATACCTTGATTTTAGATCCATACTGTAAAACCCCCTTCCTAGACAATCGTATATACCTTTCTTTTCATTAATTATTAATTAAATTGTAGTAATTAGGTCCAAATAGGAGAAATAGATTTTTAATAATTTTTATGTTAGGTGTTCGGGCACTTAGAGGACTTATGGGACCATCAGGAATTTTTCGGAATTTATTCCATGTAGGGGACCCCTTGAGCAGTTGCTAGCCTAACGATGTGCAATACCCTATTCTATAAATTTTCTTATGTGTGAATATATATATATATATATATATATATATATATATATTCAAATATATATAGGTGTATATATATATATTTAAAGAAAGGAAAAGAAATGAAAAGAATTAATAATAATACTAATAATAATAACAATAATAATAATATAATAATAGTTTACTACTTATTAAGACTTAAGTTCCTTGGGAACTTTGTTGCAGCAGGATTTATGCTGCTGAACCGCCACTTCCTCTTTACCATTTAACCTGCGTGAGCCTGCCCACTTCACCAGACCTTCAGCCCTTTTGTTCCAACCCGCGGAAACCCGCTCCTTCCCCTCTCTCTCTCCTAATATATATAGTATATATATATATATATATATAATAGCTCTCTAAAACCCTAACCTAGAACTCCAGACTTCCTCTTCCCATCTAGAGCCGTCACCGCAGCCAGAGAAGCCTCCCCAAGCCATCCAACCATCCAGTCGACGCCAACATCGCGAACTGCAGTTTCCCACTCGAGGCACCTTCGCTCCGGCGTGATTTTCCGTCGACTCGCTCGACCAAACACTGTTCCGTTTTCATAGGTATGATCATCCCTTAACCCTCTCCAATATTCGTTTTATAGCCAACCTCGGAAAACGTGTGCCCCTAGGTGAAAAACAGCGTCCAAAGTGGACGGACAGACAGAATTCTGCAATCGCAGAATTCCAGAATGACCACCCATATTGCCGAGTTCGTATCTCCCACCACAGAGATCTAAATTCGTGATTCTTTTTGATACCTGTAGATTACATGACCTAGTTTATTTTCTATATAATAACTTTGTGCTATTAGTTGCTGTGGACAAAATTGTATTCGTCACAAAACTGCGCGCACCCACTTTTTTTGGTTTTCTAAAAGTTGGAGATCGGAGCGCGCCCCGCCAAACGGGACCGCCCCGCCGTGTGCCAAGTGTACTGAATGGTGCACGCAGCATAATCGGACCCGTGAAAATTTGTGGGGACTGATTTGGACGCGTGTGCGCGCCGGAATCAGGCCGTATCCGCGAACACGTTCCGTGTCGCCACTTTTGTGGAACTCGCGCGTATTTTGTGCACGCTTGTCAGATTGCGACGAAACTTGCGCCACTGGACTCGTGGTAACACGCTGGTCCTGTGACCCAATTTTCACGCATTTTTGAGACGGTTGACCAGATCGCCAATTGGCGGGCTCCACAGTTGACTTTTGGACCAAATTATGTTCGGCTCATCGGAATCCAAATTTGGACATACCGTTGGGATCGTATTGACATTTAGAATTGTTTGACCCATAGTTTGTCCCATTTAGAGACTGTTACCCTCGGCACGCTTTTCGGTGCAAAGTGGGCCACACGTGGAACCCTCTTTGGCCCGGAAATAACCTTTTTGCCCCTGTGTCCAAATTGGACGTATGGACAGGCGTTCCTAGCAGTTTGATACCTTCTGAGACTGTTGGTGATGTTTATTACAGCTTTTGGAGTAGCACATACCGGATCCACCGATACCAGGACGATAGTTGATATTCAAACATCAAGCAAGTGTACCTTGCCATCTCTGCAGTATTTTTATCTATTTTTCTTACTTCATATATTTACTGTGCATGCTTAACCTAGGACCGTTTGACATACTTAGCGTCCGATTATCAGTCGGGTGCCAACATCGTACGCGGTGTTGGGTAATGTCATCTAGATATGGACATACGTGACACTTTATCTTCTCGTACTTGTCTTACCAAGTACACTTTGACCCAGGATACTGGACACTGATCATGAGACAGGATCTTCCCGAGATGTTCGAGGTGATTCTGTATAGGACTTGGCATAGATTCTATATTCTAGATACATTATGACTTGTGCATTAGTTATGACCCCGCTGACATGGACGTGAGACGTTATGTTCATGATTTGCGTGGTTACATTGGGTGGGGAGAGACACACAGACTATAGGCTGATTATATATATACACCCCTACTATTGTGAGGCCAAGACTCTGAAGCCCGAGCTTGGCCCATTACTCATTATTACTGCTGCTACCGGCTCCCCGACACAGAGCTGGTAGTATGCTTCAGCCTGAGTTCTAGTGCTGCTCTCATCTTGCATATCACTTAGCTGGTTATTCTAGTATTCCCTTATTATTCCATCTATTGCTGGATAGTTTCACAGGCTACAGGTTGATTATGTTAAGCCGGCTACTCAGTATCCCGCTGAGCTAGACCACCTCTTGACACCACTACTACCGGCTCCCCTACACAGGACTTGTAGTTGTTTCAACCTGAGTACTATTGATATATCTTGCATTTATACAGATGTTACATACTTACCCTGCTTATCTCATTATTTGCTGCACTGTTTATATTCTGGCTTGTATTATTTTCTGTACCTTGCTATGTCCCCTGAGGACCTGGATATGGATTTTGTCCCCAGATTTTGCAGACCAGGTTTACCCCGAGGTTTACGGGACCGCAGCAGGAGGAGCCGATCCAGGAGCCGTACCACCATCTGAGGACGAGGTCTTAGCTGAAGACTTCTCTTGAGCATCCATGTTCATGCTTAGTTTTATTTATTATTTCAGTCTTTTATTTTCTGGTCTGTGGAACCATTGTACTAGATATTTATCGGGTTGTTCCCGAAGTACTTTGTGAGACTTGCTGATGATTTACATTCCTTATTTATTCTGTGGATCATATTTTATATCTTGTGTGGATAGGATTAGTTGTGCCATGATTGTCGTAGACTTGTTTTACAGCTTAAGTATGCCCTGATGGATCCATTATATTGGGTTGGTCCATCGGTGCGTACTACTGGCCATTGCCACGTGTCTAGTCCCAAGGTATTTTGGGACTGGGGCGTGACATAGTTTTTGTGGTGGCCCATGCAGGTCTACGACTAAATTGTTCAGTTTCAACTTAGGGACTGAACCAGCCTGCCCTGAGGATAGGGTAAGTTATAGGATCTCATCCATTAATTGAACCATTCTTGAACTCTATATCTAACTCAAAATTGTTACTTGATTTACATCCTGTGTTGACTCCTATGAGCGTTCTTATAGTTTATCTTTTGGTTGCAGAGAAATGGATCCCAGGAACGGAGACGAGATTCCTTTGGATACACCACACGACGCTGTGGTTACTTATGGAGATGGAGTGACTCCTGGAAGTGGAGGACAAGCATCGCAGAGCGATCAAACCGGTTAGCCTAATCCAAGGTTCCGGAGAGATGACATCCCACCTCCACCACAGTTCACTCCCCAGATGCCAGCTTTCCTGCCAGGACAAGCCATGGACGGGCAACAGATGTTCCAGATGATGTATGCTATGATGCAAGCACAGCAACAGATTCAGCAAGAAGCACAACGTCAGGAGGCCGAGAATCTGAGAACCAGCCTGGTATCCGCATTGGAGCAGGCAAATCCACCAGCGAGGCGATCGGCGACGGGATCTATCACCGACTTCCGTCAGCTCAAGCCTCGTACTTTTTCTGGTAAAGAGGGACCAACAGAAGTTCATGAATGGCTCACAAACATTCAGCATCAGTTGGAAGCCGCAGAACTTCCGAGAGAGAAGTGGATGACTGCAGTCAGAATGCAGTTAACGGAGAATGCACATCACTGGTGGTTAGCAGAGGAGATAAGGCTCGGGCAAGACCGAGTCACCTGGGAAGAGTTCTCCAGACTCTTCAAAGAAATGTACATTCCGGCAGTTGCACGATCAGAGCTCAGAGACAAGTTCCACCGCCTTATCCAAGGCAGCATGACAGTGGAGGAATACAACGCGGAGTTTATACGCCTCAGTCGCTTTGCCCCAACCTTGATTTCGGCCGAGGAAGAGAAGGCTGAGAAGTTCTTTGATGGGCTGAAGTTCGAGCTTCAGAGATTGATTGGCTCAGTCGCACCTACATCTTATACCGACGTTCTCGCAGCAGCCCGATGCATGGAGCGCGTCACCAGAAGGGAGTCGACCCTGAAGAGGCATATCACATCAGCACTATCGAGGACAGGACATGGGGAAGCAGTGAAACGGACCCAGAGGAGTATGCCTGAGAGGACAGCGCACAGAGCCATATCTCTCCCTACTTGTCATCACTGCGGCAAGATAGGTCATATTGAGAGAGAATGCAGACGCAAGTTGGGACTCTGCCTAGCTTGCGGTTCCAACCAGCATCAGACCAGAGAGTGCACCGAGCGCAGAGAGGGAGCCCCGAGATTAGCTTTGCCTGCACCACGACCAGTTTACCCGGCAGCAGGAGCACAGCAGGCAGGAGTTGGAGGCGTCAGGCCACCAGCCCCAGGAGGGAACCAGCAGAGACCACCCCTGGCACCACAGGCAGCTTTATTCCAGCAGGCTCAGCAGCAGCGAGGCCAAGCACAGGGGCGAGGACAGGCATTCACTTTAGCTGTTGAGGAGGAGGCTACAGCAGGCGAGGTCATCGCAGGTACTATTTTAGTAGCTTCATTACCAGCTGTAGCATTATTTGATTCGGGAGCATCGCATTCATTTATAGCAGCTAGATTTGTAGCCACCCATAGAGTAGCTACCGCACCCCTTCCGAAGATGAAAAGAATTCTTACGGGAGGTGAAATTATTCCGGTTAGTGACGTCTGTAGATCATGTTCTGTAGTCGTTTGTGGCCGAGAAATGCGAGCACAGTTTCTGATATTTTCTATGCCGGATTATGATGTCGTACTTGGTATGGACTGGTTAAGTCAGTACCATGCGACTCTTGATTGCCAACTTGGGCGGGTTATATTTAGATCGCTTGGATATCCAGAATTTGAGTTTCTCCGAGGAGCAGTAGAGCAAGGAGCTCAGCCTACTCTTAGGGTACTATCTGTAGAAGGGGAGACAGGTTACCCAAGAGTCATATCAGAATTTGTGGATGTATTTCCCGATGATCTTCCAGGTTTACCGCCTGATCGGGAAATAGAATTCACAATAGACTTAACTCCAGGAGCAGAGCCAATCACTTCAACAGTTTATCGGCTAGCGCCCAAGGAGTTAGTGGAGTTGAAAGCACAGGTTGATGATCTTTTGGAGAAGGGTTTCATTCGGCCCAATATTTCACCTTGGGGAGCACCCATATTATTTGTGCCGAAGAAGGATGGAACAGTACGATTGTGCATTGATTACAGGACACTGAATGCTGTAACCATCAAGAACAGGTATCCCCTATCACGCATTGATGATCTATTCGATCAATTGAGTGGTGCAAGGGTATTCTCAAAGATTGACCTTAGATCCGGCTATCATCAGATCAAAGTAAGGAAGGAAGACATCCCGAAGACAGCTTTCAGGACGAAGTATAGGCATTATGAGTTCTTGGTGATGCCGTTTGGTTTAACCAATATGCCAGCAGTGTTTATGAGCTTAATGAACAGAGTCTTTCATCAGTTATTGGATAAATTTGTAGTGGTATTCATTGACGATATTCTCATATATTCCAAGAACCATGAAGAGCACGAGGAGCACCTCAGAATCGTGTTAGAGACCTTGAGGCAGAAGAAGTTATATGCCAAACTCAGTAAGTGTGAATTCTGTATGGACAAAGTGCCTTTCTTGGGACATATCATATCAGGAGAAGGACTTTCAGTGGATCCAGAGAAAGTTGCGGCAATAGAGACTTGGCCTACACCCACATCAGTTGCAGAGGTGAGAAGTTTTCTCGGACTTGCGGGATATTACCGAAGGTTTGTAGAGAATTTCTCGAGGATTGCAGAACCGATGACGAAGCTGACACGGAAGGACCAGGAGTTTATATGGACAGAAGACTGCCAGAAGGCTTTTGAAGAACTGAAGAGAAGATTAACAACAGCACCTATCTTGACTCTTCCTTCAGGGTTAGGAGGTTTTGTTGTTTACAGTGATGCATCAGGCAGTGGACTAGGATGTGTTTTGATGCAACATGGCAAAGTCATTGCTTATGCGTCGAGACAGTTGAAGGTCCACGAGAAGAACTACCCAACACATGATCTGGAGCTAGCAGCAGTTATATTTGCATTAAAGATCTGGAGGCACTATCTTTATGGAGAAAGGATAAAAATCTTTACTGATCACAAGAGTCTGAAGTATGTGTATACTCAGAAGGAGCTTAACATGAGACAGAGACGCTGGCTGGAACTGATGGTGGATTTTGACATCGATCTGCAGTATCATCCGGGAAAGGCGAATGTTGTTGCAGACGCACTCAGCAGGAAGTCTACGGCTTATTTCTTGACGATGCAGCCCGAGTTATTGAGAGATTTACAGGAGCTACAGATAGAGGTCGTCTTACCGGGACAGACTGGATTGATGGCTAATCTTGAGATTCAGTCATCACTCGTAGAGAAGATTAAAGAGGCATTGCCCACCGATGCTAGATTCCGAAGACTCAAAGAAAGGACAGAAGCCGGCATGCAGACAGGACTTCGCATCCACGAAGACGGGACATTGAGGTTTGGAAACCGCTTGTATGTTCCAAATGGAGAATTGAGACAGGAGTTAATGACCGAAGCACATAGCTCTATGTAATCTGTTCACCCAGGAGGAACCAAGATGTATCGGGACTTGAGACAGTATTACTGGTGGCATAAAATGAAGAGAGAGATAGCTCGCTTTGTAGCTAAATATCTGGTATGTCAACAAGTGAAGGCGGAGCACCAGAGGATAGCAGGATTATTGCAACCACTTCCGATTCCAGAGTGGAAGTGGGAGCACATCACTATGGACTTCGTCACGGGTTTTCCCAAGAGTCCAAGTGGGAGAGATGCAGTGTGGGTAATAGTGGACCGACTCACCAAGTCAGCCCATTTTATACCCTTTAGAGTGGGTCAGTCTACAGAAGCTTTAGCTGATTTATATATGAGGCAGATCGTGAGATTGCACGGCATACCAGTCAACATTGTATCGGACAGAGATTCGCGTTTCACATCGCACTTTTGGAGGAGCATGCAAGAGAGTCTTGGTACTCGTCTGAAGTTCAGTACATCTTACCACCCGCAGACAGATGGGCAGTCGGAGCGTACTATTCAGACCTTGGAGGACATGTTGAGGGCTTGCATGTTAGACTTTGGAGGATCATGGGAGAACCACCTACATCTTGTAGAGTTTTCTTACAACAATAGCTATCAAGCGAGTATTCAGATGGCTCCGTTTGAAGCATTATATGGGAGAAAATGTAGGTCTCCTGTGTATTGGAGTGACGTAGGAGAACGTCAGATTCTGGGACCCGAGTTGGTGGTCAACACCGTAGAGACAGTCAAGAAGATTCAGGGACACTTGCGAGCAGCGCAAGACAGGCAGAAGCAGTGGGCAGACCTTCATCATCGACCCTTGGAGTTCAAAGAGGGCGATCACGTCTTCTTGAGGATATCACCAACCAGAGGCACCATCCGATTCGGAGGGCGCGGCAAGTTGAGTCCAAGGTATATTGGACCATTTGACGTGCTCGAGAGAGTTGGAGAGGTGGCATATCGACTTGCGCTACCACCTTCACTGGAGGGAGTACATGACGTATTCCATGTATCGCAGCTCAGGCGATATGTGGCAGACAGCAGTCATGTCCTCGACCATTCAGAGATCACCATTGGGCCGAGCTTGTCATACCAAGAGCAACCCGTGGGAATCCTTGATCGTCGAGAGAAGGTATTGAGGAACCAGTCTATTCCCTTGGTTCGCGTAGCATGGAGGCATGGCGCGCCAGGAGAATCAACTTGGGAGCACAAGGACGATATGCGCAAGCGTTTTTCGAACCTATTCGCAGACCAAGGTATGAATTTACATTGTTAATTTATATCTTATACCATCCTTGCATTCTATCGTGGCTTAATTTTAATTTCGAGGACGAAATTTTTACAAGTTGGGTAGAATGTAAAACCCCATTCCTAGACAATCGTATATACCTTTATTTTCATTAATTATTAATTAAATTGTAGTAATTAGGTCCAAATAGGAGAAATAGATTTTTAATTATTTTTATGTTAGGTGTTCGGGCACTTAGAGGACTTATGGGACCATCAGGAATTTTTCAGAATTTATTCCATGTAGGGGACCCCTTGAGCAGTTGCTAGCCTAACGATGTGCAATACCCTATTCTATAAATTTTCTTATGTGTGAATATATATATATATATTCAAATATATATAGGTATATATATATATTTAAAGAAAGGAAAAGAAATGAAAAGAATTAATAATAATACTAATAATAATAACAATAATAATAATATAATAATAGTTTACTACTTATTAAGACTTAAGTTCCTTGGGAACTTTGTTGCAGCAGGATTTATGCTGCTGAACCGCCACTTCCTCTTTACCATTTAACCTGCGTGAGCCCGCCCACTTCACCAGACCTTCAGCCCTTTTGTTCCAACCCGCGGAAACCCGCTCCTTCCCCTCTCTCTCCTAATATATATAGTATATATATATATATAATAGCTCTCTAAAACCCTAACCTAGAACTCCAGACTTCCTCTTCCCATCTAGAGTCGTCACCGCAGCCAGAGAAGCCTCCCCAAGCCATCCAACCATCCCGTCGATACCGACATCGCGAACTGCAGTTTCCCACTCGAGACACCTTCGCTCCGGCGTGATTTCCCGTCGACTCGCTCGACCAAACGCTGTTCCGTTTTCATAGGTATGATCATCCCTTAACCCTCTCCAATATTCGTTTTATAGCCAACCTCGGAAAACGTGTGTCCCTAGGTGAAAAACAGCGTCCAAAGTGGACGGACAGACAGACAGAATTCTGCAATCGCAGAATTCCAGAATGACCACCCATATTGCCGAGTTCGTATCTCCCACCACAGAGATCCAAATTCAGTGATTCTTTTTGATACCTGTAGATTACATGACCTAGTTAATTTTTTGTATAATAACTTTGTGCTAGTAGTTGCTGTGGACAAAATTGTATTCGTCACAAAACTGCGCGCACCCACTTTTTCCGGTTTTCTAAAAGTTGTAGATCGGAGCGCGCCCCGCCAAACGGGACCGCCCCGCCGTGTGCCAAGTGTACTGAATGGTGCACGCAGCATAATCGGACCCGTGAAAATTTCTGGGGACTGATTTGGACGCGTGTGCCCGCCGGAATCAGGCCGTATCCGCGAACACGTTCCGTGTCGTCACTTTTGTGGAACTCGTGCGTATTTTGTGCACGCTTGTCAGATTGCGACGAAACTTGCACCACTGGACTCGTGGTAACACGCTGGTCCTGTGACCCAATTTTCACGCATTTCTGAGATGGTTGACCAGATCGCCAATTGGCGGGCTCCACAGTTGACTTTTGGACCAAATTATGTTCGGCTCATTGGAATCCAAATTTGGACATACCGTTGGGATCGTATTGACATTTAGAATTATTTGACCCATAGTTTGTTCCATTTAGAGACTGTTACCCTCGGCACGCTTTTCGGTGCAAAGTGGGCCACACGTGGAACCCTCTTTGGCCCGGAAATGACCTTTTTGCCCCTGTGTCCAAATTGGACGTATGGACAGGCGTTCCTAGCTGTTTGATACCTTCTGAGATTATTGGTGATGTTTATTACAGCTTTTGGAGTAGCACCTACCGGATCCACCGATACCAGGACGACAGTTGATATTCAAACATCAGGCAAGTGTACCTTGCCATCTCTGCAGTATTGTTACCTATTTTTCTTACTTCATATATTTACTGTGCATGCTTAACCTAGGACCGTTTGACATACTTAGCGTCCGATTATCAGTCGGGTGCCAACATCGTACGCGGTGTTGGATAATATCATCTAGATATGGACATACGTGACACTTTATCTTCTCGTACTTGTCTTACCAAGTACACTTTGACCCAGGACACTGGACACTGATCATGAGACATGATCTTCCCGAGATGTTCGAGGTGATTCTGTATAGGACTTGGCATAGATTCTATATTCTAGATACATTATGACTTGTGCATTAGTTATGACCCCGCTGACATGGACGTGAGACGTTATGTTCATGATTTGCGTGGTTACATTGGGTGGGGAGAGACACACAGACTACAGGATGATTATATATATACACCCCTACTATTGTGAGGCCAAGACTCTGAAGCCCGAGCTTGGCCCATTACTCATTATTACTGCTGCTACCGGCTCCCCGACACAGAGCTGGTAGTATGCTTCAGCCTGAGTTCTAGTGCTGCTCTCATCTTGCATATCACTTAGCTGGTTATTCTAGTATTCCCTTATTGTTCCATCTATTGCTGGATAGTTTCACAGGCTACAGGTTGATTATGTTAAGCCGGCTACTCAGTATCCCGCTGAGCTAGACCACCTCTTGACACCACTACTACCGGCTCCCCTACACAGGGCTTGTAGTTGTTTCAACCTGAGTACTATTGATATATCTTGCATTTATACAGATGTTACATACTTACCCTGCTTATCTCATTATTTGCTACACTGTTTATATTCTGGCTTGTATTATTTTCTGTACCTTGCTATGTCCCCTGAGGACCTGGATATGGATTTTGTCCCCAGATTTTGCAGACCAGGTTTACCCCGAGGTTTACGGGACCGCAGCAGGAGGAGCCGATCCAGGAGCCGTACCACCATCTGAGGACGAGGTCTTAGCTGAAGACTTCTCTTGAGCATCCATGTTCATGCTCAGTTTTATTTATTTTTTCAGTCTTTTATTTTCTGGTCTGTGGAACCATTGTACTAGATATTTATCGGGTTGTTCCCGAAGTACTTTGTGAGACTTGCTGATGATTTACATTCCTTATTATTCTGTGGATCATATTTTATATCTTGTGTGGACGGGATTAGTTGTGCCATGATTATCGTAGACTTGTTTTACAGCTTAAGTATGCCCTGATGGATCCATTATATTGGGTTGGTCCATCGGTACGTACTGCTGGCCATTGCCACGTGTCTAGTCCCAAGGTATTTTGGGACTGGGCGTGACACATACCTAGCTTCTAGGTTGATTACAAGCCCAAATTAGTATTATAATAGTTAATAGTACTAAGATATCTATATACTAGATAATTTGATACTCTATGTATCTTAGTATACTCTCTCTCTCTCTCTCTCTATATATATATATATATATATATATATATATATATATATATATATCAAAATACCTTAGCATCTAGGTATGATCAATACCTTACCCACAATATCTGTATCCTAGTTATGCATCTACTCTATACTTATCTATCATTGGCTTAATGATACATGGATACCCTTGTATATATATCACTATACTAACTTAGTCTAGCACACCCACACTTACACCTGAAGATACAACATCCTCAATGAATGCACATGCCTATTACCTACTGCACACACTAACTGGAAATTGCACATACCCCTCTCATAGGAAACTACCCTCTATCATTGTTGCCTATACAAATACTCTTGTTTTGCAACTAACTGTTACTTCAGTGAACTGATACTCAAGATTTTCCCCTCTTTCAAGTTACCTGCTGCTACTACTATCCCAATGTTTGCCCCATGTCTGAACTGGCCTGATGTCTCCTTACCCGAGTCCTTCACTTTACCTGGACACCCCTATGTACTCAGCAATTTCCCCCCTTCACTTGGCAACAATTGCTGCCAAGTTAACTCCCCACTGTTGTGTTCTCATCTATTATCACTCGAGCATATACCAACCCAACTCAAGCACACGCACACTCACACTCATTGAGATACCCTCACTTGCTCGTGCAGCAACTTGATCAAGGCAAAAAACTCTTTGTTTGTAGGCATGGGTTCCCACTACTTCGACATCTTCCAACTGCAATATAGACCTCAACCTATCACTTAAACTATTTGCAAGACTGAAATCTCTCCCCAAACAGTGCTGCAAACTAGTAGTTCCCCATGCAATTGTTGCATTGGCACCAGATAGCTGCTATTGTGCACTATCATGGTACCATAATCCCAACTGCTCAAGTTGCAGTTCAAATCCTTGCACTGATATTCTACCAACACTCATCTAACCCACACCCATATACCTGAGCTCACTCCAAGTCTGACAGTGCACTCTCTGTGCACTTGGACACAAACAGGTACACATATACCCGAGTCTATACAGCAAGCTTGAGTAAGCTTCTGTCCTTACTCTTCACTTCTCCCTTCACTTCACAACATATTCTCACAGTCATAAAAAAAGCACACACACACACACACTACACAAACACACAGTAACACTCTTTGTGTGTGTGTGTGTGTGTGTATATATATATATATATATATATATATATATATATATATATATATATATATATATATATATATATATATATATATATATATATATATAATGACACACATATATGCTTCATATTTATATAAATAGATCTATATTAGTATACACACTAGTTAATAGCCAATTCAACAAACACCTATAGTGCATCACTAGGATACTCATGATACACACCCAAACGGAGTACCAAAATCCATAATTATCAACAATTATCAATTATACATATTAATTACATATTTATATAACTAATGCAACTAATTACAATAGAAATTGAAAAGAATTCACACTAATATTCATAATTTACCCAAAATGAGTCCCCATATCATAGTATATCATAAAATATCATGATACGCTCTACTCATGTCCAATTATGGATACATAGTTAGCCTCACATGCACACTCGATATAAGTTTAATTAGACCTAATTGTCCTAATAACAAACACTTGATGCACCAATCTCGGAATTCCTTCAAATTGGGCACAAATCACCATGTATGTCATAATATATGTCAAATAAACCTAGTTCTTCTTCCTATAGGTAAACCTTAGCCATGGAAGGGTTCCTAATAGTCAAATGCATGAATTAGAGTCTAATTGAAGGAGAAATTCAGAATTATACTTATTGGGAGATGGATTCCCAATGAATTTCTCAAATGAACATAATTAGGACACAAGCTCCTAGCCAACTCCTCCTTCTCCAAGTGTCCCTTGCAATCCAAGCTCGAATGCTTCTTAGATGATAAAAATGGATGAAAATGAGAGTGATTTGAGAGAAATTGATCGTGTAATGAGTGAAATTGGGGAAGAACACAATTGGAGATCTAATTGGAATGATGAATGAAGAGGAGAGAGAGAATTCTCCCTTCTTATTATGGCCGGCCCCCTACGCTTGGATCTCAAGCAATGTACAATGCCAATAATGCCCCCCCCCCCCCCACTAATTAGTCATGAGGGATATTTAATTAGGGAGGTTAAAATTGGGAAGCTTCTAGCCTAATGAAAGTTTAATCAAATCTTCTAATTAATGAAGAGGGATGAGTCTAATGGGCCTAACCCAAATGTTGGGCTCAATGTGTCATGTCAAGTCTAATTGGGTCTACTAGTGTCAAGTCCAAATAAATAGGCTAGTCCACTAACTATTAAATAAATAACACAATATAAAAATATAACCACTAAATAAAAATAAAGTGTAATGACAAAATTACCCCTATCTAGAAATGTGGTAGTGACAAGTTTACCCTCCTTAGAAAAATCTGTCCTCGAAATTTAAAATACCTCGCTCTCTCTGTTCTGTCTAGTCATAACATTTTTATTGTAATCCTCACTATAGTCGCAACCCCAAGCTATTCATGGTCTAAGAAGTCCTATCTAAAATCATTTAAATATATAATTCTATACCTGGTTACTGTCTCTATCTATCATACTTTGGTAGTTTCTATCAAGAGTTTCTACTAATTATACTATATCACAATATTACTAATGCAAACTATAAGATATAACAGAATCACACAGATCAATATATGGAAAGAAAGGGAAAGGGAAGCTCAAAACTCGCTAATCCATCACATGTACCATCGGTCCCTCGACCATCATCGCAAAAGTCCTACCCCGCTGGGATGTCTCCCTCTATTGATGATAGACATTTGTGGTGCCACAGGTGGCCTAGCTAGACTCCTTACCTATTACTGATACTTACTCCAGTTATTCACTAAACACCAAGCTAGCCAAAATACTTAATATCAAGGGTTACCACTTCTAATAATAATGGTATACTATGGTTCTTGACCATGGACACACTTAACTCACTGGTATACACTACCTCAGATACTGTACTAACACTTCTATAATACTATATTCTGGCACTAGAAGAGTACTCTAGTAACACTCAGATTTCCTATACATCCCTTTGAGACACATGAACACATTTACTAATATGTCAACTCTTATTCTAGATCACACATATAAAGTCTCATATCTGACTCAGTTCTTGCAGGCACCTGAACACTGCTAAACTACTTTTCACTTGCAAATGAACACTTGTATCCCCTCACACTCATGTACCCTATTGGTACATATTTACCAAATCTAGAATACTCTCTGTAAGATGCCTACCTAAGTCTTGTCACTATCTTCATAAGGCACTAAGTCCTATATATGACACTTAGATGATACTCTCATACAAGGTTACTCATGCATCTTATCTATACTTAGTATACTTGTCACTAGGAGGCTTGTACCCTAAACTTCCATAATACTGGAGGTACTATGGATCTTGCCACTAAGGTACTTCTCCTATTTGGTATATGGTGCAAACTCATACTCTAACAATTAACAATCACTCTAGGACACTCACCTGTATCTAATATCCATATAACATACATAAATACTTTCTAACCACTATGACACTATAATATATCACTGGTACCCTTATACCCATCATATTGTTCACTAATACATACTATTTCTTCACTCCATCATTACCGAGGTACTATGTCCACTGAACTTACTTCTATATAGGTTACCCCTCTTACCCACTGCCTAAAACACTTGTACTTCTACTCTCAAACACCTCTTCATCTATATTAACTAATACACCCATCTGATACTATCATACACAAGATATTCACTAATACTAACATAATACTCAGCTTAACCTTGATATATCATGGACACTGGAACTCTCTAGGTACTCTTGGTGCAAAAATACTAGCTTTCTAACTATACATAATATATGCACTTAATATTCTAGGACACTAACTTCTTAACACTCACTACAGCTCATCATACACATACCACTAGCACTCTTGACACTAGATTACTCACTATATCACCCCATCATACTTACTAACTCCATAACTGTCCTTGACTCATGCACTTAATATTCTATGCTACCTGCTTAACACTAACCTGCCCCACTGGCACACTATTGGTACCTCAGATACTAAACCCTTACTTCATAATACTCATGAACTTGTACTTCACTTTACCACTCTTGCATACTCACACAACACTCACTGTGCACTTGTGCGCACAATTCTAGACACTCTACTTCCTTCCTCCACATATCACTCTTTAACATATTAACAGCCTCAAATACTAGGTGATATACCCTCACTAGACATATACTTATGCACACACTTCTACCCATACTAATGCACAACTTCCATATGTAGCACAATTCCTACTACCTAGCACAATACATTCTAACACTATCATACTCACCTATTGTCACTACCATATTTCTAGAATATGGATATTTTTGTCATTTTATAATATTTATATATTGTGTTATATTTATGTATAATGTGTATAATATATATATATTGTAACTAATAATATTATTGGTTAGTGGACTAATTAACTTGACATGACCATAGACTCAACACTTAGACTAGTCACATTGGACCCAAATTAGCTAACCATTCTCATTAATTAAGGTTTTGACTTAACCTTCATTAGAAAGAGAAACTTACACCACTACATAATTTTATCATGGTAACCCAATGGGGGCATTGTGGAATTTTTGCATCAACCCAACCCTAGGGTTTGATGGCCGGCACTATTTAGCAAGGGGGAGCCTTCCTCCACTTAATTTATTAACTCATAAAACCCTAATTTGATATTCTTCCCCAAATTAACCCATTCCTCCTTCAAAATTCTACCAAACCACTTCCAATCCCTTTCATATTCCTCATCTGAGCTTGTATTACAAGGAGCATTGGAGAAGAATTTTGGCTAGGAGTTTGTGTCCAAATCGTGTCCTATTGAGTTTTTATTGAGAATCCATCTCCTAATAGGTAAAATTCTAAAATACTTCTCTAATTAGATTTTAATTGTTGTATTTGAGCATTAGGAACCCACCTATATATTAGGGCTATCTATAGGAAGAAGAACTAGGTTCTTATGACCCATATATTGACTTCTATGTTGAGTTTTATGCCCAAATTAGGGGAAATCTGAGATTGGTGCACCAAGTGTGTGTCATTAAGTGAAATATGTTTAATTAGACCTAAATTGATATAGTGGGGGTAGCTACATGTCCATAACTGGATAAGAGTGGGGTGTATCAGGATACGTTATGATACGTCATGATACGGGTTAGGAAATTTGGGGTTTTGTGCTTGTAGGAGTATTTTTCCTCTATTATTCATTATAATTAATCATATTAGATGTATATAGTTATATTTGATATGTATATTTAGTATTAGTTGAATATTAGGGGATTTGACATGTAGATTGATAGTGTATCATAAAGTGCCCACCTAATATTTATTGGAATGACTTTAGTGTGTGTGTGTGTGTGTGTGTGTGTGTGTGTGTGTGTGTGTGTGTGTGTGTGTGATATGAGAGTATCAGATGAGTTAGAGTTTGGGGGTGCTCGAGTTAGAAGCTTCATGTATCAGAGAAAGGGGCTCGGGTTGGGGGCCACTATGTACTCGTACAATAGTGAGCATGTTGAGCTCTGTGCTTACGAGTGCTGTTGTCACTGGGGTGCATCATATTTGAGTGTGCACAGTAGGGTTATCAAGGAATTCAATAGTAGTTTTTACAACTGGGGTGCAACACAGTTGAGGTTACTAACAGAAGTAGGACTGCATGGGGGAAATTACAGTATAGACAGTTCAGTCAAACTGAATTGTAGTGGATTTGGAATTGCATAATTATATGTGCAGTCAGGTAGGCTAGTATTGCACTCATGTTATATCGGGTTGTAGGTATTTGGGTGCTCTGTGGTTGGCTTCAGTGTAAGGATGTAAATCGAGAACAATGCCGAGCCTACGCAGCAGCATCGATGGTAGAACGTTGTTTGGGTAATCTATCTAGCAATATAATATGCCACCAACGATATCAATATACTCAATCACAGATCTAAGATGGAGAATAGCACAAATATGATAAAAGAATAGAATAGTCACAATACAACTCATGAGTCAAAATAATAACATTAATGAGTCTGAGAAAATATTAAACAGTAAGTTGGAGACAAATCTAGTACAAGAGAACAACTAAGATACTATAAGTCCCGGGTCGTCTGTCTTAGTCGGGATAAGTCCCTCCTGAGCCAGGGTCTCTGACTCTAGGCCCACAACATCCTGAGGCCCGTAATGAGTAGGGTACCACTCCTCAGTGTCATCTAGAAAAAATATATCCAGTCAGGAAAGGAGCAGAGTATATCTCTAACAGTAGTTCTAATCAATGATATAAACTATATAATAGTAAATAAATGTGAATGTACAAGAAGCAACAATAGATACAAGAGATATACAATAAAAAAATACTAAAAATAAATACAAGAATGAACAATATGGCAATGGACAAAAATACTAATGACTAAGTGAGTGAGTACCAGCTTTAACATGTGATCGGCTTGGGAACTTGATACAAGATTTATGGCCTGGCTAATCATACGTGTGGTGTATGATTAATACTATTTAATGAACAAGACTTGATACAAGGAGGGTATGATCACATATCTACACTACATACTCCCCAACACCGACTGGTATAGTGGATCCAACCATGGTACGCTATGGCACGGGATTCTCTAGGAAGGTAGCAAGTCTCCCCGAGAATCAGTGTCTGTACATGTACAAGAAGAACAATGAAATAAAGCTTGCACAAGATACACCATATATACCAAGGAATAATATCTCATGATGAGATCCGGATATACCAATCCGTGTAACCATCATGTCAAGAAATCAAGGATATCTACAATAGATACAATGAACATAGATGATATCATAAATGAGAAACTATCAGATAATGTACTCACCTGAAACCTGGTGCACATTATCACAGATGTCCGGTACGGTGCCTCGAAGACCTAGATATGGAATATAATATTAATACAAGGTTTCAAAATAAAAATAAGTTAAACTAGTCAATATCTAGGTCAAAGAGTCATTTCTAAGTCAAAACAGTCAAACTAGGTCAACTCTAAGTCAGACCGGTTAAACTTGGTCAAACTAGCTATTTCTAGGTTGTATGAGTCTATCTCTAGGATATTGGATTCATACACTAAGAATCTAGGCCACATAACTAAACTTAGGATACTAAGATACCGTATTGCAAGGTACGCAAATAAGAGATATAAAATAATCATATATACATATATAATCAATAATACTAATCCTAATTACAAATGCTAAATGGATACCTTAGTTTTGAACCAATGCGGTATCGCATCACTAAACCTCCATCTTGATACTCGAACCCAATACCTTGAGTATCGGCCAATACCTTGGCATTTACCTTGGTATCTCAAGGTAATGTCAAATCCTTATTTATAGCTAACACCCAATATTACACATATGCTAATCAACTAACTACTAAAATATAACATACTAATACATAGATACTAACCTACAATACAATACTTATAAGATACATATAGTTAAGAATCTAACTAATACCTATCATACATATAGATTATTACTAATAACTCACATACATAGTTATATATATAGTTACTAACTATTACACATATCTAACTAACTATTATACTAACAATGTATAAACTACTAACCAATTAAACTCACTTAAATCACTACTAAGCAACCACTAACCCAACTAGCTAACTCACACCTTGCTAGCCCCCTCCTGATACACATTGCTGTTGCTCTTTGGCTTGCACCAGCTGTTGCCGTCGCTGTTTCTATCGCTGTTGCTGTTTGCTGTTGGTGTTTGATGCGTCTGTCGCTGATTGCTGTCACTGTTGCTGTTTGCTGCTGCTGGCGCTGTTGCTGTCGCTGATTTCTGTCGCTGTTGCTGTCTAGGTTTCCTGTTTACCCGAGCCCCCTTATCACACACATATCCTCAAGCACCTATATATATATATATATATATATATATATATATATATATATATATATAACCATTTACACACATAACACCTATGTACATTTGTATACCAATATATATATCAAACTATATATATAAACAGTCCTCTCTAATATATATATATATATATATATATATATATATATATATATATATATATAAGCACATATGCATATAAATAATTAATACACTAGTATATCCACATCTACATACATATATCCATACATATATATATAGCTATCTATATACATATACATAACAATATATACATATACATATGAATACATATGTTATAATTAGCTAAGAATATTGGAAATTGGATCTAGAAATACAACACAACAAACACATGGAGTGCATCACACCCGTATCATACTAGATCTATGATACGCTTGCGATACGAGTCCACCACATAATCAAGCATACCCTGAAGGACACGAGCAAGTCTAAATTACTATTTATGAATAATACAAAGAGTAAAATATACGTCTCCGTGTTCATGTCAAAATATGACATGCACAAAGCCCCGTATCGGAGGGAAAACCCCCCAAATTAACACAAAAGTACCATAACTTTCTCCATAGGTCTCCTATGAACCTAATTCCAATTCCTATGTGTAGCCTATGCATATGGGGTAGTTTCTCATGGTTAAATCTTAGATTTAGAACCTAAATAAAGATGAAAAACTGAATTGTACCTTTTGGGAGATGGATTCCCAATGCAACCTCCAAATTTGATGAAATTGGCCTCCAACTTGTAGATCCTTGCTCCTCTTTGTAGATCCTTGCTTCCTCCTTCTAGATTCTTACTTTACTAGCCTCCAATGATGATTTAGGAAGGAATTAGAATGAAATTTGGTATAGAATTAATGTGGGAATGAATGAATTTGGTTAAGATAAATTCTAGATCTAGATTTGAAATAAAACGAGGAGAGAAACTTTTTTCCCTCTTTTAAATAGGCCGGCCTCCTTAGCCCCTCCGTCCAGCTACTATGTAATATCCATTATACCCCTTGGGGCCTCTCATGAAGAAATAATTAAGGAGAAAATATTCTAGTCTAATGGTTTAATTAAATTAATCATCCTCCTAATGAATGGACTTCTAATTAGGCTCAATTCTAACTAATAATAAATATTGGTCCATGAGTCCAAATTAAACTAGTTAGGTCCACTAACACAAGTCCAAAACAATAATCTAACATCTAATAATAATTAAATAATATAATAAATAATTATTTAACATGCATAATATTTAATTAATTATGAAATAATCAAAATACTCTTTCCTAGAAAATGTGGTAGTGACAAGTCTACCCCCCTTAAAATAATTTTGTCCTCAAAATTCAAAGACGAAAAATACCCCCAGAAAATAACACAACAGAAAGAATAGAATATAACTAGGAAAGAACATATCTCAAGGCACAAACAAATATGGGTAACGCTCTCGCATTTTATCCTCTCTTTCCCAGGTAGACTCCCCCGAAGAGTGATGCCTCCATGCGACGCATACCAAGAGAATAGTCTGATTCCTCAGCACCTTCTTTCTTCGATTCAGAATCTCAACTGGCTGCTCTGGATAACTAAGAGTAGGGCCTACCTCTATCTCCAAGTGATCCAACACATGACTAGGATCTGCCATGTACCGTCTCAACTGCGACATGTGAAACACGTTGTGTACTTCCTCCAATACAGGTGGCAAGTCTAGTCTGTAAGCAACTGCACCGACCCTCTCTAGAATAGTGAAAGGTCCGATGAATCACGGACTAAGCTTCCCGCCTCCACCGAAGTGAATCGTTCCTCGTGTCGGAGAAATCCTCAGAAATATTAAACTACCAATCTAGAACAAAACACAACCTTAAGAACTTAATCTATAACAAACAACCACTATTAAGCACAAAACAAAAATTTAAAACTATACCTCAAACTCCAAAGGTCGCCGGTGGCTATCGGCCCAATGCCGCTGTCTGTCCTGCGCCACTCGAAGTCTGTCTCTGATCAGCTTAACCTTCTCCGCTGCATCCACAACCATCTCTGGTCCCAGCAAAACTCTCTCTCCAACATCGTCCCATGACAAGGGAGTACGACATCTCCGACCGTACAAAGCCTCAAATGGTGACATCTCTATATTAGCCTGGTAGCTGTTGTTATAAGTAAACTCTACCAAATAGAGATGGTTCTTCTAAGATCCCCTGAAATCTAGTACACAAGTGCGCAGTATATCCTCAAGAGTCTGAATAGTCCTCTCTGTCTGCCCATCTGTTTGGGGATGATATGTAGTACTGAACTTGAGCTGGGTGCCCAAACTCACCTGCAAACTCCTCCAGAAGTGAGAAGTAAAATAACTATCCCATTCCGAGACTATGCTGACGGAAACTCCATGTATCATGACGATCTGCCTCACATACATCTCTGCCAGCTTCTTCGTAGACAAACCCACCTTGAAAGGCAAAAAGTGGGCTGACTTGGTCAATCTGTCAATGATGATCCAAATCGCGTCTTTCCCTCCTGGAGATCGTGGAAGTCCGGACACAAAATCTATAGTAATATGCTCTCACTTCACTCTGGAATGGGTAATGGCTGAAGTAAACCACCTGGCCTCTGTCTCTCGGCTTTCACCTGCTGGCACACTATGCATCTGGATACAAACTGTGCCACTTCCCTCTTCATGCCATACCACCATACACTCTTTCGCATATCCCGATACATCTTGTTGGCACCTGGATGTATGAAATACTGAGAGCGATGCGTATCCTGCAATACCTCCTCACGCAGCTCCCCACTAGGCACATATAATCTAATACCATGCCGCAAAGAACTATCCTCAGCAATGGTAAAATTATCCTCTAATCCTGCTCTCACCTGAGCTCTGATACTCCTCAGATATACATCATCATACTGGACTGCCTTGATCCTGTCCATCAACTCTGAGTGTATCTGCAACCCCCATATCTACATAGCCAAACCAGGAACTATCACCTCAATGTCCAAGCTCTCCAAGTCCTCCAACAAATATCAATCCTGGTCAAGAACATAGCTACCAGATACCTGCTCAAGGCATCGACAACTACATTAGCTTTTCCAGGATGATATTGCAAAGAGATGTTAAAATCCTTCATCAGTTCCAACCATCGACGCTGCCTACGTCGCAGCATCGACGATAGAACGCTGTTTGGATAAACTATCTATCTAATAATTAAGACATAACAATGCCACCAATATAATATAAATATACTCAATCACAGTTCTATAGATGGAATAAGCACGCATATGATAAAAGAATAAAAGAGTCACAAATACAACTCACAAGACTAAAATAAAATCCAATGAGCCAGATAAATACTAATTACAGAGCTGGAGACAAATCCAGTACAAAAGAAAACTAACTACTAAGCTACGAGTCCTGGGTCGTTTGTCTCAGTCGGGATGAGACCCTCCTGAGCCAAGATCTCTGGCTCTAAGCCAACCACGTCCTGAGACCCGTAGTGAGTGGGGTACCACTCCTCAGTATCATCTGGAAAAAATATTTTCAGTCAGGAAAGAAATAGAGTACATCTCTAACAGCAGTTCTAATAAATGATATAAACTATGTAACAGTAAATAGATGTGAATATACAAGATACAATATACAGATATAAGAGATATGCAATAAAGAAAATACTAGAAATAAATACGAGAATGAGCAATATAGAAATGAACAAGAAATACTAATGACTAAGTGAGTGAGTACCAGCTTTAACATGTGATCGACTTGGGAACTTGATACAAGAATTATGGCCTGGCTAATTATACGTGCGGTGTATGATTAACACTATTCAATGAACAAGACATGATAAAAGGAGGGTATGATCACATATCTACACTACATACTCCCCGTCCCTGACTGGTATAGTGGATACCATGGTACGTTATGACACGAAATTCACTGGGTAGGTAGCTAGTCTCCCCAAGAATCAATATCTGTATATGTACAAGAAGAACAAGGAAACAAGACTTGCACAAGATACATCATACATACCAAGGAATAACATCTCATGGTGAGATCCGGATATACCAATCTTTGTAACCATCGTGTCAAAAAAGCAAGGATATCTACACTAGATACAAGGAACATAGAGGATATCATAAATGAGAAACTATCAGAGAATATACTCTCCTGAAATCCGGTGAACAGTATCACATATGTCCAGTACGGTGCCTCGAAGATCTAAATATGGAATATTATATCAATACAAGGTTTTGGAATAAAATTAAGCTAACTAGTCAACTTCTAGGTCAAAAAGTCATTTCTAAGTCAAAACAGTCAAACTATGTCAACTCTAAGTCAAACTAGTCAAACTTTGTCAAACAAGGTTGCATGAGTCTATCTCTAGGATATTGGGTCCATACACTATGTAATTAGGCCACACTAGCTATGCTAAGATACTAGAATGCAAACAAGATACCGTATCCTAAGATACGCAAGTTAATAGATATAAAAATATCATAATATGTATATACACGACAATATATAATATTTCTAACTAAACTAATGCTAAGTGGATACCTTGGCTTTGAACCAATGCGGTATCACACCACTACACACCCATCTTGATACTCAAACCCAATACCTTGAGTATCCATCAATACCTTGACATTACCATGGTATCACAAGGTAATGTGAATTTTAGTATATACTAACTACCCAATACACTAAACTATAAACTAACATGTATTTACTAATACAATACTACTATACTAACTACTAACATATTAATACATATATACTTACCTGCATACATATCACTAACTAGAGATATATATACATATCACTAATAGTAATTACTAGTATATATATCTAACTACTAGATAGCAAAATGTACATACATATATATATAACTACTAACAAGTAACTAACTAGTCAAACTACTAACTAGACAAACTATCAAGGAACTAACTTAACTAACTTACCTAGCTGCCCTCTGATACTCCTCTTGCTGCTGATCATGTTGTTGTTGTTGCTGTTTCAGTTGTTGTTGCTCCTACTGGATGTTGTTGTTGCTGCTGCAATATGCTACTGCTACTGCAGTGCTTTGTTGCAACTGCTGCTGCTACTGGATGTTGTTGTTGTTGTTTGCTACTGCAGCTGTAGTTTGCTGCTACTACATGCTTGCTGTTGTGCTAGCTATGTTGTTGTGCATGCTGCTGCACCTCCTTGCTAATTTGTTGCGCAGTTACACTGCCTGGATGCTATGCTACTAGCTTGCTATGCTAGCTCACTGATACTCTGTTATGCTGCATTATTGTGTTGTTGTACTACACTGCCCGGCCCCCCTTCCTAGCACACACACACACACGCATCTATGCACACACATATAACTATATATATATATATATATATATATATTTATATATATATATATATATATATATATATATATATATATATATATATATATATATATATATATATATATATATATATATAATACTCTCACTCACACACATACATATATAAGCAGATATATGTATCTATATCTATACATACACATACATATGTACATATATATAATATACACACATACATATGCAACTCTCCATGTATATATATAATCACATACCAACATATATATCTATGTAAATATATACCTCCACAACTCACATATATATATATACATATATATATAACAATGATAATTATAATATTCTAATAGCTATTAAAAGGCAAAATAAATCTAAGATGTAATAAAACAAACACGTGGAGTGCATCGCACCATTATCACACTAGATCTATGATACACTTGCAATACGAGTCCATCACACAACCAAACATATCCCGAAGGACATGAGCAAGTCTAAAATAATATTTATGAATAATACGAAGAGCTAAATACACATCTACGTGTCTGTGTCAAAATATTACATGCTCAAACCTCCTGTGTCAGAAGAAAATCCCCAAATCAACCCGTATCTCCAAATTATCGGGATACGGCCTACACGTATCCAATTGTGGGACACGACACTAGCCACACACAATCAAACACTTCTCAATTTGGTCTAATTGATCCATTGACAAACACAAGATGTGTCAATCTCGAAATTTCCCCAAAATTGACATAAAATAACACATAACTTCCTCCATAGGCCTCCTATGAATAATTCTAATTTCTATGGGTAGCGTTATCATATGGGGTGGTTTCTAATGATTAAAACACAGATTTATAGTCTAAATAAAGGAAAAAAACTAAATTATAACCTATTAGGAGATGGATTCCCAATAAAACTTCCAAATTAGGTGAAAAGAGCCTTCAATTTGTAGATCCTTGCTCCTCCTTATAGATCCTTGCTTTCTCCTTGTAGATCATTGCTTTAATAGCCTCCAATAATGATTTGGGAAGGAATTAGGAAGAAATTCGAGTGAATTTTGATGTGGGAATGAAAAATTTTGGAAGAGAAAATTCTAGATCTAGAATTGAAATAAAAATGAAGAAAGAAAAACTTTTCCTCCCTCTAATACTAGGCCGGCCATCAAATCCTCTCCCCAAGCTACTATGTAAATTCTAAAATACCCCTTGGGGCCTCTCATGAAGAAATAATTAAGGAAGGAAGGTTCTAGTCTAATGAGTTTAACTTAATTAATCATCCTCCTAATGAATGGGCTTCTAATTGAGCTCAATTCTAACTAGATTTAAATGTTGGTCCATGGATCTAATCAAAACTAGTTAGGTCCACTAACACAAGTCCAAAACAATAAACTAATATCTAATAATAAATAAATAATACAATAAATAATTATACAACATGCACAATATTTAATTAATTATGAAATGACCAAAATATCATTTTCTAGAAAATGTGGTAGTGACAGATAACCATCTATCCGTCTATTGCAAGCACCCAGACAGATCAAACACAATATATAGTTCAGTAGCTACATCACCTAGACAAATCCTAATTCTTATAACCCCAAGTGCAATTACAAGATTGAATAAACTATATTGAATCATTTGCCTAAAGATTCAATCCCTCACCAAACTCAAGTAGAAAGAAGATTATAACTTGAAATCACTCACACTACTTGTAGTGATCTCCCTGAACGAAGATGATGACTCCATGATCATATCTTATCTTTATGTTGTCTTGGATGGCGAGCCCTAAGAGTAAAGCATGAACTTTCTCTTAGATTTTCTGTGGACAAGCACCATGAATCTCCCTTCTTTTGCTTTCCCTTATTGCCTCTACCCTCAACACACACACACGCACACACACACACACACAACACACACACACACACACACGCACACACACACACACACACACACACACACACACACACACACAAATATATATATATATATATATATATATATATATATATATATATATATATATATATATATATATATTTGAGAAACCCTAGTTTAGGTCATAAGAATTCCTAAAATAGGAAACCCTATTACCTAAAATGAGAAACCGTATTTTAGGTAATATAAAATCCTAAAATAGTCCAACATCAATTATGGATGTCCAAATCAAATCAAATCAAATATTTGATGCAGATTTCCAAAACTAATCTACTCAATATTTGATACAGATTTGGGGGGCTCTTACATGTGATGTTTCCAAATCTAGATTGGATCCAACAGGGATCTGGAGGGGTCTGTTTGGGTTGGTGGTTGGTGAGGGAATATGCTTGAATGGTAGGTTGGGCTTTGGTAGTCGGCTTGCACAGTAAACCAATTGTGTCAGTTGTTGGGATGGCTAGATGGGGAGGCAAGGTCCAGCGCTAGGGCCGAGTAAGGTGATGGAATATAGGATAGTAGAAGTCGAAAGAAACTGGGGTCAGTCTGGAGGAGTAGGGGGGTTCAACGGTTTGCGAGGTTGAGGTTTCTATTAGTTATTAAGTCCTTGAGTAGATATATGTTTATATGTAGTAACCCTGATTTGGTTCTAATTATTAAGCATCGTCAGTAAAGTGTTTTAAAAATTAGACCAGAGATCGACTCAGATAAATCACTGGGTTGGATCAAAGTGGTTCAACCACTGGATTAACCTAAGTTGTCCAAGTTCAATCCCTTCTAGACAATGTTTTTACAAAAATATTTATTTTTAATCAGTTTTTGATAAATAGTGAGTCAACAACATTCATCCGGTCCAATAAAGCAACCGGTTAAACCGACCGGTCCAGTCCAATTTTTAAAACAATGCGTCAATCAGAAAGAAAGAAAAAAATCACCAATCATGCTATTTGGCACACACCACGTCTACCGCGCGGTGTACGCGCCGCCTGGCGGAGGAGGCACAGTAGGGGATAGGGGAAGGCGGAGCAGTACGGAGGGAAAGGGAAGGCGTCGGCGAAGCAGGAAAGGGGTGAGGAAGCAGAGCAGGAGAGCTCCGAAATCCTCGACCTCACACGTGCACCGTACTGTAGACGCGCGCGTGCCAAATATCATTTTCGAAAAATTACTAGGAATTGCTCTTCGAAACTGAAATGTACGTACTTATGATTCAAAGACAAGATGTCATACTGTTTAAAGAGAAGAGAACATATTTTGAATCGGTACGGAAAACTTCCACAAATGATTGGCAAACAACAATAACTTTCTACCTTTCCTATGGCAGATTACTTTTTCAGGTTCCAAATTACTAATGACAAGTCCAATGATCATCACGGAAAATCTGGATCTTCGAACCCAGAGGCAGACAATCTTTCCCAGGTAGGAAACTCGTAACCTTCGTAGTAGTTCTTGCACACAACTTTGGCACCGGATGGTGATTTGTTCCTCAGGGATAGCAGTATCGACAGTTCTCCATCAGCACAAAGAACAGTTATTTCACTAAGAGCGAGTGCCTTCTCCACGAGGAACGTTGCGAATTCGGTGTGGGAAGGCCTACTGTCGAACGGCTCGAACCCTTTCAACCTGATGCCGCGAACATGGTTCTCCATGGAATGGAGCTGGGGACCTTGTTGCTCTTCAAGAAATCTCTGACACATCCCAGGAAGGAGCTTCAAAGAAGAAGCTTCAAGCTGTACTTGCAAACAAAAACAAAAAAGGTGACAATTAATTAAACCCTAATATAGTCGTGTGATACAATTTGAATTCAGTGCAGAGTACATATATATATATATATATATATATATATATATATATATATATATATATAAAAAGGTGTTACCATGAAGTCGAGTGTTTCCAAACGAGGAAAACACCTGAGCAAATTGAAGACCATGTTGATTTGTTTGATGTCATCCAAGTTCACTTTGATTGCTAGGGTTTTAAGACTAGCCATCGATGCAGCCGCAGAAAGCTGCAAGAGTCGACCAACAATAATAAATTAAGCTCGCTCTCTATATATCTCACTAATTCAACTAGTAATTAAAAATTAGATTGATAAAGAAATTGAATTAATACTATACGATGATGAAATATAGTTAAATTCACTTAGTCTTAAGGGAACTACGCTTTCCACAGAGTCTCATAGTGTTCGCCCCGTGACCTGATCCCTAGGGAGGATATCCGGCCAAACCCAAGACTGGTGGGGGTCAGTCAGTGAGAGGATGACACGTATGTCGATCAGCGTGATCATGAGAGGCCTAAGGGTAAGTCTAACAAGACTTCGGACTTGGACAACCCTCGTCTGCTCAGGACAACTCCCTAGACTCACCATGACCCCACAAGTGGTCGGAACAATGGATGACCTCCCCTCCCTCCCAAGGTCCTCCTCCCGGACCGGCCCACAAAAAATATCAAGGCACAACCAAAATTAGTTTCGGATAGAACAATCCAATATCCCTGGTCGACATGATTGCGGTCTAATCATAAATAAATAAATAAAAAAGGAAAAAGAAAAACGATGTTCAAATATATTGTACCACAAGATTGACCTGTCCGAACTGGAGCCTCTTGGGTTTAGCACTCAAGACGCCTAGCAGATTCAGCTTGGGGGCATGGAGGATCTTGATGGTAGCAAACTCAGACAAGTTGTCGCTAAGCTTCAACGTTTCGAGCTCGGGGGCTCCGTCGACGATGATCTCCTCAAATTCGTTCTCGTGAGCTAGCGCATACTCGTCCCTGAAGGAAAGAATCAGACAGCGGAGGCTCGGCGACCGGATGCGTATTTGCCGGATGCCCTCACACTCATACAGAGCCAACCTCTCGACCCGGCGGCAGTCCGAGAGGAGGTTGGAGATGAAAGCTTCCTCTGTACGGTAGACGCGGTCGAGACGAAGGTCCTTGAGGTTCGGAAAGGTGGAAGGGGAAAGCAACATACGCTCAGGAATCACGCATTTCCGCAGGTCCAGCTTCTGCAAGGACGACCAACTGAGGCAATCAGGGATCGCGTCGATTTCGTCGAAGTGGAGGGTGAGGCTCCTGATGCAGCAGCCGCCTCCTCTCCGAGCGAGCACGAGGAACCAGTAGTAGAGGGCAGGGTCGTCGGCGACCAAGTTGAACAACGAGCAGCTGTGGATGGGGCCGCGGTGGTACAGGAGGATGGCGTCCATGGCACTCTCAAGCCTTCCCCGGCCGTCGTCGGCGTCGACGCCGCTGTCGTAGATTTCGCGGCTGTCGATGGTGAGAGGGGAAGTGGTCCAGACGTACCTCCACCGACGCGAGAGGGAGCTAGTTTTCGCGGCGTCCTTGGCCGAGAGAAAGGATAAGATCGTTTCGAGTATGGAGTCGTGGAGACAGCTTATCCTATCCGACCGGCCACCGGCTGCCGGCGGGGGCTGCTCCATCTTCTTCACCTCAATTTTTAATCGGGAACAAGACGGTGGGTTTTTGTTGGTGTATATATCATGTAACCAAAGAGACCTTTCATTGAATGAATGGGGAAGGGTGGGTGCATGCACATCTGTAAGCAAAGGTTGGGTTGTCAATTCAAACCCCAAAACCGTTACAAATCACCGGCTAGCTCCGGTGAATTGTATGCTCATTAATGCTTTCTAGCACTACTCAATCAAATGTCCTAAATAGAAAAAGTAAGTCTTACTTTACAGGTCCTAAATAGAAAAATAAGTCCATGTGTTATAACTATATATTGCAAGTTACTTTGAGTTTCTATTTGAGTTTATGTAGTGGCACTGTCACTCAATCCTCGATGTCAACGACTGTCATTTCTCTACATATATTCGAGGTCCAATTTTGCCGTTTGTTTATCCTGTCGGTGGAATGGAAAAAGTTCACCATCGGTTTCGGATAACTGTCATGTACTCTAAGGGGCCATCTGGTATACTGATTGTAATGGCATCACATTCATGGAAATAGTGTATTAATATGTTTGGTATAGAATATTGAATGCGTTCGGTACATAATTTTTTTTTAACTTAATACTTTCAATTCCAATTACTATCCTCAACTATTGAATATTTTCAAATCGATGCCCTCCCTCGGCCATAGGTTAATTTTTCCATTTTAACAAAACTAAATAATAAATTTTGGAATTGGAATTTGTTAACATGTGTCCTAAGGGAACATGTTAATACATTGATGAATGTGCATTTTAGAAGGATATTCTAACCAGCATATTTATCAATGCATCTTTTACATAAAATGTATATATATTGATAAATGTACTATGTGCATTGATAAATATACTGGTGTGAGTACCTAAATTGCACATTTATCAATGTGTTAATATGTGTCCTTAGGACACATGTTAAAAAAACCTATAATTTTTAACCAAATTATTCCCACACAACTCCTATCCCATCCCTCCTGGGAGTATTTGAAGTGACCGCGAATGAGGAGGATATTTTTGTCATTTAATTTTTTTTTGTTATCACTATTAGAGTATATATTAAGTAGTATAGTTATAGTTGACATATTATGTTGTCTAATATTAAAGTTTAGGATATGAAGTTAAATTTTTTGAATAGTTGAGGACATCAAGTTGAAATTTAGCCTAATTTCTTTTAGGAAAATGCTAAAAATTTCTCCAACCCCATCCCTCATTGGTTGTCAAGATATTTTTTATTAACCATCTAAACTGACTTGGCACTAGGCGCTTGGTGTTCGTACGACTAGACATAGCTACTTTTATGACCTTGATAACATCAGAGGCCTAGCCTTACCACGCAAACATAAACCATTGGGTTTCTAAGCTTGCTGCCAAGCGCAACGTAGGAAGACGAATGTAGATGCATAAAAAAATTCATGTGAAAGAACCACACCTACCCGTGGACAGAGCGCAAGCACAGCTTCTGAGAAGACATCTCTACGTTGCGCAGAGTCCCCAGACGGAGGACAACTTACTTCTGAAAGAAGGAGGCTATTATGACTATTACTCTCCCGCCAAGCAAGGGCACTTCCCCTCATTACATGTGAAGTGTAACGTATTAAAGAGCGGCCTTTGCCAAATTTGAAAAAAATCCTTCGTATTCCCCGATGAGTCAGATTCGATTATGGAATCGAGGAGTCGACAGTGTTCACTCCACCAAAATTATTGCAATGAATCACGGTTCTTCATGGACGTGGCAGCCAGTACGACCATCACACAGGAGGGTTCCACGCCTACGCGATGCTTCCTCCATCCTGTATTAAATGAAGACCGACGTGGTATCTGACGCTTGGGGTTTCGAGGAATGCACATGGATAAAAGTGCACGCTACAAGATCTTTTCCATAATTACACTTGAAGTAATTATGACTAAGGGATCTCTCCCTTTACACGTGGAGGCCAGTGCGATCGTCACATTCAGCAGCAAATCAGGCCAAGGCTATGCCCTATGTATTTTGCATTTATGACGAAGCTGACAAGCCACGTCACATTAATGACAAAATGACGGGCTACAACATTACGCCGACTTTGCATTAATGACAGTATGGGTTCACATTAATGGCAACATGACCGACTACAGCACCAGACATGCAACCTTAATGGTGAACTGATAAGGGAATGATACTCCCCAAACCGATGGGATGCACCGCGCCTATAGTACTTGTCACGCCCCAGTCCCAAAATATCGAGGGACTGGACACGTGGCAATGGCCAGCAGCACGCACCGATGGACAACCCAATTTAATGGATCCATCAGGGCATGCTTAAGCTGTAGTCTAACAGTAAATAGATCAAATGTTACAGGTCACAGTCTATTCTAATCTCATCCACAATAGATAATCACAGATCAAAAGCCAGAATAAATGCAAATAAATATATCTAACATATCTCAATAAAAGTGTCTCGGTGAACAATCCGAGAACAAGTCTGATACATCAATGCAATAGACAGGAAATAAAGGAACTGGAAATAAAAACAGAAACAGAAATAACTGACTATACACCACCAATGCTCAGGAGAAGTCCTCGGGTGCGATTTCGTCCTCAGGTCCTGGTACAGCTCCTGGAAGTGCTCATGTACGGTGTATCTCTGGATGGATCTCTTCGGCTATACCTGGGGACATAGTCCATTCTAAGTCCTCAGGGGACATAACAAGGTACAGATAATACAAGCCAAAATAAATGTAGTGCAGAAATTAAATGAAACAGCAGGGTAAACTATGTAACCAGCTAAGTGATAAATGCAAGTTGAGAGCATCACTAGAACTCAGGCTAAGCCACTACCAGCTCTGTGTCGGGGAGCCGGTAGCAGTAATAACACGTAAAGGGCCAAGCTCTGCTCGAGAGTCTTGTGCCTCACAATAATAGGGGTATATATATATATATATATATGATCAGCCTGTAGCCTGTGTGTCTCTCCCCACCCAATGTAATCACACGTCCCATGTCCATGTGGCCCCATGTCCATGTCACGTAAGATCATATCTAATGCAACAAGTCATATAGTATCTAGGAACATAATGTCAATGCCATAAAGTCTGTATCCTATACAGAATCACCATGAATATCTCAAAAAGATCCTGTCCATGAATAGTGTCAAGTGTCCTGGGTTCTGTTGTACTTGATAGGACAAGTACCAAGAGTAAGGGTATCGAATGTCCATCTCTAAATGACGCACACAACATCGCGTACGGTGTTGGCACCCGACTATGATCGGACACTAAGTACGTCACACGTTTCCTAGGTTAAGCAGTTAAAACAAGTTCACATATGAATCTACAAGAAATCAAGTAAAATACTATGACAAGAATCACTGCGAGTTGATAAGCTCTACTTGCCCACTGATGCAAAATTAAGCCAAGAAAATATATAGCAAGCTGCAGGGTTTGGCAAGGTACACTTGCCTGTGGTTCTGGTTCCAATTGCGGCTCTGACTTCAGTTGGATTTGCATGCGGTACTCCGGTTGCTGAAACAAATATTACCATCAGATCCAGAAAATATCAATTAGCTAGAAATGCCTGTCCTTAAGTCCAATTTGGAGACAAGGGCAAAAACAGCAATTTCGGGTCAAAATGGGGTCCACATGTGGGCCCGCTTTGCACCGAAAAATGTGTCAGGGTCAAAGGTCTCCAAATTCACCAAACTTAGTGTTAACAGGTCAGGAACGATGATACGAACCCAACGGAACTTCTAAAATTGGATTCCGATGAGCCGATCACAAAATCGCCCGTCGAGCGGGGCCTGTGGGGCCCACGACACGCGATTTCGTCAACGTTCTCAGAATCGATCCAAACTTGGGTCACAGGACCAGCGTATCGCTACAAGTCCGATGGCGTAAGTTTTGTTTCAATCCGACATGTGTACACAAAGTTAGGTCGCGATTCAGAAAAGTCGGATACGGGGCGTTGTCCGCGGATACGCACTGATTTCGGTGTGCACGCACATCCGAATCAGCTTCTACGAAATCCCACACGTCCGTATCAACGAAGCGCACGTATCTGTGAAGACCGCTTGCGACCAAGTCGTCCCGTTTGGCGGGGTGTACCCAGTTCCGGGGTGAATCAGGGCGTTGTTTTTCCTGTTTTTGGATCGAGGTGTGCGATCACCACAGGACGCGATGCCCCTAGCGGTTTGTCCGGGCACCGAGAGGGTCATACAGGCTTCGCAACGCAATTTACGGAATCGAAATCAGAGCTACGAGCAAGAAGATATGAGTACCTGAACTGGGCTGAAAAACCGAGGATAAAACCGTGTCCGACACGACACAGGACACTGTGTCCTGTGTCCGAATTAGGAATTAGGGTTAGGGTTTGGGATTCCGGCGGCTCAGGGCGGCCGGGCTGAGGCGGAGGGGGCCGGGGGGCAGCGCGGGGACGCGGCGGCACTGGATGCGGCGGAGGCGGCGCGGGGAGCGGCCGGAGCTGCTGCCGCTGTTGCTCGCTGCTGCGGCCTCGTCGACGAGGAGAGGAGGAGGGAGGAGAAGAGGAGAAGGACGGCTGCCGTCGGCGGGGCACGGCGAGGCGGGCTGGGCTGGCGGTGGCGGAGCCGGTGGTGGTGGCGGGGTAGGCTAGGGCGGTGGAGGGGAGATCGGTGAGGGGAGAGATGGGGTTTAAATAGGGGAAGGGACGGCCGAGCGAGGCAGAGGGGTGGCGGAGAAGGCGGAGGCGTGGCGAGGTGGCCGGGCGGAGTGGGCCGGAGGTGGCGGCTCCGCTGGGAGACGCGGGCACAGGGTTTCGTGGGGGGGGGGGAGACGGGTTCAGGCGGGTAGCGGGTAGCGGGTCGGGCGGCGGGTGGATCCGACCCGACCCGATTGGGGCGAGCGGTTGGGCTGGGCCGGGCCCAATGGGCTGGGCCGGGCCGGGCTGAGTTTGGGCCGGACCGCTGGGTTGAATTTTATTAAAAATAAACAAATCATTAATTAAATCATTAAATAATTAATAAATAAATAAATAATTTCAAATAATAGTTTTTAGGTGTTTTAAAATAGGTCCGGGGCCCAATAAATTCCAGAAAAATTACCCTAAGTCCAGTTTTTTATTTTACACCCAAAAATATTATTTTCATAATATTTTAATATTATTTATTATCATTTAAAAATCATTTAATAATTAAAACCCTGTTTTTAATTACAAAAAATTCACAGAAAATTTCAGAAAATTGTGAAAAATCCAAATTTAAAATTCTGAAAAATCAGGGAGTTTACAGTACTTCATGCCAACATCAACTCCATCACATTATTCATGCCCGGTGAAGCCATTAAACCCCTCGCGTAGCAGTGTCCTATGCGCCTAAAGGTCGAGTCAGTATACTCTACCTCATTTCTCATGCAGAAGTCCCATGGCTATAAATAGCCCCGGATATCTGCCACCCCTCAAGGTCGATAGTCTTGACACTTGAGCCATTAGAGCCTACTTGCTGTCAGTTACACCGCTTCATAATATTGTGAGATTAAGGCCTAGTAGGGTTTCTTCAAGTGTTCCTCCCATTGCAGTGTCGGACAGTCCAAGTATTAATGCGATCGTGTGCTGATCGTATTTCTACCATTATCCGTCACCATAATCTTTCTGTATCTAGAATTTGTGTTGTGATTGCGAGAGTCGTTTATAACCAAAAATTCTTTGTACTTTAAAGTTTTTCGTCAAAAATGAAATGAAGAGCGTCCGTGAAGGTCTTTCCTCGGAAGATAATTCTTTTCCCCTCTTTCCATGCTAAAAAATGGCAACTCGGCGACTCTGTTATGACGTCCTTCTCCATTAACGAGGAGGTCATGGTGCAATCTGACATTGCAATGGTGGGAACCACTCAAGAGATGCTGGTGGTCATGATCGATTAGCACACTTTCGAAAACATGCGATCAGAGGGTAGCTCAAGCCCTTCACCGCAAGCATCGATTCTCCTACCCTTACGTCGTTGATGATGAAAGGATGAGTGTGCTCACCCATGACCACAAGTACTTCCCTGTAGTCTACGCTGCTCCAATGCTTCCCGTCCACGCTTCCGTGGACGAACTCCTTAGCAAGGTAAATGCACCATCTAAGGATATCAAGTTGCAACATCTTTAAAATTACTCATGCGCGAGTCTTGTTGGCTTCGGCATAGGAAAATATTACGATGCCAAGTAGTCGGCCGATAGGCTCCAAATCAAGACTTCAAGCACTCAGCAAAGTGCTTGGGGCAAAAAAGGCCAACAAGTATCGTTATGTACGACCTCCACACTAAGAAGTATTTTTGTGAAAGAAACCCCTCCTAGCAGCAAGGTCGGCCACAATGGAGCATTCCAATAAAAAGTTCTAAAGTCAAAGCAAACTACAATGCCGACTCTCATGAACAAATTGACACGCGGGAGGTACTCCTGTGATCGAAAGGGCAGCCAATACGTGGTTCACGCCAATAATAGTGAACTTTGTCGCAGAATAGAGCAAAGACAGTAACAGGACTCTCAGCACACATATATTAGAGGCAAGAATGGAAGTCGTCAATCTTCCTCAGCCCAAAAAGCCATGATAGTGGATTAGTGCCATTAGCCAATCCGCTCGCTGAAGTAATATGGGTTCATCCTGACATCCTACAAGACCCCCAATAGGAGGGTCCTTCTACGTCCAAACCCAAACATGGAAGGAAGAAGAGTAGGCCATGCAACATGGTGGTTCCTACTTCTCCAACTCACGATGAAGCACTATCTGGGAAAAGCCGGTTCAGCAAAACTTATGTACGGACTTATGACCAAATCCAAGAGGAGTCACCTCCCTCTACTCCCGAAGCAGGCTTGTTGAAGCAAACATCGACGGATAAAAGCAGACAAAAGGAGGTACGCTTTGACAGAACTTTGAGGAAGAAGTCTCCTAAAAAACTTGACAAGCCATACAGCTTTGACATATTGGCCAAGCTTGCCAATACTCTAGCTCGATTGACTATTTATGAGCTTCTTCATCTCTAGAGAGACTCGAGACACACTAAGAGAGGCTCTTCTACATGTCGACATTACCTAATGCAGGTCAAGTTGCATGCTAAGGATCCTGCCTACTACCCCCATTATCACAGGGTTACGAAGATCATGCCTAACATAACCTTTAGTCAAGAGGATATGTTACTGAAGGACAACCAACATGAGAAACCGTTATACTACACGGGATACGTCGGCGCTGTCAAGGTAGATCGAATGCATATCGATCCTGATTTCTCACTCAGCATTATCCCTAGAAGCTTGTTACAAAGCTTGGGAATCCCGATGCATCGGCTCGCAGCTATCAACATAACCATCCTGGGTCTTAATGCTGGAAGAAGTCACCCTTTGGAAAAGATCTGCCTAAAATATCAAATAGGTAATTTGTGCATAGAGATCACCTGTTATGTGATCGATGTTGAAGTGTTCTACAATGTCATGTTCGGACGACTTGAATCAACTAAAACTTGATAGTGCCTTCTACCATCCACTAGTGTTTCAAATATGTGAATAACGAGGGGCAGTTCAGACGGAGTTCACCGACGACAACCCATTCAAAGACGTTAAAGTTTACTTTTTCAGCTTTATGCTGTATAAACCACATTATCATGAAGAAGAGACCGGCACCAATGCAAACAAAAAAACCAAAGCCAATTCAGCTGAAGATGGCCCCATGATTATCTACCTGGACGGGTACAATAAAAAATTACCCCATTCTGACAAGATAGGGTCTTTCATTGTAGACCTTAGTAGATTAAACCCATACGATACTAAGTGCTTTCGTATCGATCTTAATGGCTTAGAGCTCAATGACGATAATGGTCTCAACCAACCGTTTGTGATGGAACTTTCAGAAGTCGCGACTAACGTCGTACTGAATGTGTATATGGACAATCAGCCAGACGCGAATCCTATCGACGCAGATGTAATCTCCAAATAGGAGATATTCTACTACGTCAATGAATTTAATGGTTTTAACTACTCCAATATTGATCGTAGGTTCAGGAAGACCATGTCCGCCTTTCATTCCTTGCATATGCCAATATCTATTATTGGGCAAACAGTAGAGCCATGCCACTACACAAAGATGCTTATTTCCTAGTTCCAATAATGAAGGAAGATCATAAGCCCATCTATCGATCAAAAGTTACCTGATGGCAGTCCTAGAGAGGGGACATGCAAAATGCAGTTCTACCACTACAATCAACAAGCCAAAAACATCATCCAAAAGATGGGCTACGACATAAAAAAAAATAAAGGCCACAACTTCGACGAAGGACAACGATTACCTTTGTGATTCTTTGCTATGGAAGTCAAACGTGAAGAATACTACCATCGCACTAGTAGAGGATTTGTTACGTCATGCCTCCTCCAACTCCTGAAAGTTTAGAAACATAAGAGGAAGTATATTTGCACTCTTCCAAATTCTCAGTATGGAATTTGAAATGAAACTCGGAACTATCTTCAAAAACTTGCCCTTCAACACGAAGAGGATAACCAAGCATTCGAACTCTTCGAATGAGACACTTGGGCTCAAAGAATGGAGTCATAATAGGAATTATGGTTCGAGCAATGATAACCACCTACTGAAGGATAAGTTGTCTAAATCAATCAAGGAGACGAGTCGTCTCCCAAGTAGATCTTCATCAGCAAGTCTTTATGAAGAAGAAAACCAATCTCATATAAAGTTTATAAAAGAATACATAGACGTCTTCACATGGAGCTATGAAGACATGCCTTGTTTGGATCCTAAGTAGCCATACATCGGTTAAGCATTCAGTCAGATGATAAACCAGTCAAGCAACAACAACGATGGGTTCGTCCAGATGTCATGGAAGCTATTGAAACCAAAGTCGAGAAGCTGATAGCAAGAGGCTTCATCCGAGAGGAACAATAGCCCGATTGGGTAGCAAACGTTATTCCCGTAAGGAAAAAGAACAGGAAGGTTTGAATCAACATCGACTTTCGTAACCTAACGCGACATGTCAAAAAGATGAATTTCCTCTGCCTATCACCAATGTGATGATCGACGATACATGTGGCTTCGAGAGAATGTCTTTCATAGATAACTTCTTAGGGTATAATGAAATCAAGATGTATCCAAAAAATGAGAAGCACGCGTCATTCCGAACACCGTTGGGGGTATACTACTACACCGTAATACCCTTCGAACTAAAAAATATCGGTGCTATATACCATAAAGATATGATCACAGTTTTTTCACGAATATTTATGCAAAATGGCGGAATGCTACGTCGATGACATTGCCGTCAAAAGTTGCCGCAAACAGGATCACCTACAAGATCTCATAATAGTGTTTGAGATAATGCGCACCCATCAACTCAAGATGAACTTAGCCGAGTCCTTTCTGGGATTCTCCTATGGAAATTCCTTGGGTTTGTCATCGCGTCAAAAGGTATTTTCCTCGACCCAGACAAAGTCAAAACTATCCTTGACTTGCACCCTCCGAGAAATCTAAAAGAACTCCGAGGACTCCAAGGCAAGCTAGCATACATCAGAAGATTCATGTTGAATCTTTCTGGTCGGTGTCAACCGTTTACCAAACTCATGAGAAAAGATATCACATTCTCCTGGGACGACAAATGTCATCAAGTATTTAAAGATATCAAGACGTATTATGCCCATCCTCTAGTTCTGGTAGCTCCGTTAAAGGGAATATTTCTTGCTATACATTCACGCAATGGACCATTCTCTGGGTGTGTTGTTAACATAGAAGAATGGTGAAGGCCAAGAACAGACAGTCTACTACGTTAGCGACATGATGCTTGGGGCTAAGCACAGGTACAATCCCATAAAGAAAGAGTGTCTCACTCTGGCATTCGCGATCCAGAAGATGCGACACTATATGATCGGGAAAACGATCCATGTCATCTCAAGAGTTAACCCCCTGAGGGTTCTTATGACAAATTCGAGTTCGTTTAACTCTCGCCTAGCAACTTGGGTGATATTGCCCAACCAGTACGATATGCTATTCGAACCTCATAAGGCAGTCAAAGGAAAGGACTTGGCAGACTTTTTGGCGGCTAAACCAATTTTGAAAATTTCAAATATGTACGAAGACATCCCAGACGAAGTATTGGAGTCTAATACAACGTAAGACAAAGTCGTCTAGCAAATGTTCTGTGACGGTGCATCGAGAATAAGACCAAAGGAAAATATCGTTGCAGGAGTAGGGATAGTACTCGTCTCCCCGAATAACTAATCGTACATCGTGTATACGCTTATGGAACCATATTCTAACAATGTAACAGAATACAACGCTTTGCTAATCAGACTCCAGTTAGCACGACAACTGGGGTGAAAAGTCCCTGAAGCCTACAATGATTCTAAGTTGATCATAAATCAGGTTTGAGGTGAATATGAGGTCCGACATGAGAACCTAATTACGTATCACTAGGTCACCCTTGAGCTGGTTGTGACATTCAGAGAGTTCTACATCGATCATGTGCCTCAATTGCAGAACACTAAAGCAAACGTGCTAGTTGGACTTACAACCTCCCTGACAGTACCAGTCGCACAACACTTGATCACAGTGATTGGTCGATAATTATTCTTTACCAAGAACAATGGATATCCATTGAAGCTATACGACGGAGAAAGAATTTGTAACCTCCATTCCCAAATCAATGAATATTTTTCTCAATTTAAATAACAAATAATTTTGTTGCAATATTTTGTTTTATAATAGTAAATAAAAGAATTAGCCTTATTTCCAATAAATATAATATTAATTAGTCTAAATATTAGAATAGGGGGTGGTATTTTAGTAAATAAATAAAAATATTAGAGGAGAGAAGGATCTAGAAAGGGAATCTAGAATATTCTCTCCAACAACCCTCTAACTAACTCAACCAACTAGGGGTTCTAGAGACTTCTCCTAGGGCCTATAAATAGGGGATAAACCATACCCATAAAATTATTCCACAAACAAATTTTTTATTTTCCAATTCAATTTTCCTAAAACCCTGACCCATGGGCTCAGCCCAAACGTTTTTGTGGGTTCAAAACCATACAAAGGGAGAACAATTCTCTCTTTCCCCTTTTCCCGTGTCCAAGAACTGGAGGGGTCCATAGCCGCTCGAGAACTCGAGCTCATCTGCCATGGCGACTGCTTCTTCCCTATTCAGTTCTCCGACAACGATCTACGTCCGGGCGGTGAGCGGTGGATCGGCAACTATCGGAGCGATGGTGAGAAAGTTTAATCGATCAATAGATTTGAGTTCGAATTGAACTCTCGATCGGTGATCTTCTCCAACGAAGCTCCATCGGCGATGAATGACGATGAGCGATCTCCATTGATCATCTTCTTTGAATATCATTGTATCGAGGTTAGAAGCTCCATCCAAATTGATCGATGATGATGGAAACTGATCTCTGTTGATCAACGATCGGGCTCTTCGAAGCTCTTCGGCAGTGTGATTCTGACGAACTCGACAACAGGGGATTGGTCAATTCTTATTAACGAACACTACTAGAATAAGTCAAATTAGCAACGTCTGGAAATATCGCTAAATGGCATAAAATGTCGCTAAATTTATTTAGCAACGTAATTTATGATGTTTCAATGAAGTCGCGTTTAAGCTAGTCGCTGACAGGAAAAATATCGCAAAACGTCTCTATTGCAACGTTTTTTGGCGACATATTTGCGTCGCGAATATTTTTCATATTAGCGACGTTTAGTGACGCAATATAGCTAAATTAGCGACGTGTTGTTTGTTGCTAAACGTCGCTAATATTTTTCTATTTAGCCACGTTTTGTAACACATTTAGCGATATTTTGTTGATATGTCAAATACTGTCATGTCAGCAATTTAGCGACATTCAGCGACGTATTTAGTGACGTATTTAGCGACGTATGTGACGACGTATTTACCGACGTATTTAGCGACGCATATAAATGTCGCTAAATATCTCTAAATTTTAAGTAAAAAATAAAAATATATAATATAAAATGGTTTCCAAACCAATATTTCTGTAGTTTATGAATTCATAATTTAAATAACAGTTTTTTCATATAAAGTAATATATTTATATAAAATTATAAAAAAGGGAACAATTTGACGAAAGTGTAGAGAGGAGGAGGACTCGCCAATTGAGTTGGCGGGGCATAGTCCTCGAGAGGAACTCGCCAACTGAGTTGGCGGGGCGCAGTCCTCGAGAGGCAGCTCGTCAACTCAGTTGATGGGCCGCTGTCCTCCTACCTGTCACGACCCGATTTCGTAGAATCGTTGAGGCGTCCCCCGAATCGTGACCGCCGTGCGGGCCTGAGATTGCGCCCGCACAAGGCTTTAATGATTTGCATAGTAAGCACATATTCAGAGTACGCAGATAAATTGGAATACATATTGAAACATGGAAAAGTTCTCTTTATTGATAATGAACATCTATTACAAACTCCTGAACGAGTCAGCTAATATGCCGCACGGGCTTACAAAAGTGTTGACTCAAAATGAGATAGCAGTCCTGTACATTACATCCCTTTATAACTTCAAAATGATAAAGACCTCCGGGCTGGAGGACAGCTTTGCCATGGAGCTGCATTGTGTATGAAGAGTGCAAGCTCCTGGTTTAAAATGCTTCCAAAGGGGCACGGTGAAGATGCGCCAACAGCTAGAATGGATCGGGAAGACGACTTTGGCTCCTCGCTCGGTTCGCCTTGGTGCGGAGAACCTGTTTCAACGAGGGTCAGCATGTCGAAACATACTTGTGAAGGCGAGCTAACCGAACTATACCAATCAACACGTTGTTTTAGTGAAGCATGCATATTTGTGGATTTCTATCTTGCCTTAGTTCATTTACAAGTAAGCAGCATATAGAATTTACTGAAAATGAACGTGCCACCGTTAGGTGGATTTTACCTGTTCGTCTGAATTACCTGCACATTACTTACCTTGCCTTCCCTGCCACGAAGACACAAGTTAGTATGCAACAGGTTTAAATATACACAGGGATCACTGGCATGATGCCACAAAGGGACGGATTATAGTCTCGGGACAAGAATGATATGAAATGCAGGTGGCAAGCCCCGCTACATAGCATCCCGTCCATGACAAATGACTATACGAACTCTTTCGCCCGGATCGGATCGGCCCCAGTGCCCTGGCGGCCGTCCGCGGAAGCCAAAATACCTTGTGCACAAGTTGTCCGTGATCAAGCACATTTAGTTCGAATTATTTCACACGAATTACAAACGAATTTCAAATGAATATGGGCAAGCTCCATAGCACAAGCGGTTTTGCATAGTCTTACTGATCAATCTATGCCAAATTAAAGTGTGTTCCATATGCATAGCACAATTTATAGAAGAACATGTATTCTAACTAAAATTGAAACATATGATGAACATTCCAAACGAATAAGCATGCAGTGTAAGTAATCGTTCCCAAGTTGAATGACAAGCAATACAAACCAAGTCTATTCTCTTTTTATCTTGGTATGTTTTATTATTACTTGGTATCGTTTGATCGGGCAAGGAAGAATGCAGATTTATAGGGCGTGAAGCTTGGAAGCAGGGCTAGATAATCGGGTTGGTAGCCACTCACTTAGATTTTGGAAGGGAGAAGAAAAGAGGCGCTTCACGACTCCGCTCGCAAGCTGCCTACTGCTCGTTCACCTGCACACGAACAGCTCGATTAATACTTCTTCCTTTTTTCCAATCTCGGAATAGAAGTGCAAGTCAATGAACGAAAGCAATGAAGACCATCGAAACCGTTCAAGGAAAACAAGCAAATCCAAAACTAACTCAAAGCACGAAAGCAACAAGCGATATCGAAAACTGAGGCAATAAAAGATAGCAGCGGAGAGGTCCCTCCTGACTCTGCCGCTAAGTCGATCCTTGGGGCGCGGACCACTGAATATGGGAATCGATTCCGAAGAAACAAATCCATAACAAGGACGAGTTCTTAATTCAATCTATCCCGATCGAACGATACCGTTTGTGTTTCTTAGCCGTGCTCCTCGAATAGGAGGAACGGGGTGCTACATCCTACCCAACCAATTGGAAGTTTCATCCCGAAACTTAGGAATAGAACCAACCGTTAGGGATTATTTTGTTGCTGGCGGCGATCTGGGAGCGGACAGTTTCGAATCAAGTGTCCGTTTCTGCCACAGTTGTAACAAGACCCATTCTTCAAGTAACAATTAACGATGGTGTGCCCCTGCCTGTGGTAGTGCTCACAACGCACTCCTGCATTTGTCTTATTCCGACCACCGTTGTTTTGTCGCTTTGCAGCGTTGTTTCCTCTCTCGTTGCCTTGGCGTTTGTGATTGTAGGTATGCACAGCGTCGGTGGAAATATAAGGATACTGCGATTCAAGGGATAGGGCATGATTCATGACTTCACGCATTGTCCCATACTGATTATTGACCACGTGTGCATGGATGGCAGGGCGCAAACCGCCTTCAAACCTTCTAGCTCGACTCGCTGCATCAGGTAAATAGGCCCTTGCGAATTTGGAGAGTCGGTCGAATTCGGCGGAGTACTGTTTAACCGTCATGCTGCCCTGCCTCAGTTGCACAAAATCATTCTCCATTTGACGTTGTACTGGAGGGGGTATAAACTTCTCTTCAAATGCGGCACAAAAGTTCGTCCACGAGATCGCCTCCTCTCCGTGATCAAATTGGAGAGATCGTCGATGCACGTTCCACCAATCGTGTGCGTTGAGGCGGAGCTGAAGTTGCGTGCAGGCGACACACTTCTCTTCGGGGACCTCTAGCAGAACGAAGTGATCTTCAAGTTCGGCTAGCCAATCTAGAGCTACCACTGGGTCCTCAGTCCCGTTGAATGGGGTGTTGCAGACTTTCTTGAAGTAGCCCAAGTTGAAGGCAGTCACATCCCTCGGCCTTGGGATTTGCGGCGTCTCTACTTCAAGCACGGGCTGTTCCACCGGAGTCGTTGTTGTTGCGGCAGAATGGTTAGCAGCCAAAGTCTGAACGATTTATTGCAGGGTATCTACCTGCTTCTGTTGGACTGAGAATCGGGTCTCTAGATTGCTCCCGAGCTTGGCTTGGCGAGCATCGTCTCGTTGTCGTTGCGATTCTAATATTTGCATCACCCGCTCAAGCGGGTCGACTTGAGACATGCCTCGTTGGCTCCGAGAGCTTCCCGAAGTGCCCGAACTACTTTTCTGTGTTTCGTTCGGTGGTAGCGCTGTAGATTGCGCTAGTGCCATTCCTCCAAAAGAAGGAAAATTATGTTAGAATCATAATGTATTATAGACTTATTACATGAACGTATCTTATTTTGGCCTAGCGAGTTCAAGAGTTCGCATAGGAATTTGATCGTTAAAGGAACTTTTCCAGCACGAAGTCTAAGGAACTATGAATCTGTGCTCTGATACCACTATGTCAAGACCCGATTCCGTAGAATCGTTGAGGCGTCCCACGAATCGTGACCGCCGTGCGGGCCTGAGATTGCGCCCGCACAAGGCTTTAATGATTTGCATAGCAAGCACATATTCAGAGTACGCAGATAAATTGGAACACAGATTGAAACATGGAAAAGTTCTCTTTATTGATAATGAACATCTATTACAAACACCTGAACGAGTCAGCTAATATGTCGCACGGGCTTACAAAAGTGTTGACTCAAAATAAGATAGCAGTCCTGTACATTACATCCCTTTATAACTTTAAAATGATAAAGACCTCCGGGCTGGAGGATAGCTTTGCCACGGAGCTGCATTGTGTATGAAGAGTGCAAGCTCCTGGTTAAAAATGCTTCAAAAGGGGCACGGTGAAGATGCGCCAACAGCTAGACTGGATCGGGAAGATGACTTCAGCTCCTCGTTCGGTTCGTTTTGGTGCGGAGAACCTGTTTCAACGAGGGTCAGCATGTCAAAACATACTGTGAAGGCGAGCTAATCAAACTATACCAATCAACACGTTGTTTTAGTGAAGCATGCATATTTGTGGGTTTCTATCTTGCCTTAGTTCATTTACAAGTAAGCAGCATATAGAATTTACTGAAAATGAACGTGCCACCGTTAGGTGGATTTTACCTGTTCGTCTGAATTACCTGCACATTACTTACCTTGCCTTCCCTGCCACGAAGACACAAGTTAGTATGCAACAGGTTTAAATATACACAGGGATCACTGGCATGATGCCACAAAGGGACGGGTTATAGTCTCGGGACAAGAATGATATGAAATGCAGGTGGCGAGCCCCGCTACATAGCATCCCGTCCATGACAAATGACTATACGAACTCTTTCGCCCGGATCGGATCGGCCCCAGTGCCCTGGCGGCCGTCCGCGGAAGCCAAAATACCTTGTGCACAAGTTGTCCGTGATCAAGCACATTTAGTTCGAATTATTTCACACAAATTACAAACGAATTTCAAACGAATATGGGCAAGCTCCATGGCACAAGCGGTTTTGCATAGTCTTACTGATCAATCTATGCTAAATTAAAGTGTGTTCCATATGCATAGCACAATTTATAGAAGAACATGTATTCTAACTAAAATTGAAACATATGATGAACATTCCAAACGAATAAGCATGCAGTGTAAGTAATCATTCCCAAGTTGAATGACAAGCAATACAAACCAAGTCTATTCCCTTTTTATCTTGGTATGTTTTATTATTACTTGGTATCGTTTGATCGGGCAAGGAAGAATGCAGATTTATAGGGCGTAAAGCTTGGAAGCAGGGCTTGCTAATCGGGTTGGTAGCCACTCACGTAGATTTTGGAAGGGAGAAGAAAAGAGGCACTTCACGACTCCGCTCGCAAGCCGCCTACTGCTCGTTCACCTGCACACGAATAGCTCGATTAATACTTGTTCCTCTCTTTCCAATCTCGGAATAGAAGTGCAAGTCAATGAACGAAAGCAATGAAGACCATCGAAACTGTTCAAGGAAAATAAGCAAATCCAAAACCAACTCAAAGCACGAAAGCAACAAGCGACATCGAAAACCGAGGCAATAAAAGATAGCAGCGGAAAGGTCCCTCCTGACTCTGTCGCTAAGTCGATCCTTGGGGCACGGTCCACTGAATATGGGAATCGATTCCGAAGAAACAAATCCATAACGAGGACGAGTTCTTAATTCAATCTATCCCGATCGAACGATACCGTTTGTGTTTCTTAGCCGCGCTCTTCGAATAGGAGGAACGGGGCGCTACACTACCCTCGCCGCTTCGGATACCCTTACTCCTCGGAGACCACCCATCCGACTCCTCCCCTTCTCAGAGACCCCCCCCTCAACTTTCCCCCTCCCCTCCCTATAACTACCCTCAAGTCCTCCTCCTCCTCACACCAATTCTTCTCCTCCTCCTCCTCTTACTCACAGCACTTCTCCTCCTCCTACTCACAGCACTTCTCCTCCACCTCCTCCTTATAGCAATCCTCTGCATCTTTGTCACGCCCCAGTCCCAAAAGTATACGGGACCAGGCCACGTGGCAATAGCCAGCTGACACGTCTCCGAGGATATCCCAATTTAATGGATCTATGAAGAGTGCTACGCTGTTCTAGAATACTAACATGTCCAATATCAATCAATAACAGGTAATCTAATCTCATCCACAATATAAAGAGCAAGAAGTACTAAATAAACTGCTGGATAATAATACCAGTCTCAAGATATCATAGTACAATCAGTGAAGTCTGGTGGGAACAAACCCACTACTATGACGAAATAAAGTACTGAAATGAGATATAAAAGATAATAAAAAGGGCATCGGCTGACTAGATAATGATGCACCCAATCTAGGCTGAAGGCCTACCAACTGATCACGGAAACTCTGACGGCTGCACCTCTAACTCCTCGGCTGTAGCGAATCTCGTCTCCTGTCCGGGGCCGTATACAGTGGGGTAGAAAGCCTCGTCTAAATCTGGAAGGGAACCAGGTCCTCAGAGGGATGTAACAAGATACAAAGAGACAAGCCATATATAAATACTGAATAAAATAAATACAATAAAGGTGTGCTAGCCAATCTAAGTGAATGTAATGTGAGAACAACTGTGAGTATATGAGAAGGTGTAGGCTAAACATATGCTGACGTAATTCACCAGTCGTGACAACCGGCTAGTATATGCCACACATGTCCCCTGTAATACGGACGCAGGAATACAGTAACGTCCAACATTCTATAGAGCGTGGTATCTGCAATGCCATCAAGTAACGTCCCATAATCTACAGAACGTGGTATCAGTAATATATAAATATGTCCGTATCACTCCGTCGAGTGCGGTATCAGTGTAAAGGAGTGGGGTGTCTCATATGCCTACCAGTCGTCCTCCCCTCCCAATGTAGATATACCTGTAAACCCCCTCGACTAATTCAAGATTATTAGAATTTAATTTAAAATGCTAGGATCTAATTGGGATTAAATAGGATTAAAATATGTCTTAATGAACCTCGCCATTGCATCACGCCTTAGCTACGTCACAGTTCTTGAGGGAGAGCCGACATTTACTTAATTTAATTATAATTGAGATCAATTCCACCTCAAACGAGCCCGATCAAGCCACCTTGCATTGCTACGTGGACCAACCCCAACCAGGTAAGACAAGCCCACATGCAAGGCATCCCATATTCACCATCACCACCTATAAATACCAACCCCTCATGCAAAAACCCTAATAAACTACTATTCTCCCTGCTCCCAAACCCGCCAACTCCCCTGCCGAACTCCTCCCCAACCCGCGGACTTTCCCCAACCGACTGCAACCCCCACGACCGGTGTACACCCCAGCCCCCGTCTGTTCCGGCTAGGGCATTGTCGCAGGCCAACGCCGACCCCCCCTCCCCCGCGTCTGGACGACCACCCCCGCGCGCCTCCACCCAGCAGCGCCGACGCCGGAGCGACTACTGCTGCTGCGGTCCCTGCTCTGGTTGATTTAGCAGCTGCCGCTGACGCTGTTCGTCGATCGCCGCCGGAGTTCCACTCACCGAAAGACGGTCAGACGACGAGAAGGACCTCGCCCCGCCAGCAAGGTAAATGTCGGTACCCTTGTATCAAGTTCATATGTGAGTATCGTGTCATCGCAAGAGTCATATTCTGGAGACAACTTAGTTAACCATAAATTTTATCTATAGCGGTGACAATTAGCAAGAAATTAGAACTCATCTAATAACCAGTGAGTGCTCAAATCTTGAAGCCTGACATCAACGACCAGTATTTCACCTGGACCCTGGGCATAAATCTAGCATGTTGAGTAAGGAAATCAAGGACCTTTCCGAGTAGAGTAGAAGTAATTGGCAAACCTTAACTCGGTAAATTATTGTTGCAAGATGAACCCTGACCAAAGACAAAACACGGGTACACCTTAGCTACGTGTACATGTGACGCTGTATTAGGTCCGCAGTAAACCGACAACAATACCTAGGAGGAACGTCATAATTACCTATGTATTTCTTAGTGACTGATATTAGATTTTTACATTATATTTTGTGCTTAGAAACTTTGGATCAGCCAGGACACATTGCAGGAACCAGCTTTTGGCATTCCCAGCTTCAGGACACAGGCAAGATACCTTACTATATTTACTGTTTAATTTAAATATGCATCTGTTGTATTGTATTCTTGTTGCTTGTAGTTTATACAACTGTGCGCGTCCGAGTTGTCTCGGGTGCATTCGACGGACACGTCGATGATTAGTATATATGGACTTAGCTCTTAGCAGACCCAACCCATCAGACGATACCCTGATATTGTCTGAGACCTGACACCTTACACGGTCACTGTGATATATTCATATTGGGATACGGGTTTGCGTACTCGACTAGCTATCGTTGCGTGTAACCTACATCAAGGTTAGTACGTAGTTCAGGTTATAATCTAGAGACTTGGCATATAGATACAAGGTATGCACGTCGAGTAGTCGACTTGCGTATCTACATTGGGCGGGGAGGACAACTAGTAGGCGTATGGAGTACACCCATTGGAGCCGTAGTTTCGGAGGAACCTCGGATCCAATGACTTTTCCTTTATACTGATGCCACGTTCTTCGGAGCGATATGGACGATATACTATACTGATGCCACTCTCTTCGGAGCATGGACGTTATGCCTACACCTATCCATACGCACCAGCGTTGTCCTTATATTGCATTCACTTAGCTGGCTAACACACCCTTCTTATATTTATTTTATTCAGTATTCATATATGGCATATTGTTTTCTTGTATCTTGTTACGTCCCTCTGAGGACCTGGTACCTTTCCAGATTTAGACGAGGCTTACTACCCCACCGTATACGGTCCAGGACAGGAGACGAGATTTGCTACAGCTGAGGAGTTGGAGGTGCAACAGTCAGAGTTTCCGTGATCAGTTGGTAGGCCTTTAGCTTATTTGGAGGGCTTCATTATCTACTCAGCTGATGCCCTAGTCATTATCTTTTATATCTCATTTCAGTACTTTATTTCGTCATAGTAGTGGGTTTGTTCCCACCAGACATCACTGATTGTACTATGATATCTTGAGACTGATATTTATCAACCAGCAGTTTATTTAGTGTTTCTTGCTCTTTATTTTGTGCATGAGATTAGATTACATGTTATTGACTGATATTGTACATGTTAGTATTATAGGACAGCGTAGCACTCTTCGTGGATCCATTAAATTGGGATATCCTCGGAGACGTGTCAGCTGGCTATTGCCACGTGGCCTGGTTCCATATATTTTGGGACTGGGGCGTGACATGGTTTTAGTGGTGGCCCATGCAGGTTAACTTTTCGCTTGTGGTATGGTAACATGTCCAGCGAGCCTGCAATAGGATAGAAATTATTAGGTCTCATCCACTTTTGATTCGTCCTTGAACTTCCTTCATACTGCTTCTAAATATCTGCATCCTGTTTGTTTGCTCTCGTACTCTTTTAATGAAGCTCTATCTCTTGCAGCAAGATGAATTTGCGCAATGGACGAGGAGCACCCCGTGCCGCGATGCCAGATAACACCACTCAAGGAGATGAGGTACCCCAAGGGCAACACCCGCTACAGACCCCGCTGATACATTGGCACGAGGCATCGCAGGGCGATCCTACACCGCAGCCTGAGGGACAGACTTCCCAGACGATCCCCACGCAGCATTGTGAGGGCAGACTTCAGGAGCTACACCGATGCCGCAGACTGAGAGGACGACATCGGAGGAGACGCCTACTGCACAACCAGAGATTCCACTACCACCGCCTCCATCTTATCCACCCCAGATGCCGCAGCTAGATGGCCAGCCATAGATGCTTCAGTTCTTCCAGGTAATGATGCAAGCACAGTGGCAGCAGACAGAGACATTGCGACAGAGTCTGATGGCAGTACTAGAGAGGACACCTGTCACGACACCAGCACCAGCACCTCCACCAGCCCAGACAGGTGGCACTGTTAGATGGTTCCGACAGATGGGACCAGATACCTTCTCAGGCAATGAGACTGCAGAGCAGATCTCCGATTGGATCGCCAACACAGAGATGCTATTAGAGGCTTCACAACTGCATCCAGACCTTTGGATGACTGCAGTGAGGGCCTAACTAAAAGGCAACGCCCATCATTGGTGGGATTCCATTGAGCGCAGTGTAGGCAAGAACCAGACTTGGGAACAGTTCTTGGAATACTTCAATGCGAAGTATTTTCTAGCAACAGTCAGAAATGCCCTGTACTCCTAGTTCCTACACCTAAAACAGGGGAATATGACTGTTGATGCCTATGACGCAGAGTTTAGCCGCCTTAGCAGATTTTGAGCTGTTCTGATACCCAATGATCTAGAGAAGGCTCGGAGATTCCACCATGGCCTCAACTTCGAGCTACAGAGATATACCACCGCACAGGCGAGGATTTCTTATGAGGAGGTTCTCGCCGAGGCGAGGATCCAGGAGGCCATTGTCAGAAGAGCTAGGCGTTCCAGCATGACCATGCCAGCTAGAGCCCAGCCCGGAGTAGGAGGACCCATCCGTCGTCCCGGAGCACAGACACAACAGAGAGCAGCACCATATCCACATCAGGAACTTCCGACTTGCCACTTCTGTGGTAAGAGAAGTCACTTCGAGAAGGACTGCCGGAAGAGACTTGGGACATGCATGATTTGTGGAGCAAGCCAGCACCTTGTCAGAGATTGCCCACAATGCAGGAAGGCAGCCCCACAGGCCGGACAAAGGCCAGCAGCACCAGCCCCGAGGATACTACCCCCACCAGGAGGACAGCGTCCACCAGCACCCGGAGGATTCCAGAGGGGACCACCCTTGGCCCCACAGCAGTCATAGTTTGATCAGGCCCAACAACAGGCAAGAGGACAGAGACAGGGACAGGCCTTTGCATTAGCAGCCGCTGAGGAGGAAATAGAAGGAGAAGCAATCACAGGTACCATTTTAGTCGTATCCTTACCTGCGTCAGCATTGTTTGATTCTGGGGCTACATTGTCATTTATATCTAGTAGATTTGTAGCAATGCATAGATTAGCGACTTTCCCCTTACCTAAGAGTTGGAAGATTCTTACCGGAGGAGGTATCGTGCCGGTTACCAGCACTATTAGAACGTGCTCGGTAGTCGTATGTAGAAGAGAGATGAGAGCGCGATTCCTGGTATTGCCTATGCCGTACTTTGATGTTGTGTTAGGTATGGACTGGTTAAGTCAGTATAACGCCATACTGAACTGCCAGAAGGGTAGCGTCACTTTTAGACCACCAGATCAGCCGGAGTTTGAGTACATGCGAGGGAACGTCGAACAAGGAGTAGGACAGACAGCTGGAACTTGCATGACTATGGAGATTGCGCCCCACCTATAGTTGCAGAATTTGAGGATATTTTCCCCGAAGAATTGCCAGGCTTACCACACGATAGAGACATGGAGTTCACCATTGAGCTAGTACCAGGAGTAGCACCGGTATTTTCTAATGTATACCGATTGGCAAAAAAGGAGTTAGACGAGCTGAAGCTACAATTGAAGGAGTTGCAGAGCAAGGGATTTATCCATCCTAGTGTATCACCATGGGGAGCACCAGTATTGTTTGTGCCTAAGAAGGATGGAACAGTACGTATGTGTATTGATTATAGAGCCCTTAATGCTTTGACTATCAAGAACAAGTACCCCCTGCCGCGGATTGACGATTTATTCGACCAGTTGACAGGAGGAGTGGTGTTCACAAAGATCGACTTAAGATCGGGTTATCATCAAGTGAAGGTGCGAAGAGAAGACATTCAAAAGACAGTATTCAGGACTCGTTATGGTCACTACGAGTTCTTAGTGATGCCTTTTGGACTGACGAATGCGCCAGCTGTATTTATGAACTTGATGAACAGAGTATTCCATCAATACTTAGACCAGTTTGTGGTAGTCTTCATCGACGACATTTTGTTGTATTCGAAGAGCCACGAGGAGCACGAGAAGCACTTGAGACTAGTGTTAGAGACGCTGAGAAGAGAGAGACTTTATGCCAAGCTGAGCAAGTGCGAGTTTCTCCTAGATCGTGTCGCTTTCCTTGAACACGTCATCTCAGGAGACGGTATCTCAGTAGATCCGGCGAAAATTTCATCTGTAGAGACATGGCCAACCCCTACCAATGTCTCAGAAGTGAGGAGCTTCCTAGGACTTGCCGGATATTACCAGAGGTTCGTAGAGAACTTTGCGAAGATTGCAGAGCCAATGACCCGCTTGACCCGTAAGGAGAAGGAGTTCACTTGGACAGAAGAGTGTCAGAAGGCATTCGATGAGCTGAAGAAGCGCTTGACTACAGCACCCATCTTGACCATACCTTCTGGACCCGGAGGATTCGTAATCTACAGCGATGCATCTGGGAAAGGATTAGGATGCGTCTTGATGTAGCATGGAAAGGTTGTAGCTTATGCTTCTAGACAGTTGAGGACACATGAGAAGAACTATCCCACCCACGACTTGGAGCTTGCAGCGGTGATCTTTGCGTTAAAGCTTTGGAGGCATTACCTATATGGAGAAAGAGTAGAGATATTTACTGACCATAAGAGCCTGAAATATATCTACACTCAGAAGGATCTAAATCAGCGACAGAGACGTTGGCTCGAGGTGATGACAGACTTCAAAATAGAGTTACAATACCACCCAGGAAAGGCCAACGTAGTAGCAGACGCATTGAGCAGAAGACCTATAACATTCTTCTTGACTACCCAACAATATCTGTTGAGAGATCTAGAGCAGATGGGTATAGAGGTTGTTATACCCGGAGTAGACGGACAGTTGTCGAATTTCTAATTGCAATCGACACTGGTAGAGAGAATCAAGGCTGCTTTGCCGACAGACGCCAGATTTCAGAGGCTCAGGCAGAGGACAGAGGCTGGATTACAGACAGGATTGCGGATACATGAAGACGGAACACTGAGGTGCGGAGATCATCTCTATGTTCCAAATGGAGAACTTTGACAGGAATTGTTGACAGAGGCACATAGTTTCACCTACTCCGTTCATCCAGGAGGCACGAAGATGTACAGAGATCTAAGGCAGTACTACTGGTGGCACGGAATGAAGAGAGAGATAGCACGCTTCGTGGCCAAGTGCCTGGTGTGTCAGCAAGTCAAGGCTGAGCACCAGAGATCTGCAGGATTGCTTCAACCGCTTCCTATACCGGAGTGGAAATGGGAGCATATCACTATGGACTTTGTTACGGGCTTTCCGAGGAGTCCTAGTGGACGCAATGCAGTATGGGTAATCGTGGACAGACTCACCAAGTTTGTATACTTTTTACCCTTTAGAGTTGGGCAATTGACGGAGGCTTTAGCAGATATGTACATGAGGGAGATTGTGCGCCTACATGGAGTGTCAGTTAGCATCGTGTCTGACAGGGATACAAGATTTACGTCTTACTTTTGGCGGAGTATGCAAGAGAGTCTTGGTACTCGCCTAAAGTTTAGCACAGCGTATCACCCACAAACAGATGGCCAGTCGGAGCGCACCATTCAGACGCTAGAAGACATGTTAAGAGCGTGTATGCTGGACTTCGGAGGATCATGGGAGGACCACTTATATTTGGTCGAGTTTTCTTACAACAACAGCTATCAAGCTAGCATTCATATGGCTCCCTATGAAGCGTTGTATGGAAGGAAATATCGTTCTCCAGTATACTGGAGTGATATAGGCGAGTGACAGATTCTCGGACCAGAGTTGGTTGTTCAGACGGTAGAGAAGGTAAAGAAGATCCAAGGACACCTTCGAGCAGCACAAGACCGACAGAAGCATTGGGCGAATGCACACCGCCGACCTTTAGAGCTTCAGGTTGGAGATCACGTATTCTTAAAGATCTCACCTACTCGAGGGACTATCAGATTCGGAGGCAGAGGGAAGCTGAGTCCGAGGTACATCGGACCATTCGACATATTAGAACATGTCGGAGAGGTTGCTTACAGATTAGCGTTACCGCAGACCTTGGAAGGAGTCCACGACATCTTCCACGTATCTCAATTGAGGAGGTACATATCGGATCCTAGTCACGTGCTTGATCATTCCGAGATCACGGTCGGCCCGAGCCTATCATATGAAGAGGAGCCTGTGGAGATTCTAGACAGAAGTGAGAAGGTACTACGAGGGCAGACCATCCCCCTAGTTCGTGTTGCATGGGGGCATCATGCACCAAGCGAGTCGACCTGGGAACGCGAGAAGGATATTAGGCAGCGCTATCCCCATCTCTTCGCAGTACTAGGTACGTATTAGCATTTTTATTCATTCAGAACTTTTACCATGCGTAGGTTTTAATTTCGAGGATGAAATACTCTAAGGAGGATAGATTGTAAACCCCCTCGACTAATTCAAGATTATTAGAATTTAATTTAAAATGCTAGGATCTAATTGGGATTAAATAGGATTAAAATACGTCTTAATGCACCTCGCCATTGCATCACGCCTTAGCTACGTCGCAGTTCTTGAGGGAGAGCCGGCATTTATTTAATTTAATTATAATTGAGATCAATTCTACCTCAAACGAGCCTGATCAACCTTGCACTGCTACGTGGACCAACCCCAACCAGGTAAGACAAGCCCACACGCAAGGCAGCCCATATTCACCATCACCACCTATAAATACCAACCCCTCATGCAAAAACCCTAATAAACTACTATTCTCCCTGCTCCCAAACCCGCCGAACTCCCCTGCTGAACTCCTCCCCAACCCGCGGACTTTCCCCAACCGACTGCAACCCCCACGACCGGTGTACACCCCAGCCCCCGTCTGTTCCGGCCAGGGCATTGTCGCAGGCCAACGCCGACCCCCCCCGGCGTCTGGACGACCACCCCCGCGCGCCTCCACCCAGCAGCGCCGACGCTGGAGCGGCTACTGCTGCTGCGGTCCCTGCTCTGGTTGATTTAGCCGCTGCCGCTGACGTTGTTCGTCGACCGCCGCCAGAGTTCCACTCGCCGGAAGACAGTCAGACGATGAGAAGGACCTCGTCCCGACAACAAGATAAATGTCGGTACCCTTGTATCGAGTTCATATGTGAGTATCGTGTCATCGCAATAGTCATATTCTGGAGACAACTTAGTTAACCCTAAATTATATCTATAGCGGTAACAATTAGCAAGAAATTAGAACTTATCTAATAACCAGTGAGTGCTCAAATCTTAAAGCCTGACATCAACGACCAGTATTTCACCTGGACCTTGGGCATAAATCTAGCCTGTTGAGTAAGGAAATCAAGGACCTTTCCGAGTAGAGTAGAAGTAATTGGCAAACCTTAACTCGGTAAATTATTATTGCAAGATAAACGCTGACCAAAGACATAACACGGGTACACCTTAGCTACGTGTACATGTGACGCTGTATTAGGTCCGCAGTAAACAGGCAACAATACCTAGGAGCAACGTCATAATTACCTATGTATTTTTTAGTGACTGATATTAGATTGTTAGATTATATTTTGTGCTTAGGTACTTTGGATCAGCCAGGAGACATTGCAGGAACCAGCTTTTGGCATTCTCAGCTTCAGGACACAGGCAAGATACCTTGCTATATTTACTGTTTAATTTAAATATGCATCTGTTGTATTGTATTCTTGTTTCTTGTAGTTTATACAACTGTGCGCGTCCGAGTTGTCTCGGGTGCATTCGACGGACACGTCGATGATTAGTATATATGGACTTAGCTCTTAGCAGACCCAACCCATCAGACGATACCCTATTATTGTCTGAGACCTGACACCTTACACGGTCACTGTGATATATTCATATTAGGATGCGGGTTTGCGTACTCGACTAGCTATCGTTGCGTGTAACCTATATCACGGTTAGTACGTAGTTCAGGTTATAATCTAGAGACTTGGCATATAGATACAAGGTATGCACGTCGAGTAGTCGACTTGCGTATCTATATTAGGCGGGGAGGACAACTAGTAGGCGTATGGAGTACACCCATTAGAGCCGTAGTTTCGGAGGAACCTCGGATCCAATGACTTTCCCTTTATACTGATGCCACGTTCTTCGGAGCGATATGGACGATATACTGTACTGATGCCACTCTCTTCGGAGCATGGACGTTATGCCTACACCTATCCATATGCACCAGCTTTGTCCTCATATTGCATTCACTTAGCTGGCTAGCACACCCTTCTTGTATTTATTCAGTATTCATATATGGCATGTTATTTTTTTGTATCTTGTTACGTCCCTCTGAGGACCTGGTACCTTTCCAGATTTAGACGAGGCTTACTACCCCACCGTATACGGCCCAGGACAGGAGACAAAATTTGCTACAGCTAAGGAGTTGGAGGTACAACCGTCAGAGTTCCCGTGATCAGTTGGTAGGCCTTTAGCCTAGTTGGAGGGCTTCATTATCTACTCAGCTGATGCCCTAGTCATTATCTTTTATATCTCATTTCAGTACTTTATTTCGTCATAGTAGTGGATTTGTTCCCACCAGACATCACTGGTTTTACTATGATATCTTGAGACTGGTATTTATCAACCAGCAGTTTATTTAGTGTTTCTTGCTCTTTATTTTGTGGATGAGATTAGATTACCTGTTATTGACTGATATTGGACATGTTAGTATTATAGGACAGCGTAGCACTCTTCGTTGATCCATTAAATTGGGATATCCATGGAGACGTGTCAGCTGGCTATTGCCACGTGGCCTGGTTCCATATATTTTGGGACTGGGGCGTGACAATACCCGTAAAAAATTGACACGCATATCCCTTATCTAAATGTCAAGTCTCTAAACTGAAATACTCCTATATTGCTTGCTAACCGTGATGTACGTCACACGCGGCGATAGCTAGTCGATCACGCGAACACGCATCCCAATATAAGAATTATTACTATAAGTACGTGTAAAAAGTGTCAGGTCTTGGAAGATAACAGGGTATCATCCAATGAGGTGAGTCTGCTAATGACTAAGTCAATGTATACTAATCTTCGACGTATCCGTCGAATGCACCCGAGACAATCTCGGATGCGCACAGTTGTATAAAGCAAACAACAAGCATACAATACAACATTTGCATCATTTAAATTAGACAGTAAATATGGCAAGGTATCTTACCTGAGTCTTCAAGAGATGAATGCCAAAAGCCTATTACGGTAGCGTCTCCTGGCTGATCCAAAGACCCTGGACAATAATATAACACAATAATACAGGTATCAGATACTACGCCTTATCTACGTACTGTTAAGACGCTACTCCTGAATACTTGTCGCGAGTTCTCTGTTGCTCGAGTACAGCATCACGTGCGCACTTAGCTAGGGTGTACACGGGTGTTGTCTTCGGTTAACAGGTACCTCGGGGCAATAATTATCCAGTTACGGTTATCCATAATCTATGTTCTCTGCGAACACCTGTCTTTGGTTTCTATATTTAATGCACGTGGTTTATGACCAGACGTTTAAATTAACTAGTTCTTTATGACAGGTATCGTGGTTAGGGAATCTCTGTTTATTAACAAATTCTATTCTGGTTTATCATTAGCCATCATCATTTTAATTAGGGTTAGAAAGATTGTGTTTCAACTATGATTCACGACACACAAACCTAACAATCATTCATGGACACGATACGTGGTGAGATGGTTGGAACACAAGAAAGGAACTGCTGGAGGACGAGTACCTATTCGATAGGACGTGGGGCGTCTGCTCCTTCGACGAGGGTGTCTCCGCCAGCGTGGATGGGTCACCTCGCGGGTGGTGGGATAGTCGGGGTCGGGCAGCAGTCAGTCGGGCAGTCGGCTAGGGACAGCCGGTCAAGGGAGAGCAGTCGGGTCGGGGGGAAAGCAGTCGGCTAGGGAGCAGCCGGTCGGGGCAGTCGACTAGTGACAGCCGGTCGGGGAGAGCAGTCGGGTCAGGGGGAAGTAGTCGGCTAGGGAGAAGCCGGTCGGGGCAGTCGGTCAGGGGCGGCGGCGGCGAGAGCAGTTGGCGGGGAGGTGGTCGGGTTGAGGGTCCGGCCGACAGAGGGTTGTATATGTGGGGGTCGGCTAGGGTTTGGAGAGGGGGATGGTGATGGTTTTCTTAGGGTTTTAAGGGAGAGGTTTCATATATATATATATATATATATATATATATATATATATATATATATATATATATATATATATATATATACATGTGTATGGAGGTTGTGGGCTAGCCTCGGCTTGGGCCTATCTGGGCTCATTAAGGTAGGCTGGTCTAAGTGTTGCTTGAGGTGAAATTAGCCTTAATTAAAATTAAATTACAAACCTAACTAGGTAATTCCTAATGTATTAAAAACATAGGGAACTAGATATTTTTGAGTGGTATACGGGAGTCGTGGCATAACGGCTTGGTGTAGACTGGTACCCTAATTTGGGTACTTAGGATTTAGGGTGTGGTTGATCTCAAATTAAAATACTCGAATAAATCCTACTTTGGACGAGGGGGTTTACAATCTTATAATCAATATTTTTGGAGATGGCTAACCACAATGACGGTCGTATTCCTGGTGGACCGACTACCCATCTTATTATTAAGCAACGTGAAGACCACATTTCTAGTTGGATATTTACTGGTGAGGTAATTTTTGAAATTACAAGTTTCCAAGTTTAGTAATTTACACACAAAATATAATGCATATATTTTTTATAGTTATACGACCATGATCTTGGTTTACGAACCCGGATCCATGTACATTGGCGGACCGAAAGGAATTATCGTACGTGGGAGCTAAATTCGGTCCAAAAGGCTTTGGTGGAATCCTTTAGATTCCACTATATATATCGTGTTAGATATTTAATCCACGATCTTCATTTAGTTGTAAGTCTTGCAGAGCGTTGGTGGCCCGAACGCAACACTTTTCAACTCCCATTCGGCGAGATGACGATCACCCTATTTGATGTGGCAAATATACTAGGGTTACCTATTAAAGGTGACACTATATATTTTGATCCGCACTTAAAGGGATCTGATCTGATCAGGAGGTATCTCGGTGTTAGCCCTCCATCTGGTATAAAAGACGGTAATTTTGTGAAGTTTACATGGCTTCGTGACAACTTCATGGACCTACATCACACTATTGACGGGGTAGTTGATGTAGATGAAATGCGGGTATGTATTTTTATTAGTAAATTTGTTTATGACTTAATTTATTGTCTATATAACACTTAATATATCCAGGTCATTCGTTGCACTAGAGCATATCTGCTCTGTTTATGTGGTGCAATTCTATTTTCCGATGCATCGGAAAATACGATAAATGTGCAGCTTCTACCATTCTTGGATGATTTGACAAAACATACTCAGCATGCGTGGGGAGCTGCTACTCTTGCCTTTTTATACGCCAATCTGACAGAATGTGTGAGATCCAATCGCAAGAGTATTTGTGGATGTATTTCACTGATTCAGGTATGAATGAAAGACCTAAAAAAGTTAGAGTAATTTTATACGCAAATTTTGTTTGTACTAATGTCATATTTTTGTTTTATAGTTCTGGTCCTACGAGTACTTCTATATTGGTAGGCCTGTTACTAGCATTCTCAGTGATGTTGGAGTATTTCCAGTTGCTATGCGCTGGCCCACAGATGTAGTGGATTATCAACACTATCAATACATGAGTGTATCACTTTATCGTAGCCAATTTGATACACTGTAGTATAATGAGATAATTTTTAAATATCTAATAAATATCTTTAAATTATTTCAGTTTTGATCATAGATAAACATCATATCTATTTGATACAATATCTTTAAATAGGTTACCTTACTCATGTGAAGATGATGCTCCAGAAATCAAGAGGACATCATATGCGTTTACTTTACACAGATCTCATATTATATATAATCGGTTCACCATGTACCATCCGGTAGACCGTATTCTTTGACAATTCGGAATGAGCCCAATAATTCCCGATGATCCACCGACAGTCGGTTATGAGGCAACAAATACATTACAACGAATCCTTGGTCTCATTACTGACTGGAATAATCGGTTCGAGAATTATGTGTGAGGGGTATGTCTCCCATACAAAGATCTGCTGAGGAATGTAAGTTATAAGTTACTCATTATTCGTATTTATTTAGTGTAAATAGTTTGCTAAAATTTTGTTTACATTATGCAGACATGGATAACCTGGACTATAGGCAATGGTGGGGATGCCCTCTTATGAGCAACCGAGTATACCAATATGTGGAGCAAAGGTTCAAGAGTAGATCCGTAGATGATTCTACTCTGCATGCTTTTGTCGATGGCATGCATGATTTGGTATGAGCGGGACCGAGTTACCTGACTGCTGGAGCAGGCTCGAGTTACCAGACTGCTGGAGATAAAAGCTACCAGCTATTCACACAATTTTTTTTGACTCCATCAGCACCATTGCCTACCCAAACTCAACAAGACGAGGAGGAGGATGAGTAGATAATTTGTAACAATATATGATTGCAATATTTGTATGATTTGTAAAGGTTTTTGATTGCAATATTTTGTTATTGAACAATTCTATTTTACTCTCTCATTATCAGACTCACTATTACAATATTTTTAAGTTTGTATTGAACAATTCTATTTTACTCCCTCGGTTGACTAGTACATCTTCTTCGGTTGTGTCCTATAGCACCACAATTACTGCAATGTAGATCTCTCGTCGATGAATCCCGGGGTTTGATGCGGTTCTTCTTTGGTCTTCCGGCTTTGAGTCTTACATCTGGTACCCCAATTTGTCCTCTAACCAAAGGAGCTTGGATCTTGTAGGGAACTGGAATTGGCTCCATTTTTGGTGCACATATACTTCAAGGTCTCCGTTGAAAATACTGCAGGATAAAAATTATCAATACTAATATTACAATATCTACAAACAAACATGCATGTATATATGGTATATAGGTATGGTACCATCTAAAACATGTACAAGATCTGTCAGTTATATTAACAATATAGGTTCTACTTATTGTACGGTCTATTATTTCAAACTTATAACTATCAATAGCTAATATTTCTAGGTGATTCTTCTCTTTGATAATAGAAGCCATGTTCTTTAACATCTTCGGACAATAATCTGTGTCTATATTTTCAGCATTCTTTCTACGATTGTCATGAAGTGTAATAATCTTGGCTCTAATACCATCGAGAAGTATTGTTATTGGCTTATCTCGTAATTTCTTAATCCAGCTATTGAAACATTCAGCAAGATTAGAAGTATTAATATCTAATCTAGGACAAGTAGCATACGCTGTTATCCAATGTTCAAATTGACGACTTTCATCATTTACACCAATAAGCCAATCGTACAAAATTATGTTCTCGGCTTTAATTATATCAAACACACTCTCTGCATCCGTTTCATTATATGATCTAGCAAGCGAGTCTAACAAGTGTTGAAATACTGGTTTTTTGGTAACTTTTTTCATGTTTTGTTTAAAATATTGAATACAAAAAAATGAGGAGATGCAGGAAAAATAGCACGAACAACATTTATTAATCTATTTTGCTTGTCAGATATAATTGAAATTATACTCCAATCATTAAAACAACTTTCAAAAGATATTTTAAGAGAATTTAAAAACCAAGACCAAGAATCACTATTCTCACCTTCAGCAACAACATAAGCTATAGGATATAATTGATAGTTAGGATCGTGAGCACAAGCAATAAATAAGATACCTTGATATTTAGACGAAAGAAATGTAGCATCAGTACTAATAATTGGTAAACAGCCCCTTAAAAATCCATCAATACATGACTTAAAATAAATAAAAATTCGTTGGAAGCTATTATTTTCGACAGTTTTAATAAAACATGTACTACCTGGATTTGTCTCCATAATTCTATAATAATACTCCTCAAGACTAGCGTATTCCTCATCATAACTACCATTAATTTCAGCTAATGCTGTCTCTTGGGCTCTCCAGGCTTTGGAATAACTAACTTGTATACGGTGCTCCTTATATATATCTTTAACAATTTGTGATGGACTGTATGACTGGTTATCTCTAATAATGTCAATTATCATGGTCTTAATCCATGCAGCAGTAGCTAGTCGATGATGTCCCGTACTAAGTCTTCCTAAACAAGAATGACAATTTTCTAATGTACTAACTTTAACTATATCGCCATTTCCAATAGATTTGACATATACTCTCCAATTACAATTCGGTTGATCACAACTATATATAATTCCACGAACATTATTCATAACACTAGCTGAACAACTAAAATTATATTTAATTGCTAAATTACTTATAAAGCTTCTAAAGTGAGAACGACTAGGAAATGATTGTCCCTTAAATACTTTATCAGTGATAGCTTTTACAACATCATCATCTACTGTATAATCTATATTTTTAACTAAATCATCACTATTTCCATCGTTGTTGTCACTATCATCATCATGGTTAGATTCATCTGATGAATGACCTTCTTGGATAAATGAAATAATTTGTTGAGAAGAACTAGCACCCGAACTAACATGCTGATATTCAGAAAAATATTCATTATTTCTACTATCTAATGTTGCTGCTACTTTAATAACATATATTTTTATATACCGTGATTGTGAATTAATCTCAAGAATATAATTCCATGCATCTTCACTATCTATCAAAAAATAATTAGAACAAAAAATAGACTTCAGAATAAAATCATAATGAATAGAACAACGTTCAATAATATGATTACGTATATTTTCAAAACTAATATTCGGATAAGTTGAAAAAATTATACTTTCTCCTCTTTCGTAATTTAACTCATTTACTTTACCGCCGTGCGAGCATACAATTCTTACGCTACGATCCATGACAGTTGAGAACTTTTGCTACAGGAAACTCAAATGAACTTTAGCTGCAGGCAAAACTTTGACTGAAGCTTTGCTAGCGGCAGAGAGACAGAGAGAGTGTTAGAGACTTTCCTAGAGGGAAGAGAGGAAATAGAGTGAGTGTTGGATGATTTGGTTGAGATAGGAAATATATAGAGTGAGAGTGTTGAATGTAATAGCCATTGTGCAACAGCTATAATGCTTTCCAAGTGTGTGAACGGATCCTTACTCGCCAACTGAGTTGGCGGGCAGAGTGCAACGGTCACTGTCCCACCCTAAACCATCACTCGCCAACTGAGTTGGCGGGCAGAGCCTCCAACTCAGCATCTCTCACCAACTGAGTTGGCGAGCTTCCTCTCGAGGACTGTGCCCCGTCAACTAAGTTGGCGAGTTCCTCTCGAGGACTACACCCCGCCAACTCAGTTGGCGAGTCCTCCTCCTCCCTAAAATTTTATCAAAGTTTTCCCTTTTTTATAATTTTATATAAATATATTACTTTATATGAAAAAATCATTTATATAAAGCAACCCTTCATTGAATTCCCTGGGTTTGCCGACCCCTTCGGTGGAACACTCAACACCGATAAATTAATATACATTTAATATGAATAATATAGTAAAATTTGAAGAAAATGAAACATTGAAATTATAAACCGAGTCTGAAGAAAATCTCGTTGTAAAAAATGCAATAAATATCCACACAACTGAGTGCAATAAATAAAGTCTGAAGCCCTCAAAAATGTATAATATTCATAAATGACCCAATATCATGGGTCAAAACACAAACAACCAGTAAACTGTCCTAACTAGGACTACTATGGATCTGCAGGAGGATGACCTCTGGCGCACATAAGGGATAAGAACAAACCATACTGCTCCCGTTAAATCGATACCGATGTCGATGAAGAAGGCAGTGACGTCGGTAGAGTCTGTGTCGATGAAGGCGCACTAGAAGGACGTATCTGCTCCAACGATGCTAGTCGATGGTTGTATGAATCTATGGTAGATAACAGCATCATACTGCTATGAACCATTGAATCATGCATCATCGTCAGCCTCTCGTCCATGGACAGCTGTGATGCATGCAGCTCCGTCATGCTGCGCTCTATTGACGCTCTAAGATTAGCTGTCATATCCCTGAGCTCCATGATTCTGCATTCGAGTGTATCAAATCTTGCGATGAGGGTCACATCGTCCGTCTGCGGCTGGGACAGGGGCTGCTTCTCCATCCTTCATAGTAACTCATCACGGAGAGATACAATCTGACGGTCAATGGTCTCTTGGACTCGGGTTAATGCCTGCGAGGGCTGTGGGAAATGCGCACTTGCAGTGGAGGCCCTAGAGGACTACGTCATAACAAGGGCATCATAGGATCCCGTACCGTAGTACATACCCCTCTGGAGACCACCAGCGGCGGTCACCCACATCTTATCCGCCGACGAAGCTGGAGAGAGCTGTAAGAAAGTACTATCCTCTCCCACTGTAGGTGCACTAGCAGTCACCCACTCACGCAGCCTAAGATACTCGTCCTATAAAAGTTTGGATACTCAATAATTGCTAATATCTAAGGTACTTATTACTAACTGCATGGATATTTATTTGCATATTTCCTAAGTTATATTAAAATTAACACAAAGTAAAGTAATACTTACATAGGTCTGTGAGGCCCTCTTATTAATGAGATTCCTGCCCTTTCAATGGGTAGCCAGGAACACAGTCACCATGTTGGCATCCTCACGCCTCTGTACCTGTTAAAAATATATTATTTAGTACTAAAATTAAATATTTTATCCTACTACCATTTTATCATACTTGCATTAAAATAATATATCTAAAATAAAAAATATACCAAAAGACAAAAATGTTCCGTCATCGAAATCTAGCCACCACACAACTATGCTGCCTTCTTCCTAGCCGCCTTGGCCTTCTTAGACCTTTCCTTGTACCTTGGATCGTCGAATCTAGCTCTCATCGCAATCCACTGCTCAGACGTGAACCAACCTTGGATCGATTTTCCTTCGCAATTACGAGTCTTCTGGTCATCAAGAGCATTACGGATCAGTTTGGCGGCAACGGCAGAAAATAGCTGCTCGATCAACTCGGCCCGGTGCGGTAGATAGAAATATGTTTGCTACAAGAAGTAATTTAGTAAGTTATATAATATAAATAAATTAGATAATTGATATTAAAATCAAATATACTTTTACTTTGAAGTGCACAAACCAGAATGCCTTCCTCTCATCCGGAGCATCAGAGTAGTTGATCCAAGGGCCACCATAGTTGTACCTCAGAAATTAGCACAGGTGCCTCTGTACCGACAAGGGACGATATCTAAACATAGATAATTATTTTTATCAAAAAAATAAATATATGATAAATAAAGAAATATACGATATATATGATGCTAAACAACTAATTGACTTACTTTGTACCGTCGGCCCAAATTTCCGTCCTCGTCTAGTCCGGAGGTACGCATGGAGGATCTCGTTGATGCTGGGACGACGTCGGCTCAACCTTCGCTATATGCTCATCTGTCTCTATGGTTTCGTCAACAGAAGGAACGATGGACGAGGGAGTAGTCTCAGGCTTGGAACTACTCGTCCCAGGAGTGCTGCCACATAACATCGTCGCAGTCGGAGATGTGACTGGTCGATATACTGGAGTACTTGGCGACGAGGATCCAGAACCAATAATAGGCAGTACTGGAGGAGCACTTTGTCTACCTCGGGACCTGCCGAACTTTTCGTGTCGTCCTGTCATACCTGATAACAACATATGATGATAGAACAAATAAACAAATATATAGTACATTCTACAGTCAAAATGTTATGTATATCTCACAACATTAATAGAATTGCATATTAAATAACTAGTAGTGTCACAAGTCTAAATGGATAGTACATTCTACAGTCAAAATATAATACATATCACAAGTCCAAATAGATTTATTTTATTTTCAATCATCTTCAGAAAATTTATCTTGTTCATCTTCCTCGTCCTCATCTTGCTCTTCCTCTTCCTCTTCCTCTTCCTCTTCCTCTTCCTCTTCCTCTTCATCTTCACTTTCATCTACTTCGTCTTCATATCCGTCTTCGTCTTCCTCTAGTGATAACTATACCTCTTCTACATTATTAGTCGTGTAATGAGTAACTTCTGTTGAGTCAACATCTACAATATTTGTTACAAGAGGTAGCTCGTCCTCCTGATAAGCTATTTCGTCAACGTCAAAGGTATTTCTAGCTTTAGTCTTGCATACTGCCCACTAATCCGACCTCATTGTCTCCCATCTAGGATAAGTTGTGAAGTACACGAGCTGAGCCTGACTTGATAGGACAAATGATTCATATCCTTGATATCTACGCTTGTAGTTTATATCCACAAGACCATGCTTGTCAATTTTTCAACCTTGATCTTGAATCAGATCGAACCATTAATACTTAAATATCATGATCTTAGCAGGTTTTGTGCCATAATTATATGTTAACTCCACAATCTCTTGTAAGATGTCAAAAAAATCATTGTCTGGATCGACATCTTTGTAGTTCGAAGATTTGATACACAATCAACTATTTTTCGTGGAATCAAGATCCAGAAAGTTGTCTCTGATCGGATCATTTGTTGACTTGAACCTAAACCCATTCACACAGTAACTTGGCCATATTTTGCCGATAGTAATTGATCCCTTGGCTAGAGTTCTAATAGATTCAGTCTCGGGCGTTATTAGACGATCGATCTAATACCAAATGAGCGATAGTAAGTAATTTATTGTGCAAGTGCATACAGAAAAAGTAATTACCGAGCTCCTTACATATGCACTCATCCAAGAAGAAAAATGACGTCTCATTTCTTGTTCTACTTCTTCGTCTTTTATGTAGGGTCTAACCAACCTCAGCTCATCATTATATGTGCTAAAAAACAACGAAGCAACTGCTGATTAGTAGCATAATATTAGCTTATACTATTACATTAAGATGACATAAACGTGGATGTATTAATTACTTACCCCTCTAGCTTCTCCACTTTATCTTCGTCGCAATTGAGTAATACATACAACCGAGCAGCCCTTAGCTCATCGTCATTCAAATATATCTTCTTCATTTTCCCCGAAGGCTTTCCGGACGCATTGAATACTTACAGTATTGCATCATTAGATTCATGATATCCGTCGTCATTTCTCGGAGCTCTAGTTCTATTAGTAGCAACATAGGTTTAAAATACGTCGAGCAAAAGTTTGTAATCTCCTCAAGAACATAAGCTTCATAAATAAATCCCTCAACCCGTGCCTTATTTTTAACCTTTCTCTTTAGGTGATTCAGATACCGCTCAAACGGGTACATCTACCAATAACCGACAGGACCACCAATACGTGCCTCATAGGAAAGATGAATTGACAAATGCTCCATGGAGTCAAAAAATTCAGGAGGAAACACCTTCTCGAGCTTCCACAATGTTACCGCAATGTCCTTCTCTTGCTTTTCTAGATGATTAACGAGCAACTTAGTAGAACAAAGATCTCTAAAGAATATACTGAACTCTGTCAATGGATCTCAAACAACCTGCGGTAAGAATTCTTAAAATATAATCGGAATTAACCTCTCAATGAATACGTGACAATCGTGGCTCTTTATACCCGCCAGTTTGTTCTCCTTGAGGTCGATGCATCTTCTCAAGTTCGACATGCACCCGTCTGGAAATTTTAGACCCTAAATCCACCTATAAAGTCTTCCTTAATCCTCCTTCTCCAGTAAAAAAATTGACTTAGGCTGCTTTAACTTTCCATTCCCTTCCTCTATCAAATGCATTGCAGGACGTCTACATATTTCTTCTAAGTCCAACCTGGCCCTTCGGATTGTCTTTCGTCTTCCCCTTTACCTCTATTATAGTATTAATTATGTTATCAAACACATTCTTCTCGATATGCATGACATCAAGGTTAAGTCTGTGTCACGACCCGCACCCGGTATAGGGGTACGAGAGCGTGGGTACGTCCAGCCTACGCTGCAGTATCGGCGGTAGAACGCTGTCTAGGTCAAGCACTATCTAAATAATCTCGTACTAGTATCCAACTCCATAAGGAGACACGGATAACACAATATAGATAAACAACATACTCAATCACATAACTACAGCACGATAAGAATCGAAGAAAAGAAATTAAATACAACACAAGTCTAAAAGTAAAATAATCTAACTCAACAATAAATCCAAGTCTCAACAAAATGCCGGAGACAAATCCGGTACCAAAAAACTACTGAAGGAAACTAACTAGATAACTAGTGATTCCGGCTAGACCTCCCGGAATCACGACTGCACTACTAAGTCCAAGACTGCAGCTACTCACCCTGTGGTCCACAAGTATCGGATACCAGTCCTCTAGGCATAGTTTGGAAAATATTTTCCAGTCAGGAAGGAGCAAAGTACATTTCTAAATAGCAGTTCTATATCAATGATATAAACTATGTAGCAGTATATAGATGAAAATATACAAGATGCATGTATATGTACGAGAAATATTCAATAAAGGATATACTGGAAATACTGTAAGTAAATGCAGGAAAGGAAATAATATGTCAATGAGCAAAAATACTATGATTAAGTGTGTGAGTACTAGCTTTAACATGTGATCGGCTTGGGAACTTGATCAGGCTGGTTACATATGATTAGCTATAATTCATGTAAGGTCAGGCTAACCGTTGGTTAGCTATGATGCATGTAGAGGTCAGGCTAATCACATGTAACAGCTATGAAGCATGTAATGGTCAGGCCGCACCTGACGTAAAATGTGGGGTGAGCTATGATGCATGTAGAGTTGGGTATGATCACATATCTACACTAAAATACTCCCCACCCCGACTGGTATAGTAGATCCAACCATGGTATGCTATGGCACGGGATTCCCTAGGGAGGTAGCAAATCTTCCCGGAAATCATTGTCTGTGCATGTACAAGATATCAATGAAATAAGACTTGTACAAGCTACACCATGAATAAGGAATAACATCTCATGATGAGATCCGTATACACCAATCCGTGTAATCATCGTATCAAGAATATAGATATTTACACTAGATACAATAAACATAGGGGATATCATAAATAAGAAGCTAATCAGAGAATGTACTCGCCTTGGGTCCTTAGCTGGTAAAACCAATATCTTGTCCCAGAGTATCGTTTGGAGGATCCAACAGTCCTATAAACATATAATAAATGTAACCTTGCATCAGATGCTACACTAACACGACACAAGTGTATTGAACTCAGGGACTATGCCAGGTATGATACTGGTCAACTAGGGTCATCTAGTAGACAGACATCTATAACATATTACACCTATTTATCTAACATATACATTAATGTATATATACTAATTTTGAGGATGTAATATATATATATATATATATATATATATATATATATATATATAGTATATACTAAGTGAAAGTACACATATACCATATACGTATATATGTACATATTTATACCAAAATAAATATGTATATTATGCTACACATACATATATACTAAGATACATTTTTATTAAACATATACCAAAATAATTATGTATATTTATATTTATATTTATATTTATATTTATATTTATATTTATATTTATATTTACACCAATTAATAATTATATACATATACTAAATATATATATATATACATATATACCAATTTTATATATAGAAAATATATTAAGTATATACAAAAAATATATATATATATACATGTACCAATAATACATATACTAGAATACGTATATATATATATATATATATATATATATATATATATATATATAAATCATATTATATATATATATATATATATATATATATATATATATATATATACATATACATATACATTATGTATATGTATATATATACATACACACTATTAAATACATACGTATAAATATACATATTAGACATGAATTAAATACACTTATACATATACATATATTAGTATATACACATATACGCACACATATACGTATATACGTATATATACGCACACATATACACATATATATATATATACGCACATACACGTACACACACACCTACACACACATACGTATACAATTAAAGGAGGGAAAGGGAGAGGAGCTCACAGGGGTGGTGGTGGTGCACAGCCGTCGGAGGGCTGTGTGGTTGCCGGACGTTCGGGGTAGCTGCCGGGCTGCAGAAAGAGGAAGAAGAGAGGAGGATGACGTCAATGGTGGTGGTGTTCGTGGTGGTGATAGGTGTTGGGAGGGGGCTCCGGGGGAGAGCTGGCTGGAGCTGGGTAAGCTCGGCCGGGTCGACTGGGAAGATGGCACTGGTGGTGGTGGTTGTAGTTCCGGTAGGAGTGGGGTGGCTCTGGATTAAGGCGGAGGGGATTGGCCGGAAGTGGACGGGGTCGGGGAAGGAGATGCAGGCCGGCGGGGATGTGCAGCAGGGTGCTGCTGTGGAGACATCAGGCGGGGATGTGCAGCGGGGTGCTGCGCCGGAGTCGGGTAGGGGCTGTGCTGCACCGCCGGGCACGGCCGGAGCGGGGTGCAGGGGTTGGTCGGCGTCGGGTGCTGAAGGCGGGGAAGAGTCGTGGAGTCCGGAGTAGCGTGGCCGGGAGCTGCGGGGTCGGGCTCGACCGGGACAGCTGCTGTGTCGACCTTGCGGTTGAGTTGCAGCGCCAGAGAAGAAGGAAGAGGTGAGGAGAGTCGGGCTGAGGGGTCGGGGGCTTGCCGGGCCGGAGTAGCAGAGGGAACGCTCGCCGGATGAACGCTGGGGAAGAAGAGCAGCGGGGTCGTGGATGAGTTCGATGCCGGTCGGAGTCGACTCGTGGCCGGGTGTCGGGGCTCGGGATGGTGGAGGTGATAAGCCGTGGTGGTGGTACGAGGGGAGGATGCTCGGGGTTGGGCTTGGCCGGGTGGCTCGCCGGGGAGGACCGGGGTTACAATGGCCAGTGGCCGGGTGAACAGTAGCCGAAGGTTGAGTTCCCCCCTTTCCAATTTTGAAAAACAAGGGAAAGAAGAAGAAGGGAAGAAGAAGAAAAAGGAAGAAGAAAGGAGAAAATGAAAAGCATACGGTTGGGGGCTTGTGAGGAGGTGGGGGGCTCCCCTAGGTTTTTGGGGATTAGGGCTTGGTGATAGGACCTTAAATAGGGAGAGAGTGTGTGGGAATTGAAGGGTAAGGATGCACCAATTTTAAATGGGTGGTTAGGATTTGACATGAAGGAAATTCTTTCATGTAAGGATGAGGGTGTTGACTAGTCAATATTGGGCTTCTCCATTTAGTTGAACCAATGGGGTGTTGACACCTAATGTAAATTTGTAAATTAGCCCCCTTAAATTTGGGTATTTGCACGAACACATGAAATGATAAAAATTTGGCGGACGATTCGGTATTTGGCGTTTTGTAGAGTGGGGGGTGCTGTGTGCTTGGTATGGGCTCAATTAATAGGGTACTGGGATTAAATCGGGATTTATGGAATCAGTCAAAATGGTATCCTCAATTTAATTAGGAATAATATGCAAGTTGTGTTCTAAAATTAATTAGGAGTACATGGGGCCAAAATTTGGTCAGGTCATCAATAGTATTAGTGGAGAAGACTCAGAACAGAATATTATCATAATTTGGGTTGCACGGAAAATGGGTCAAGATTGCCTCCAATTTTGATTGGAACGCACAACGATACAAAATTAGAATTTATTTAGAATTTAAATAAACGTCCGCGACGATTATTGTGCGGCTAAAATGAAGCACAAGAGAGCATGATTATGAATTACAAAAATGGCAGAATGGAAGGCTGGCACGTCTAGGGCAAGGTTGTGAAATTTGTTGGAAGGCAAAAGCCAGGGTAGCGCTCCAAATATCGAAGAAACGGTAAGGTACAATAATTAAATAAATTACGGTAATTAATTATGACATCCAATAATTAAATTCTAATTAATACAATTAACACGTAATCCTATAATTCGGACATGTGTTCGTCTAGTGGGCTTCTAGGTCAAGTCTACCAGCTCAGACATTAATGAACACTGTATATAATATAATATATTTAATACACATCTCATGCAATTATTTAATTTAAATACAATATCGAGAAATTATTTAATATAAATATCATAATATTAGTAATTTAAAAAAGTCAAAAATATCCCTATTTTCAGAATGTGCTAGTGACAAGTCTACCCTCCTTAAAAGAATTTCGTCCTCGAAATTTAAAATCCTTATAGTAGCATTTACTCGTCATATTACCTTCCATCAAAATTTAAAAACCCACATAATCAATCCACATTGTCATTTCAATATTTTTCAAAAATTCTGAAATTATTGGATTCCTGAAAATCCCCAATTTAATCCTCGAATTCTTCCTAATCTCCTCCGAATCTGATGTTAGTAATTAAAACCCAAAATTTGATATCTAATCCTCTAATTTAATCCAACCAATGCACATTTATAATTTAAGAATTCCATCTAAAACACTAATCCATGAATCCAATAAAATTTAAAAATCTCGTCCAAAAAGTTTGTGTTTAAACACTAACCCATTAATATTTTACTCCTCAAATTTTGAGTAAATCACTAAATACAAATTTTACTATCCTATCCTTTGATTGAAAATCCAGTCCTTGCACGTTTATAAAAATTTAAAATCCTATCTCAAAATTTGAATTCAACACTAATCCATTAGTGATCTAATCCTCGATTCTTTTTTCCTCACAATACTCAAATAATATAATACTCGCAAAATCCTCAATTAATATTTTCAATTAAATATATATCTTGCAATCAAATAAATGCAATAATAATCTTCTTAATTTCCTCAAAATTTTAATGATAGATATCATAATCAATAATCATCAATCCTATTAAATTTTTACCTCTAATTTAAATTAATATTTATTCTCAAATTTTAATGATAATTTAATCACATCTCAATCCTGATAAAATCATTGATTCATCAACTCCGCTATATTAAATCCTTAACTCTTTATGCTTATCTTCCAACATTTTAGCATCTCGTTTCTCTTGTCAAGTCATAACCTCTTCATAATCTACTATGGTCAACCCCCAATAATCATGGTCTAAAAAAATTCTACCTTCAGCCGTGCAATCTAAGAAAATATGTACGGTCATGTGTCTTTCGTCATGGTACTGCAGTCTCTGTCAGGGTGTGCTACTCACTACATTCTAACAAGAAATCATGCATACGAACTACAGTACTAGGGAAATCAATCAATCAAGAGACGAAAAAAAGGAACATTAGGAAAGAAAAGAAAGAACCTGCTAACATATTACTTGCAATATCTTCTATCTCTAACATACACTTAACTCTGGCATATTCACTAACAAATTCCTATCCTTGTACACTGGTACCCATATCAATTAATCATTGGTCCACAACATCCATGAATACATCTATATTGCACACACCTGTCTATTAATACCAAAATCTGATACCAAGAATCTCTAACACAATCATAGGTCAATGATGCATGTAAGGTTTGATATCTCTATCTCTTTAGGTACATCTTGTTCTACTATAAGTACACCGACTGCTAGTTCTCGTTCCTACTACAATTGTTTATACCATTTGTTCTTATCACTCAAATGCACACCAAGTGTAACACGCCATATTAAGTACTGTTCTCCCTAATACAACTCTAGATGGATACCCAAGTCAGTCTGCGGTGCCATCTCAATCATGCTCAAGTCAACAGATCCTTACACATGTATATCATCTACTCGTATACTAATATATATATATTCTCACCCACCATAAAATTTTATCCTCATAATAAAATCATCAAAATTTAACCTTTGAACAACAAAAATGTATACTTCCTCAAGGGTCAAATATTCAATATTGAAATCAAATTTTTATCACGTCTAAAATCTTTATAGCCTTGACCATGTTTACTGAATTGAATTTGAACCCTCAAAAATTTAATGACATAAATCTCAACTCCTCAATAATTCTCAAAATTAAAATTCATTTCCACTCTTTAATTTATAAATCCACAATATACTTATAAGTGCTCACAGTCTCTAATACTCGAGGTGCACTCAATACATCTATTGTCTACAACTCTCAACTGGGTACTAAAATTGTACTGCCCGAATTACTTGCACTATTACCTCCTAATGATCAAAGTTATCATCATATGTATTTTCTTCCATGATTTTCAATCTATATCAGCTGGTATATCATCTAATTATCATCACGCGGAGTGCTTACTGTTATTAGCATCATTCTCGACTAATCCTCGATATAGAATCATTAGTACTCTTGGTATTATATCACTAGCTTCATTAATGGATTATCTCATCAAACTCATTAGAACTCATGATTACCTGTACCTTCTATAACACTCATGTTTCTTTACTCTCATGGGCATGTATATGGTTCTTCATCTTGATTGATGTATAGGTATTTCCCTTTAACCTTTTACAGCCTGTTAAACTAATCTGTGATACGCTTCACCATTTTTATTACCAATTCCGATATTTCTCTACTCATGACACCTCATTATAACTCTTTATGCATATATATTTCTTTATTTTTTTAACACACCCGATATCAATTATTAAATTGAACATCATGCTCCATTAATCCTTAACACAATTCCTGGATACTTAATTATTTACATAGATCATCCAATTACATAATTCATGATTATCCAGGACGGGCATGTTGGCTCTGATACTAGCTCTTGGAACTATCACTGATACTCTATACTCTCCTTTACTCTCAGTACTATAATGACACCTGTCCTAGAATTATTGCTACCAGGTACTTTGCTATGGCTAACTCTAGATTAAGGCCTACTGCTCTCATGTCCAACTAGGAAACACTTACAACTCATAAGCAACACTCAGTCAATACTAATACTCAAGACATAGACATAATTACAAGTCACTAATTACCATACTTAACAAGGAATCCTCAAAGAATAGGAGCTCAAAAAGACTGGATTGAGGACTGAAGGTGTTTCTACTGCTAGCAACAAAAGAACGATGGAATAAAGTCATGTATTAACAAAAATAGATAAGTGTTGAGATGATACTTTAAGAACCAATTTTAAGATATAACCTGATAATCATACACGTCGGTCAGAAATCATGACGCTGAGAATCCTCGCCACGCCAGTAAGCATAGGTGCGATAAACGACATGTTCCGTAACTAAAGTACGCAACCTTATAATCATGTCATCTAGAATCTTCGCCACGCCAACCGGTATGGCTGCGATAAACCCTAGGTTTCATAACCAAAGTAGACGTTTTACCTTTCTCACTGTTCTCATCAATATATGTCATCAGATGATATCATAAAGTTTAGTCCATAAAATTCATCTCGATATGAAATCAAACTCTACAATGAAACCAAGATCCTAATTTAATTAACTGATCAACAATAATCGAATTCAATATCAACGGGTGAGGACGGACGGAAATAAGGGCGAAGAATTTAAATTAGAAATTGTAATAAGATTCTCAAGGGGTCATCCCAGGAATCTCTCAAGAATTTTGTGATTGAGTATCCTCTCTCATCCTAGTATCCTATGTCCTATATTCTATAGCAGGCACGCAGTAGTACAACTATAACGTCGCACTACCACGACATCGCATAACTCGCGAAGTCTGACCTGCATGGGCCACCACTAAAAATGTGTCATGACCCGCACCCGGTATAGGGGTACGAGAGCGTGGGTACGTCCAGCCTACGCCACAGTATCGGCGGTAGAACGCTGTCTAGGTCAAGCACTATCTAAATAATCTCGCACTAGTATCCAACTCCATAAGGAGACACGGATAACACAATATAGATAAACAACATACTCAATCACATAACTACAGCACGATAAGAATCGAAGAAAAGAAATTAAATACAACACAAGTCTAAAATGAAGCACGATTATTGTGCGGCTAAAATAAAGCACAAGAGAGCATGATTATGAATTACAAAAATGGCAGAATGGAAGGCGAGCACGTCTAGGGCAAGGTTGTAAAATTTGTTGGAAGGCAAAAGTCAGGGTAGCGCTCCAAATATCGAAGCAACGGTAAGGTGCAATAATTAAATAAATTACGATAATTAATTACGACATCCAATAATTAAATTCTAATTAATAAAATTAACACGTAATCCTATAATTCGGACAGGTGTTCGTCTAGTGGGCTTCTAGGTCAAGTCTACCAGCTCAGACATTAATGAACACTATATATAATATAATATATTTAATACACATCTCATGCAATTATTTAATTTAAATACAATATCGAGAAATCATTTAATATAAATACCATAATATTAGTAATTTATAAAAAGTCAAAAATACCCCTATTTTCAGAATGTGGTAGTGACAGTCTGATCAGATTGGTGCTCCAATATGGCAGAGCCCCAATCTGACAATACACGGATCCGAAGCAAAATCTGGATACTCTCGATCAAAGTGCTTTTATGTTTCTCCATCGGATGGATGATCCAATACTCCTTCGATCTATTTCCGTCTGTGCCAACCCATATTTTCTGTAATCTCCTTCACCATAAACAACTTCTGCAACCGCGGCGTCAAAGGCAAGTCGTGTATCGAATCGGTAGACTTCCTTACACTGACAGACTTTTCTCTACCAGTGGCCTTGTAGCGATCAGCGCCACAAAATCTGTACGAATCTTCATCCTTGTCGTCTTTGTAGTACAACATGCACACACTGCTATATGCATCAATTTTTTTGTATCTCATCCAGAGCGATCTTATCATCCTCTTAGATCGATAGAACTCATTAGGCAACTTAGCACCCTCTGGCAAGATCTCTATAATCAAATCCATCAGTCGGTTGTAGCATTCTTGCGACATGTTAAAATCGGACTTGATGCTCAACAATCTAGTAACCACCTCCAACGGTGAATGATCCTTACAACTAGGATATAATAAAGTCCTTGCATTCTCCAACAACTCCATGAACTTCGCAGTATCGGCATTCGGTGCCTCCTCAGCTGCATCATGATTGTCCGGATCAAAACTAGGCCCCGTCGCATCAAAAATCATATTCACCTACCCGTCATCGTAAGCAACGTGGTCGTGGACATCCATATATGGCTCCACATAAGGCTCTGACTCCGATGTTAAAGACACAAGTTCTTCGTGCGCGGTCCACTGATAGTAATTCAGCGTGAAACCCTTCGAGTACAAATGATATGTGACTTTTACTTCTGGATGATATTTAAAGTTGCAATATCTCACACACGGACACTTAATTTTGGTACCGTCTATGTACTTAGGGAATGCCTTGGCGAACTGCAGGAACTGTTGTACACCCTCTATAAATTTATCTTGTACACCGCACTTGTCATCAGGATGACGGTTGTACATCCATGAACGATGACGTAGATAGTAATTCATATCCATTTCTAGATACTTCCGCAAAGATGAATAGACATCGTTCAAGTATATACTAAGAAATATAGTACATGTACTGATACACCTAGTCCTAGCACTGATACTTCTTCGTTCAACTCTGTATCCTAGATACTCATATTGCAGTGTATCAGTGAATGTCAACTCTGTATCCTGGATGTCCACACTTGACATTTGTTTAGGCCATGACTTTCTAATTGAAAAGTCAAGTCATGGATATCCAGTGTCAATTTTTTTTGGTCCAGGATACATAGTTGACACTCACTGATACACTCCTGGATATCCACACTTGACATGTATACGTGTGTCCGTGTCTGATAAAATTCTTATAAACTTATCCTCGATATCTTGTCCTAACCTTTCATATCCATGTGTCCTACAATTTTACCATACGTATCATGAGATGACATGATACAAACATGTGTGTGTGTGTGTGTTCGTGTTCGTGTCCGTATTAGGGTAAGTGTATGCATGTTAGTGTGTCCACGTGTCCGAGTTTGGGTTAGTGTTAGTGTCTATCACTACCACATTTTCTAGGAAAGGGTATTTTAGTTATTTCATAATTAATTAAATATTATGCATGTGATAATTATTTATTATATTATTTAATTATTGTTAGATGTTAGTTTATTGTTTTGGACTTATGTTAGTGGACCTAACTAGTTTAGTTTAGACTCATGGACCAAAAATTTATGATTAGTTAGAATTGAGCCCATTTAGAAGCCCATTGATTAGGAGAATGATTAATTTAATTAAACCATTAGACTAGAACCTTCCCTCCTTAATTATTTCTTTATGAGAGGCCCCAAGGGGTATAATGGACATTATGTAGTAGCTTAAGGAAGGGGCAAGGGGGCCGGCCTACATAAAGAGGGGGGGAAGTTTCTCTCTCCTCTTTTTATTTCAAAACTAGATCTAGAATTTCCTTCAACCAAATTCCTACATTCCTACATCAATTTCCTACCAAATTTTATCCCAATTCCTTCCTAAATCACCATTGGAGACTAGTAGAGCAAGGATCTAAAAGGAGGAAGCAAGGATCTACAAAGAGGAGCAAGGATCTACAAGTTGGAGGCCAATTTCATCAAATTTGGAGGTTGCATTGGAAATCCATCTTCCAATAGGTATAATTCAGTTTTCTCCTTTAAATTAGGTTCTAAATCAGAGAATTAACTATGAGAAATCAATCCATATGCATAGGCTACCCATAGGATTTGGAATTGAGTTCATAGGAGGCATATTGAAAAAGTTATGATACTTTTTGTGTAAATTTTGGAAGAATTCCGAGATTGACACTTGTTGTTGTTGTCAATTGGTCCTATAGATCAACTTGGCATGTGTTTGTGTGTTTATGGCTAGTGTCGTATCCATAATTGGGTACATTTCGTATTCCAACAATTTGGTGATACCTGTTGATTTGGGGGTTTTTCCTCCGACACGGGACTTTGAGCATGTCACATTTTGACACGGACATATAGATATATAATTGACTCTTCGTATTGTTCATATATAATATATTAGACTTGTTCGTGTCCTGCGGGGTATGTTTGGTTGTGTGGTGGACTCGTGTTGCAAGCGTATCATAGATCTAGTGTGATACGGGTGCGATGCACTCCACGTGTTTGTTGCATTTCATTTCTAGATCTAATTTCTATTGTTCTTAGCTATTGTAATAGATGTATTCATGTGTGTGTGTGTATATATATATATATATATATATATATATATATATATATATATATATATATATATATATATTGTTATGTCTCCATATGTAGTTTTATGTACTAGCGCATTAGTATATATATATATATATATATATATATATATATATATAGCTAATTGAATAGTATGATATATGTAAGTGGAATATATATGTATATGTGTATATATATGTATGGAATCTAGTAGTGTATATGTGTTATGTTCATATACGTATATATGTAAATATGTATTTATATATGTGTACTTATGTATATATGTGTGTATATATATATATACTTATATGTATAGTTGAGAGGAGTGTTATATAGATAAATTGATCTATATGGGTATCTATATGTACATAGGTGTTATGTGGGTAAGTAGTTATATATATATATATATATAGAGAGAGAGAGAGAGAGAGAGAGAGATGTAGAGGTTGTGTGTGTATAAGAGAGGGAGACTCGGACACAAAACAGCGACGAAAACAGCGACAGCAGTAGCCAACAACGATAATAACAACGACAAAAACAGCGACAACAGCAGCCAACAACGACAACAGCAGCCAACAACGACAGCAACAACGACGAAAATAGCGATAGCAGCAGCAAACAACGACAGCAGCAGCCAACAATGACAGCAACAACGACGGAAACAGCGACAGCAGCAGCCAACAGCGACAGTAATAGCAAAACAGTGATAGCAGCAGTAGCATTTCAGCAGAGTCTATGAGCAGCAGCATCAACAGTATGTATAGCTAGGTAGTTGGGTAGTTAACTTGATAGTTAGTTAAATATGCATTGTTAGTTTGATAATTGGTAGATATGTAGCTATTTAGTGATAAGTATATATATATCTCTTATGCATTCTAGTTAGTTATATATATATATACGTATATATGTTTTGTATGTAGTAGACAAAACATATATACGTATATATATATATAACTAACTAGAATGCATAAGAGATATATATATACTTATCACTAATATGTACATGTCTACCAATTATCAAACTAACAGTTGGTATTTAACTAACTATCATGTTACTACAATACTAGAAACATATGTGATGTGTGATATAGAAGATACCAAGGTAAGTGTCAAGGTATTGAGGATACTCAAGGTATTTGGGTTTGAGTATCAAAATGGATATTTAGTGGCGCGATACCGAGTTGGTTCAAAACCAAGGTATCCATTTAGTAATTATACTTAGGACTAGTATATATATTATTGATTGAATATGCATATATGCTATTTCTATGTCTCTTGTTTGCGTATTCTGAGATACGGTATCTTAGTGTGTTCTTAGTATCTTAGATTTAGCTACTGTGGCCTAGTTTCATAATATATGGACCCAATACCCTAGAGATAGACTCATACAACGTAGAAATAGGTAGTTTGACCAAATTTGACCGATTTAACTTAGAGTTGACCTAGTTTGACTGTTTTGACTTAGAAATGGCTCTTTGACCTAGAAGTTGACTAGTTTAACTTATTTTCATTCCAAAACCTTGTATTGATATTATATTCCATATCTAGGTCTTCGAGGTACGGTATCAGACATCTGTAAGACTATTCACCGAACTTTAGGGGAGTACATTCTCTGATAGTTTCTTATTTATGATATCCTTTATGTTCATTGTATCTAGTGTAGATATCCATATTTTCTCGACACGATGGTTACACGGATTGGTATATCCGAATCTCGTCATGAGATATTATTCCTTAGTATATATGGTGTATCTTGTGCAAGCCTTATTTCATTGTTCTTCTTATACATGTACAGACACTGATTCTCAAGAAGAGTCGCTATCTTCTTAGAGAATTCTGTGCCATAGCGTACCATGGTTGGATCCACTATACCAGTCGGGGTTAGGACGTATGTAGTGTAGATATGTGATCGTACTCTCCTTGTAGCAAGTCTTGTTCATTGAATAGTGTTAATCATACACCGAACGTATGATTAGCCAGGCCATATATCTTGTATCAAGTTCCCAAGCCGATCACATATTAAAGCTGTTACTCACTCACTTAATAATTAGTATTCTTGTTCATTGCCATATTGTTCATTCTTGTATTTATTTTCAGTATTTTCTTTATTGTATATCTCTTGTATCTATTGTTGTATCTTGTATATTCACATCTATTTACTGTTACATAGTTTATATCATTGATTAGAACTGCTGTTAGAGATGTACTCTGTACCTTTCCTGAGTAGATATATTTTTCCTATATGACACTGAGGAGTGGTACCCTACATATTACAGACCTCAGGATGTTGTGGGCTTAGAGTCAGAGACCCAGGCTCGGGAGAGACTCATCCCGACTGAGACACATAACCCGGGACTTGTAGCTTCTTAGTCATTCTCTTGTACTGGATTTGTCTCCAGCTTATTATTTAGTATTTCTTCTGACTCATTGATGTTATTATTTGACTCATGAGTGTTTGTGACTATTCTATTCTTTATCATATTCATGCTCTTAGATTTGTGATTGAGTATATTGATATTATTGGTGGCTCATTATATTGCTAGATAGATTACCCAAACAACGTTCTACCGCCGATTCTGCGGCATAGGCTGGGCGTTGTTCCCGACTTATATCCCTACACCGGGTGCGGGTCATGACACATTTTTAGTGGTGGCCCATATAGGTCTTTGAGGTCGCAATTAGTACGATTCGTAGTGGTGCTCTGAATTGAGTACTATTATGAGCCTGTTTCAAGATATAGGATATAGGTTATAGGCTGAGAATACTCAATCACATCTAAAAAAATTTCTTTTGGTTTATTCAACTGTTCTTCCTTGATATTAATACTTGATCTTTTAACTGTCCTTCTTTTGAGTATCTTACATCATGTGCCATATTGATTCTTTCTTTTGCTTTATCTCAGGATGCCGCCTAAGACTAGATCGTAGCAGGGGAGAGCAGCTTCTGAGAGGTCTGCGATGTCCCGAGGGCCTATACCAGTCACTTCTCTGGTGATTGGAGTATTAGCTGCTTTCGGAGGTCCACCACCTACTCAGAGGACTATACCGGTTGTATCTAAGGGACTTCCACCTCCACATTCCGTGCGAGCAGGTGTGACACAGATGTTCTCACTATTTCTCGAGTAATTGGAGGCGCAAAGGGCTTAGTCTGAGGCACACCAGAGATAGACCGGCGTCTTGCGGCAGGGCATCGAGAGTGCTCATCAGCTTGCCCGTGCCATAACAGAGAGTGGAGTTCCAGCCCAGCAATAGGTTGCTTCTCAGTTTGTCCAGCTTCGGCCAGGCAACATTCAGGACTTTAAGAAGCTGGAGCCTAGGGTCTTCAAGGGGACGGAGGGCATCGTCTATGCTGATGATTGGCTCGAGGACATTGAGCGTATTATGAGGGTATCCCATCTTTCTGAGGATCTGAAGGTTGAGGCAGTAGGACTTTAACTGTTCGACGTCGCCCATACTTTGTTCAGGAATAAGCCAATTCTTGTTGACGCAGGATAGTCTTGGGAGGTATTCAATGACCTCTTCAAGGAGAAGTTCTTCGCTCGGGCAGACCGGCTAGACTTGGGGAGGCAGTTTGAGAGCCTTATTCAGGGAAGCATGTCTGTGGAGGAATATGCTGCAGAGTTTGGCAGGCTGAGCCAATTTGCAGAATATTTGGTGAGGGAGCCAGAGGTTCGGGCTATTCATTTCTGTGAGGGTCTAAACTGGGAAGTGAAGATCCTTATTCCGTCTTTTTATAAGACATATTCGGAGATACTTGTGAAGGCACGCAAGGTTGAGCAGGAGTTGGGTTTGAAGCCCAAGAGAGATCGTGATTCTTTTTTGGGGCCAACAGCAGTACAATATCTGCCAAACGTCCTCATTTCCAGTCCAGACCTTTTCAGCACTCGCAGCAGCACCAAATTCCAGCTAGGGCACTATTTTACCAAGCACCATAGCAGTAGAGACAGTTACAGTAAGCTTTCTGCCACTACTGCAAGAAGCCCGACCACATCTAAAAAATTTATAGGAGGAGGCTGGGAGTTTGTTTGTATTATGGTACCCGAAGGGCATCAGCTGATGGAGTGTCCTTCCAATCCCCGTCATGCAGTTCAGGGAGCAGATTCAGCTCTGAGGACACAGGCAAGACCACCTGCAATACAGCCAAGGGTACCGCCACTTCCGACCCAGTAGCAGCGTTATATCCAGCATCAGCATCAGGGAGGTGCTCGACAGGGACGAGCATTTGCTATGACTGTCGAGGAGGACAAGCCCACCGGAGATTTTATCGCAGGTTCTGTTCTTCTTGATTCTATTTTAGCTTTAGTTTTGTTTGATAGTGGTGCTTCATATAGTTTTGTATTTGTTTCTTTTGCTCTAAAGCATGGTTTGGTAGCTGAGTATTTGCTTAGGACTTGCAAGACTATGACCGGGGGAGGCATTATCCTGGTTAATGATATTTGCAAGGATTAGAGAGTTACTCTGGAAGGCCGGAAGCTGAGTGCATGTCTACTTGTAATGCCACTTCCGAGCTACGACATTGTACTCAGGATAGATTGGTTGAGTAGGCACCGTGCTAGTATAGATTGTAGAGGAGGTAGAGTTTTGTTTGGTCCGCCAGGAGAGCCAGAGTTCGAGTTTGCTAAAGGAGCTGCAGAGCAGGGGAAAGGCATTATTTGTGGAGCTATAGTGGAAGAAAAGGAGTTGCCGTATCCGTTGATAGCAGAGTTCTTAGATGCGTTTCCTGAGGAATTGCCAGGATTGCCGCCAGATCGAGATAATGAATTCTCTATAGAGTTGGTGTCAGGTACAGAACCAATTTTATAACATGTCTATAGAGTAAACAACAGCGAGCTGGTCGAGCTAAAGAAGCAGGTGGACGAATTACAGGATAAGGGGTTTACCAGATCGAGTTTTTCACCGTGGGGAGCCCTGATATTGTTTATACCGAAGAAAGATGGATCACTGTGCATGTGTATTGATTACAGGACATTTAATAATCTCACTATCAAGAATAAGTACCATTTGCCACAGATTGATGACTTATTCGATCAGTTGAGTGGTGCCAAGGTATTTTCTAAGATAGACTTGAGATCAGACTACCACCAGGTGAAAGTGAAGCCGGAGGACATACCGAAGACTGCTTTTAGGACTCGGTATGGTCAGTATAAGTTTATGGTGATGTCGTTTGGGTTGAATAATGCCCCAGCGGTATTTATAAATTTGATGAACAAGATGTTCCATCAGTACCTTGACAAGTTCGTGGTGGTGTTCATCGATGACATACTCATATACTCGAAGACACCAGAAGAGCACGAGGAGCATTTGCGGATTATGTTGGAGGTGCTGAGGAAGGAGAAGTTGTATAGGAAGCTGTCCAAGTGTGAGTTCTTCTTGGACAAGGTAGAGTTCCTAGGACATGTTGTGACTGGTGATGGTATTTCAGTGGATCCGAAGAAGATCACAGCAGTGGAGTCTTGGAAGACCCCGAGTTCGGTAGCAAAGATCAGGAGTTTCTTGGGATTGGTAGGCTATTACAGGAAGTTTGTACAGGATTTTTTGAGGATTGTCGAGCCGATGACCAGACTCACCAGGAAGGATATAGAGTTTGTTTGGACGAGGATTGCAAGGTTGCTTTTGAGGAATTGAAGAAGATGTTGACGTCTGCTCCTATTTTGACGTTGCCATCAGGGTCTGGAGCTTTTACTATTTATAGTGATGCATCGGGGAAATGTTTGGGTTGTGTTCTTCAGCATAATGAAAAAGTGATTGCCTATGCATCCAGGCAATTGCGTTCTCATGAGAAGAACTATTATACCCATGATTTGGAGTTGGCAGCAGTCATCTTTGCCCTGAAGTTGTGGAAATACTATTTGTACGGAGAGCGTGTGAAGATCTTCACAGACCACAAGAGCTTGAAGTACATTTTTACACAGAAGGAGTTGAACATGAGGCAGCGTCGGTGGTTGGAACAGATAAAGGATTTTGATATATCTTTGCAGTATAATCCTGGGAAAGACAATGTAGTTGTCGATGCCTTGAGCAGGTATCTGGTAGCTATGTTCTTGACGCGGGATCAATATTTGTTGGAGGACTTGGAGAGCTTGGGCATTGAGATGATAGTTTCTGGTTTTGTTATGCAAATATGGGGATTGCAAATACACTTAGATTTGATGGACATGATCAAGGTAGCCTAGTATAAGGATGTATCTCTGAGGAGCATCAGAGCTCAGGTGAGAGCAGGATTGGAGGATGATTTCACCATTGCTGAGGATGGTTCTTTGCGGCATAGTGTTAGATTGTGTGTGCCTAGTGGGGAGCTGCGTGAGGAGGAATTGCAGGAAGCGCATTGCTCTTAGTATTCCATACACCCAGGTGCCAACAAGATGTATCGGGATATGCGAGAAAGTGTGTGGTGGTATGGCATGAAGAGGAAAGTGGCACAGTTTGTATCCAGATGCTTAGTGTGCCAACAGGTGAAAGCCGAGAGGCAGAGGCCAGGAGGTTTACTTCAACCATTACCCATTCCAGAATGGAAGTGAGATTACATTAATATGGGTTTTGTGTCCGGACTTCCACGATCTCGAGGAGGGAAAGACGCGATTTGGGTCATCGTTGACAGGTTGACCAAGTTGGCCACTTTTGCCTTTCAAGGTGGGTTTGTCTACGGAGAAGCTGGCAATGATATATGTGAGGAAGATCATCAAGATACATGGAGTTCCCGTCAGCATAGTCTCAGAACGGGATATTCGTTTCACTTCTCATTTCTGGAGGAGTTTGCAGGCGAGTTTGGGCACCCAGCTCAAGTTCAGTACTGCATATCATTCCCAGACAGATGGGCAGTCAGAGAGGACTATTCAGACTCTCGAGGATATGATGCGCACTTATGTACTAGATTTCAGAGGTTCTTGGGAGGACCATCACCATTTGTGTCATGCTCCAGTCCCAAAATACCGAGGGACTAGACACGTGGCAATGGCCAGCAGCATACACTGATGGAAAAACCTAATTTAATGAATCCATCAGAGCGTACTTAAGCTGTAAAATAAGTCTACGACAACATGGCACGACTAATCTCATCCACACAAGATAAAATATGATCCACAGAAATAAGAAATGTAAATCATCAACCAGTCTCAACAAAGTACTTCGGGGAACAACCCGATAAAAAATCTGATACAATGGTTCAACAGACCAAAATATAAATGACTGAATAAAATAAATACTGAGCATGAAACATAGATGCTCAGGAAAAGTCTTTAGCTAACACCTCGTCCTCGGGTGTCAGTACAGCTTATGTATCTGCTCCTGCTGCGTTCCCGTATACCTCGGGATAGATCTCGTCTGCAAATCCTGGGGACATAATCCGGATCCAGGTCCTCAGGGGACATAGCAAGGTACAAGATAATACAAGCCAAAATAAATGCAGTACAGCAAATAATAAAAGAAATAGGGTAAGTATGTAACCATTTATGTGAAATACAAGTGAGAGCATCACGAGTACTCAGGCTGAGCCACTACAAGCTCTGTGTCGGGGAGGCGGTAGCAGTAATAATGAGTAATGGGCCAAGCTCAGGTTTCAGAGTCTTATGCCTCACAATAATAGGGGTTTTATATATATGATCAGCCCGTAGCCTGTGTGTCTCTCCCCACCCAATGTAACCACACGTCTCATGTCCATAACGTCTCATGTACATGTCACGCAAGATCATAGCTAATGCAGCAAGTCATATAGTATCCATGAATATAATGTCTATGTCATAAACATGTATCCTATACAGAATCACCATGAGTATCTCAGGAAGATTCTATCTCATGAATAGTGTCAAGTATCCTGGGTATAATGTACTTGATAAGACAAGTACGAGAATGTAAAGGGGTCACGAATGTCCATCTCTAGATGACAATACACAACACCCCGTACGGTGTTGGCACCCGACAATAATCGGACGCTAAGTAAGTCACACGGTCCTATGTCAAGCATGCACAACAATATAAATGAATCAAGGAAAATATGTAGCAAGACTGCAAAGTTTGGCAAGGTACACTTGCTTGGGATTTGAATACCAACAGATATCCCTATATTAGTGGATCATGTAGGTACTCCTCCAAAAGCTGAAATAAACATCACCAACAGTCTCAGAAAATATCAAATAGCTAAAAACGCCTGTCCTTAAGTCCAATTTGGACACAGGGGCAAAATGACAGTTCTGGGTCAAAGCGGGGTCCACATGTGGGCCACTTTGCACCGAAAAATGTATCAGGGACAAAGGTCTCCAAATTCGTCAAACTTAGTATCAACAAGTCAAGAACGATGTTATGAACCCAACGGAACTTCCAGAATTGGATTTCGATGAGCCGATCACAAAATCGTCCGTCAAGTGGAGCTTGTGGGCCCACGATACGCAATTTTGTCAATGTTCTCAGAAATGAACCAAACTTGGGTCACAGGACCAGCGTATTGCTACAAGTCTGATGGCGTAAGTTTTGTCTCGATCCGACGTGTGTACACAAAGTTACGACGTGTTCCAGAACAGGCGGATACGGGGCGTTGTAAGTGGATACGCGTTAATTCCTGTGTGCACGCACATCCAAATCAAGTTCTGCGAAATCTCGCACGTCCGTATCAACGGCACACACGTTTCAGTAAAGACCGCGTGCGACTAAGTCATCCCGTTTGGCGGGGCACACTTAGTTCTGAGGTAAAACATGGCGTTGGTTTTCCTGTTTTTGGATCGCGGTTTGCGATCACTACAGGACGCGATACACCGAGCGAGTTACACGGACATCGAGAGGGTTACACAGTCTATGCGACACAACTGACGGAATGAAAAATGGAATAACGAGGAGAGAGAACGGGTTACCTGAACAGGGCTTCGTGAACCGAGAATTCTCGTGTCCGGGATGCTGTCTCGTGTCATGGTCACCGTGTCCGCTGTGTCGGCTCTACACAGGATCCGTGTCCGGGCTAAGGTCTGTGTCCGGAGACAGCGGGGTGGACTCGTCGGAGACTGCGCTGGTCGGGGTTAGGCTTTGCCGGAGGGAGTCGACGCGTGTGGAGTCGGAGCAGAGCGGAGGTCGGTCGGCTTTGGAGAGGATGAGGTCGGGGGGATGTCGAGCGGGGCTGGGCTGTGCTTGAGGCGGAGGTTAGGGCAGAGATGGGAGAGGTCAACTAGGCGATGGTGGTGTTCGTCGAGGGCGGAGAGGGGAGTGGTAAGGTGGTGATCGGTCGGCTGATTGGAGGAGAGGAACGGTGGAAGTCGGTGGTCGAGCGGGCTGGGCGGAGCGGTGATAGTCGTCGGCTGAGAGAGAGAGGGTGCAGCAGCTACACGAACGTCGAGGCTATTAAATAGCCTGAACAGTAAATCCGGTAGGGATTGGGATTAGGGTTCGGTTAGGGTTTCGGGTTTGGGTCGGGTTCAGGTTGGGTTCGATTCGGATCCGACCCGACCCGTTAAGGCTGGGTTGGTCTGGTTCGGTTTGAGTCGGTTTGGTTTGGTTTAATTTTAATTAAACTGGGTTCAGTCAGGGTTTAATTAGGTTTAATTCTACATTGGTTTTTAGGGCTTTAAAAATATTTTCGGAGTCCAATAAATTCACAGAAAATTACCCTATGTCCGGTTTTCCATTTTACACCATAAAATATTATTTCTATAATATTTTAATATTAATTAACATCATTTAAAAATCCTTTAATCACAAATACCTTAGTTTTAATTCCAGAAAATTATCAAAAAATTGGGAAAAATTATTTTGAAAAATCAGGGTGTTTACAATCTACCCCCCTTAAGAGGATTGCGTCCTCGCAATCGAAGAATAAACTACTAAAGGAAAGAACTATGGGAATGGTAAGAATGCTTAGGGTATACCTGCATCCATGAATAAGTGAGGATAACGTTGGCGCATAGTATCCTCTCATTCCCAAGTCGATTCGCCAGGAGAATGATGTTTCCAAGCTACACGGACCAGTCTAATTGTCTGACCTTGCAATGTCTTCTCACTGATGTCGAGGATGCCAACTGGTTGTTCTTCATATCTTAAGCTAGGGCCCACTGTGATCTCTGAATGATCGACTACGTGACTTGGGTCGGTCACGTACCTTCTCAACTGTGAGACGTGGAATACATCATGCACTCCCTTTAAGGATGGAGGTAACGCAAGACGATAAGCCACCTCACCAATGCGCTCTAGAATATCAAATGGCCCGATATACCTTGGGCTCAACTTGCCTCTGCTCCCAAATCTAATAGTACCTCGAGTGGGCAAAATCCTCAAGAATACGTGCTCTCCTTCTTTGAACTCTAGGGGATGCCTGTGCGTATCAGCCCAATGCTTCTGTCTGTCCTGAGCTGCTCGAAGATGATTCTGGATTTGTTTTACCTTGTCCACTGTCTGTATTACCAACTCTGGATCCAGTATTTGACGCTCACCAATGTCACTCCAACATATTGGCGATCTACACTTTCTACCGTACAATGCCTCAAATGGTGCCATCTGGATGCTGGCCTGATAACTGTTGTTGTAGGAGAACTCCACCAAGTGCAAATAATCTTCCCAAGATCCTCCAAAGTCTAGCATACACGATCGCAGCATATCCTTCAAGATCTGAATCGAGCGCTCTGATTGACCATCTGTCTGTGGATGGTAAGCTGTGCTGAATTTGAGTCTGGTGCCAAGACTCTCTTGCATGCTTCACCAGAAATAAGATGTAAATCTCGAATCTCGATCCGATATAATACTAACCGGCACTCCATGTAATCTTACAATTTGTCGTATATACATGTCGGCTAGTACCTCTGTGGACTGTCCAACTCTAAATGGCAAGAAGTGTGTCGATTTAGTGAGTCGATCCACGATAACCCATACCGCATCTCTTCCGCTGGGGCTTCTTGGAAATCCTGTGACAAAATCCATAGTGATATGTTCCCACTTCCATTCTGGTATAGGAAGCGGCTGTAACATACCTGCAGTCCTCTGATGCTCGGCCTTTACTTGCTGACATACTAAACATTTTGCCACAAATCGGGTAATCTTTCTTTTCATTCCATGCCACCAGTAATACTGCCTCAAGTCTCGGTACATCTTGGTTCCTCCTGGGTGAACAGAGTACATAGAGCTATGTGCTTCAGTCATTAACTCCTGTCTCAATTCTCTATTTGGAACATACAGGCGATTTCCACACCTTAATGTCCCGTCTTCATGTATGCGAAGTCCCGTCTGCATGCCTGCTTTTGTCCTCTCTTTAAGTCTTCGAAATCTAGCATCAGTGGGCAATGCCTCTTTAATCCTCTCCATAAGTGACGACTTAACTTTGAGATTAGGCAGCAAGCCACTCTGTCCTGGTAAAACAAACTCAATCTGAAGCTCCTGTAGATCTTTCAATAACTCAGGCTGCATCGTCAAGAAATAAGCCGTAGGCTTCCTGCTGAGTGCATCTGCTACGATATTCGCCTTTCCCGGGTGATACTGCAGATCTATATCAAAGTCTACCATCAATTCAAGCCAACGTCTCTGTCTCATATTGAGCTCCTTCTGAGTATATACATACTTCAGACTCTTGTGATCAGTAAAGATGTCTACCTTCTCTCCATAAAGATAGTGCCTCCAAATCTTCAGTGCAAATATAACTGCTGCTAGCTCCAGATCATGCGTTGGGTAGTTCTTCTCATGTACCTTCAACTGTCTCGATGCATAAGCAATAACTTTGCTATGTTGCATCAACACACATCCTAGTCCACTACCTGACGCATCACTGTAGACAACAAAACCTTCTGACCCTGAAGGAAGAGTCAAGACAGGTGCTGTTGTTAATCTTCTCTTCAATTCTTCAAAGGCCTTCTGGCAGTCTTCTGTCCATGTAAACTCCTGGTCCTTACGTGTCAACTTCGTCATAGGCTCCGCAATCCTTGAGAAATTTTCTACAAACCTCCGGTAATATCCAGCAAGTCCGAGAAAACTTCTCACTTCTGCAACTGATGTAGGTGTAGGCCAAGTCTCTATTGCAGCAACCTTCTCCGGATCAACTGAAAGTCCTTCTCCTGAGATAATATGTCCCAAGAAAGGCACTTTATACATACAAAACTCACACTTACTGAGTTTGGCATATAACTTCTCCTGTCTCAATGTCTCTAACACAATTCTGAGATGCTCCTCGTGCTCTTCGTGGCTTTTGGAATATACTAGAATATCATCAATAAACACAACCACAAATTTGTCCAAGTACTGATGGAAGACTCTGTTCATCAAACTCATGAACAGCTCTGGCTCGTTGGTTAAACCAAACGGCATTACCAAGAACTCATAATGTCCATACTTGGTCCTGAAGGCTGTCTTCGGTATATCCTCCTTCCTTACTTTAATCTGGTGATAGCCGGATCTAAGGTCAATCTTCGAGAATACCCTAGCACGAATAGATCATCAATGCGTGGTAAGGGATACTGGTTCTTAATGGTCACCGCATTCAGTGCCCTGTAATCAATGCATAAATGAACTATTCCATCCTTCTTCGGTACAAATAGTATGGGTGCTCCCCAAGGAGAAATACTGGGTCGAATAAAGCCCTTCTCCAAAAGATCATCAACTTGTTCCTTCAACTCCACTAACTCCTTAGGTGCTAATCGATATACTGATGAAGTGATAGGCTCTGCTCCTGGAGTTACGTCTATTGTGAATTCTATTTCTCGATCAGGCGGTAAACCTGGAAGATCATCAGGAAATACATCCACAAACTCTGATATGACTCTTGGATAACCTGTCTCCCCTTCTACAGATAGTACCCTAAGAGTAGGCTGAACTCCTTGCTCTACAGCTCCTCGAAGAAACTCAAATTCTGGATGTCCAGGCGGTCTAAAGATAACTTTTCCAAGTCGGCAATCAAGAGTCGCATGGTACTGACTTAACCAGTCCATACCAAGTACAACATCATAATCCGGCATGGAAAATATTAGAAATTGAGCTCGCATCTCTCTTCCACAGACTACTACAAAACATGATCTACAGACCTCACTAACTGGGATAATTCCACCTCCCGTAAGAATTCTCTTAATCTTCGGAAGGGGTGTGGTAGCTACTCTATGGGTGGCCACAAATCTAGCTGCTATAAATGAATGCGATGCTCCAGAATCAAATAAAGCTACAGCTGGTAATGAAGCTACTAAAATAGTACCTGCGATAACCTCTCCTGCAGTAGCTTCCTCCTCAACAGCCAATGCAAATGCATGTCCTCGTCCCTGAGCTTGGCCTCTATGCTGCTGAGCCTGCTAAAATAGAGCTGCCTGTGGTGCCAGTGGTGGTCTCTGCTGATATCCTCCTGGAGCTGGTGGTCTGACTCCTCCAACTCATGTCTGTGGTGCTCCTACTGCGGGATAAGCTGGCCTTGGTGCAGGTAAAGCAAGTCTCGGTGCTCCCTCGCTGCGCTCAGTGCAGTCTCTGGTTGGATGCTGGTTGGATCCGCAAGCCAGGCATAGTCCCAACTTGCGTCTGCATTCTCTCTCAATGTGACCTACCTTGCCGCAGTGGTGACAAGTAGGGAGAGATAAGGCCCCGTGTGCTGTTCTCTCTGGTATACTCCTCTGAGATCGTTTTGCAGAATCCCCATGTGATGTCCTGGATGGTGCTGATATGATTGGCCTCTTCAGATTTGACTCTCTTCTAGTAACACGCTCCATGCGTTGTGCTGCTGCAAGGACGTCGGTATATGATGTAGGTGCAACAGATCCAATCAACCTCTGGAGCTCGAACTTCAGTCCGTCAAAGAACTTCTCAGCTTTCTCTTCCTCTGTCGAAATCAAGGTTGGGGCGAAGTGACTCAGACGAATAAATTCTATATTGTATTCTTCCACTAACATATTGCCTTGGATAAGGCAGTTAAAGTTGTCTCTGAGTTTCGACCGTACAACTGCTGGAATATACATCTCTTGGAAGAGTCTGGAGAACTCTTCCCAAGTGACTTGGTCCTGTCCGAGCCTCCTCTCTTCTGATAACCACCAATAATGTGCATTTTCAGACAACTGCATCCTGACCGCAGTCATCCATTTCTCCCTTTGAAGTTCAGCTGCTTCCAACTGGTACTGTATGTTCGTGAGCCACTCGTGAACTTCAGTTGGCCCCTCCTTGCCAGAAAAGGTACGAGGCTTGAGCTGGCAGAAATCAGTGATAGATCCCGTCGCTGGTCGCCTAGATGGTGGGTTTGCCTACTCCAATGCGGATACTAGGCTGGTTCTCAAATACTCTGCCTCATGACGCTGAGCCTCTTACTGAACCTGCTGTTGGGCTTGCATCATGGCATAAATCATCTGAAACATCTGTTGCCCATCCATGGCTTGCCCTGGCGGGAAAACTGGCATCTGTAGAGTGAACTATGGCAGAGGTGGGATGTCATCACGTCGAAACCTTGGATTAGGCTGGCCGGTTTGATTTCCTTGAGATGATTGTCCTCCATTCCCTGGTGTCACTCCGTCTACATAGGTAACCACAGCATCGTGTGGTGTATCCAAGGGATTCTCATCTCCATTCCTGGGATCCATTACTCTGCAACCAAAAGATAAACTATAAGAACGCTCAGAGGAATCAACATAGGATGCAAACCAAGTGATTAGTTCGAGTTTGATATAGAGTTCAAAAATGGTTCAAACAATGGATGAGATCCTATAATTTATCCTATCCTTATTGCAGGCTTGCTCGGTCCCTAAGTTGAAACCGAACGATTTAGTCGTAGACCTGCATGGGCCACCACAAAAACCATGTCACGCCCCAGTCCCAAAACACCGAGGGACTAGACACGTGGCAATGGCCAGCAGCACACACTGATGGACAAACCCAATTTCATGGATCCATCAGAGCGTACTTAAGCTGTAAAATAAGTCTACGACAATATGGCACAACTAATCTCATCCACACAAGATAAAATATGATCCACAGAAATAAGAAATATAAATCATTAACCAGTCCCAACAAAGTGCTTCGGGGAACAACCCGATAAAAAATCTGATACAATGGTTCAACAGACCAAAATATAAATGACTGAATAAAGTAAATACTGAGCATGAAACATAGATGCTCAGGAAAAGTCTTTAGCTAACACCTCGTCCTAGGGTGTCGGTACAGCTCCTGTATCTGCTCCTGCTGCGGTCCCGTATACCTCGGGATAGATCTTGTCTGCAAATCTTGGGGACATAATCCAGATCCAGGTCCTCATGGGACATAGCAAGGTACAAGATAATACAAGCCAAAATAAATACAGTACAGCAAATAATGAAAGAAATAGGGTAAGTATGTAACCATCTATGTGAAATGCAAGTGAGAGCATCACGAGTACTCAGGCTGAGCCACTACAATCTCTGTGTTGGGGAGCCGGTAGCAGTAATAATGAGTAATGGGCCAAGCTCGGGTTTCAGAGTCTTGCGCCTCACAATAATAGGGGTTTTATATATATGATCAGCCTGTAGCCTGTGTGTCTCTCCCCACCCAATGTAACCACACGTCTCATGTCCATAACGTCTCATGTACATGTCACGCAAGATCATAACTAATGCAGCAAGTCATATAGTATCCATGAATATAATATCTATGTCATAAACATGTATCCTATACAGAATTACCATAAGTATATCAGGAAGATTCTATCTCATGAATAGTGTCAAGTGTCCTGGGTATAATGTACTTGATAAGACAAGTACGAGAATGTAAAGGGGTTACGAATGTCCATCTCTAGATGACAATACATAATACGGCGTACGGTGTTGGCACCCGACTAATAATCGGACGCTAAGTAAGTCACACGGTCCTAGGTCAAGCATGCACAACAATATAAATGAATCAAGGAAAATATGTAGCAAGACTGCAAAGTTTGGCAAGGTACACTTGCTTGGGGTTTGAATACCAACAACTGTCCCTGTATCAGTGGATCATGTAGGTACTCCTCCAAAAGCTGAAATAAACATCACCAACAGTCTCAAAAATATCAAATAGCTAGAAATGCCTGTCCTTAAGTCCAATTTGGACACAGGGGCAAAAATGACAGTTCCGGGTCAAAGCGGGGTCCACATGTGGGCCACTTTGCACCAAAAAATGTGTCAGGGGCAAAGGTCTCCAAATTCATCAAACTTAGTGTCAATAAGTCAGGAACGATGATACGAACCCAACAAAACTTCCAGAATTGGATTCCGATGTGCCGATCACAAAATCGCCCGTCAAGTAGAGCTTGTGGGGCCCACGATACGCGATTTTGTCAATGTTCTCAGAAATGAACCAAACTTGGGTCACAGGACCAGCGTATTGCTACGAGTCCGATGGCACAAGTTTCGTCTCGATCCGACGTGTGTACACAAAGTTACGACGTATTACAGAACAGGCGGATACGGGGCGTTGTCGGCGGATACGTGTTGATTTCGGTGTGCACGCACATCCAAATCAACTTCTGCAAAATTCGGCACGTCCGTATCAATGGCGCGCACGTTTCGGTAAAGACCGTGTGCGACCAAGTCGTCCCGTTTGGCGGGGCGCACTCAGTTCCGGGGTGAAATAGGGCATTGGTTTTCCTGTTTTTGGATCGCTGTATGCGATCACCACAGGACGCGACGTACCGAGTGAGTTGCACGGGCATCGAGAGGGTTACAAAGTCTACGCGACACAACTGACGAAACGGAAAATGGAATAACGAGGAGAGAGAACGGGTTACCTGAACAGGGCTCCGTGAACCGAGAATTCTCGTGTCCGGGATGCTGTCTCGTGTCCTGGTCACCGTGTCCGCTGTGTCGGCTCTACACAGGATCCGTGTCCGGGCTAGGTTCTGTGTCCGGAGACAGCGGGGTGGACTCGCCGAAGACTGCGCTGGCCGGGGTTGGGCTTCGCCGGAGGGAGTCGACGCGTGTGGAGGCGGAGCGGAGGTCGGTCGCTTTGGGAAGGATGAGGTCGGGGGGATGTCGAACGGGGCTGGGCTGTGCTTGAGGCGGAGGTTAGGGCGGAGATGGGAGAGGTCGACGAGGCGATGGTGGTGTTCGTCGAGGGTGGAGCGGGGAGTGGTGAGGTGGTGATCGGTCGGCTGAGCGGAGGAGAGGAACGGTGGAAGTCGGTGGTCGAGCGGGCTGGGCGGAGCGGTGATGGTCGTCGGCTGAGAGAGAGAGGGTGCGGCAGCTACACGAACGTCGAGGCTATTAAATAGCCTGAACAGTAAATCCGGTAGGGATTAGGGTTCGGTTCGGGTCGGTTCGATTCGGATCCGACCCGACCCGTTAAGGCTGGGTTGGTCTGGTTCGGTTTGAGTCAGTTTGGTTTGGTTTAATTTCAATTAAATCGGGTTCAGTCAGGGTTTAATTAGGTTTAATTCTACATTGGTTTTTAGGGCTTTAAAAATATTTTCGGAGTCCAATAAATTCAAAGAAAATTATCCTATATCCGATTTTCCATTTTACACCATAAAATATTATTTCCATAATATTTTAATATTAATTAACAACATTTAAATTCCTTTAATCACAAATACCTTAGTTTTAATTCCAGAAAATTATCGAAAAATTGGGGGAAATTATTTTTAAAAATCAGGGTGTTTACAATTTGGTAGAGTTTGCTTACAACAACAGCTACCAGGCTAGTATAGAGATGTCACCATTTGAAGCTCTGTACGGTCGGAGATGTCGTACTCCCTTGTCATGGGACGATATTGGAGAGAGAGTTTTGCTTGGGCCAGAGATGGTTGTGGATGCAGCGGAGAAGGTTAAACTGATCAGAGACAGACTTCGAGTGGCATAGGACAGATAATGGCATTGGGTCGATAGCCACCGGAGACCTTTGGAGTTTGAGGTATAGTTTTTGATTTTTTTTTTGTGCTTGTTATTGGTTGTTTGTTATAGATTAAGTTCTTAAAGTTGTGTTTTGTTCTAGGTGGGTGGTTTGGTGTTTCTGAGGATTTCTCTGACACGAGGCACGATTCGCTTCGGTGGAGGCGGAAAGCTTAGTCCGTGATTCATCAGACCTTTCACTATTCTAGAAAGGGTCAGTGCAGTTGCCTATAGACTAGACTTGCCACCTGCATTGGAGGGAGTGCACAACGTATTTCAGGTGTCGCAGTTGAGACGGTATGTGGCGGATCATAATCATGTGTTTGATCACTCAGAGATAGAGGTGGGCCATACTCTTAGCTATCCAGAGCAGCCAATTGATATTCTGGATCAGAGACAGAAGGTTCTGAGGAACCAGACTATTTCTTTGGTACATGTCGCAAGGAGGCATCACTCTCCAGGGGAGTCTACCTGGGAGAGAGAGGATAAAATGCGAAAGCGTTATCCATATTTGTTTGTGCCTTGAGGTATGTTCTTTCCTAGTTATGTTATATTATGCTCTTTTGTTCTGTTCTGTTATTTTTTGGGGGTAGTTTTCGTCTTTGAATTTCGAGGACGAAATTATTTTAAGGAGGGTAGACTTGTCACTACCACATTTTTTAGGAAAGGATATTTTAGTCATTTCGTAATTAATTAAATATTATGTATATGAACAATTATTTATTCTATTATTTAATTATTCTTAGATGTTAGTTTATTATTTTTGACTTGTGTTAGTGGACATAACTAGTTTAGTTTAGACTCATGGACCAAACATTTATGATTAGTTAGAATTGAGCCCATTTAGAAGCCCATTGATTAGGAGGATGATTAATTTAATTAAACCATTTGACTAGAACCTTTCCTCCTTAATTATTTCTTCATGAGAGGCCCCAAGGGGTATAATAAACATTACATAGTAGCTTGAGGAAGGGGCAAGGGGGCCAGCCTACATAAAGAGAGGGGGAGTTTCTCTCTCATCTTTTTATTTCAAAACTAGATCTAGAATTTTCCTCAACCAATTTTTTTCATTCCTACATCAATTCCCTACCAAATTTTATCCTAATTTTTTTCCAAATCACCATTAAAGACTAGTAGAGCAAGAATATAGAAGGAGAAAGCAAGGATCTACAAAGAGGAGAAAGGATCTACAAGTTGGAGGCCAATTTTATCAAATTTGGAGGTTGCATTGGAAATCCATCTCCCAATAGGTACAATTCAGTTTTTTTCTTTAAATTAGGTTCTAAATCTCAGAATTAACCATAAAAAATTAACCCATATGCATAGGCTACACATAGGATTTGGAATTGAGTTCATAAGAGGCATATTGAGAAAGTTATGATACTTTTTGTGTCAATTTTGAAAGAATTCCGAGATTGACACTTGTTGTGGTTGCCAATTGGTCCTATAGATCAACTTGATATGTGTTTGTGGCTAATAACGTATCCACAATTGGGTACGTGTAGGTCGTATCCCAATAATTTGGTGATACGTGTTAATTTTGGGATTTTTCCTCCGACACGGGACTTTGAGTATGTCACATTTTGACACGGACAAGTAGATGTATAATTGACTCTTCGTATTATTCATATATAATATATTAGACTTGTTCGTGTCCTTCGGGGTATGTTTGGTTGTGTGGTGGACTCGTGTCGCAAGCGTATCATAGATCTAGTGTGATACAGGTGTGATGCACTCCACGTATTAGTTGCATTTTATTTCTAGATCTAATTTTTATTGTTCTTAGCTATTGTAATATATATATATATATATATATATATATATATATATGTCTATATATGTAGTTATATGTACTAGTGCATTAGTATATATATATGCATATGTGTTTATATATATATAGACATAATATATATATATATATATATATATATATATATATATATATATATATATTATATATATAACTACATATATAGACATAATATATATATATATATATATATATATATATATATATATATATATATATATATATATATATAATTGAATAGTATAATATATGTAAGTGGAATATATATGTATATGTGTATATATATGTATGGAATCTAGTAGTGTATATGTGTTATGTTCATATACGTATATATGTAAATATGTATTTATATATATGTACTTATGTATATATGTATGTATATATATACTCTTATAGATCAACTTGACATGTGTTTGTAGCTAGTATCGTGTCCACAATTGGGTACGTGTAGGTCGTATCCCAATAATTTGGTGATACGTATTAATTTTGGGATTTTTCCTCCGACACGGGGCTTTGAGTATGTCATATTTTGACACGGACAAGTAGATGTATAATTGACTCTTCGTATTATTCATATATAATATATTAGACTTGCTCGTGTCCTTTGGGGTATGTTTGGTTGTGTGGTGGACTCGTGTCGCAAGCGTATCATAGATCTAGTGTGATACGGTGTGATGCACTCCACGTATTTGTTGCATTTTATTTCTAGATCTAATTTTTATTGTTCTTAGCTATTGTAATATATATATATATATATATATATATATATATATATATAAACACATGCATATATATATACTAATGCACTAGTACATATAACTACATATATAGACATAAATATATATATATTATGTCTATATATGTAGTTATATGTACTAGTGCATTAGTATATATATATGCATGTGTTTATATATATATATATATATATATATATATATATATATATATATATATATATATATATATATATATATATATATATATATAATTGAATAGTATGATATATGTAAGTGGAAATATATATATGTATATGTGTATATATATGTATGGAATCTAGTAGTGTATATGTGTTATGTTCATATACGTATATATGTAAATATGTATTTATATATATGTACTTATGTATATATGTATGTATATATATACTTATAGGTACAGTTTGAGAGGAGTGTTATATAGATAAATTGATCTATATGGGTATCTATATGTACATAGGTGTTATGTGGGTAAGTGGTTAAATATATATATATATATATATATATATATATATATATATATATATATATATATATATATATGTGTGTGTGTGTGTGTGTGTGTGTGTATGTATGTATATAGATGTAGAGGTTGTGTGTGTATAAGAGAGGGAGACTCGGACACAAAATAGCGACAACAGCAGCCAACAACGATAGCAACAACGACGGAAACATCGACAGCAGCAGCCAACAACGATAGCAACCAGCGACAGTAACAGCAAAATAGTGACAGCAGCAGCAGCAACGTTTCTGCAGAGTCTACGAGCAGCAGCATCAACAGTATATATTGCTAGGTAGATGGGTAGTTAACTTGATTAGTTAAATATGCATTGTTAGTTTGATAATTGGTAGATATGTAGCTATTTAGTGATAAGTATATATATCTCTTATGCATTCTAGTTTTATATATATATATATATATATATATATATGTTTTGTATGTAGTAGTAGATATGTGTACATGTGTATACATATTAGTAGTTAGTGATTAGTTTGGTAATTGGTATTTAATATTCATGTTAGTATATACTAGAAACTATATTGGGTTGATATATACATGTCTTAGTATATGTAGCTAGTGGGGTAGCTACTATATATTAGAATCACATTTACCTTGAGATACCAAGGTAAGTGTCAAGGTATTGAGGATATTCAAGGTATTTAGGTTCGAGTATCAAAATGGGTATTAGTGTTGTGATACCGAGTTGGTTCAAAACCAAGGTATCCATTTAGTAATTGTACTTAGGACTAGTATATATATTATTGATTGAATATGCATATATGCTATTTTCATGTCTCTTGTTTGCGTATACTGAGATACGGTATCTTAGTGTGTTCTTAGTATCTTAGATTTAGCTAGTGTGGCCTAGTTTCATAATGTATGGACCCAATATCCTAGAGATAGACTCACGCAACCTAGAAATAGATAGTTTGACCAAGTTTGACTTAGAGTTGACCTAGTTTGACTATTTTGGCTTAGAAATGGCTCTTTGACCTAGAAGTTGACTAGTTTAATTTATTTTCATTCTGAAACCTTGTATTGATATTATATTCCATATCTAGGTCTTCGAGGCACCGTATCAGACATCTGTGAGACTATTCACCGGACTTCAAGCGAGTATATTCTCTGATAGTTTCTCATTTATGATATCCTTTAAATTCATTGTATCTAGTATAGATATCCATGTTTTATTGACACGATGGTTACACGGATTGGTATATCCGGATTTCGTCATGAGATATTATTCCTTGGTATATATGATATATATTATGCAAGCCTTGTTTCATTGTTTTTCTTGTACATGTACAGACACTGATTCTCGGAAAGATTCGCTATCTTCTTAGAGAATCTCGTGCCATACCGTACCATGGTTGGATCCACTATACCAGTCGAGATTTGAGAGTATTTAGTGCAGATATATGATCATACCCTACTTGTATCAAGTCTTGTTCATTAAATAGTGTTAATCATACACCGCACGTATGATTAGCCAGGCCATATATCTTGTATCAACTTCCCAAGCCGATCACATGTTAAAGCTGATACTCACTCACTTAGTCATTAGTATTCTTGTTCATTGCCATATTGTTCATTCTTGTATTTATTTTTAATATTTCCTTTATTGTATATCTCTTGTATCTATTGTTGCATCTTGTATATTTATATCTATTTACTGTTACATAGTTTATATCATTAATTAGAACTGCTGTTAGAGATGTACTCTGCTCATTTTCTGATTGGATTTTTTTTCAGATGACACTGAGGAGTGGTACCCTACACATTACGGACCTCAGGATGTTGTGGGCTTAGAGCTAGAGACCCTGGCTCAGGAGGGACTCATCTCGATTGAGACAGATGACCCGGGACTTGTAGCTTCTTAGTCATTCTCTTGTACTGGATTTGTCTCCAGCTTATTGTTTAGTATTTCTTCTGACTCATTAATGTTATTATTTGACTCATGAGTGTATTATGACTATTCTATTCTTTATCATATTCGTGCTCTTAGATCTGTGATTGAGTATATTGATATTGTTGGTGGCTCATTATATGCTAGATAGATTACCCAAACAGCGTTCTACCGCCGATTCTGCGGCCTAGGCTGGGCGTTGTTCCCGACTTGCATCCCTATACTGGGTGTGGGTCATGACAGTGTCCGTGCGTGTGTGTGTGTGTGTGTGTGTGTGTGTGTGTGTGTGTGTGTGTGTGTGTGTGTGTGTGTGTGTGTGTGTATCCGAGTTAGGATTAGGATAGGGTTTGTGTCCGCAGCACCGAGATATCCACACACACACCCTCACTGCACTGTGCACAAGTGTGCACTGCACAACACCTCACTTGATACCTAAGACTGTGTCTAATTAACTCAGATAGGGTTAGGGTCTGTGTCGTGTCTCGACTTTGGGTTCGGGTATGTGTCATGTCATGTGTCATGTCAGTAAAGACAGATAGGGTTAGGGTTAAGGTTTGTGTCATGTCCCGTATTGTGTTAATGACATATCATGTCAGTGTATGTGTTTGTGTCGTATCCCGTGTCGTATCTATGTTTGTATATGTGTCATGTCCGCTATCAAATATCATGTCTGTATCTGTGTAAGAGAGAGATAGGGTTAGGGTTAGGGTTAGGGTTAGGGTTAGGGTTTACACCCTCTATGAATTTATCCCGTATACTACATTAATGCATAAGTAAAATCTGCGACTTGATTTTTCGATACATATATAGAAACCCTATTTAGGATGATCACACCTATCATTTATCATTTAAGTTAAATACACACATGCAATACTATTTTACAACAAAAATATGTGTTAATATGATAAATTAATTAATTACATGGATATATATAATGTCGTGTCTGTGTGTCACTATCCCATTTTCAGGGCAGAATATTTTTTATTTTAATTTGGCAAATTGTGTATTGATCATAAATAATTGTATTTATATTTAATTAGATGTATGTATTTATTTATTTAGTTTTTATAGGGTTTTGGCTAGTTTTGACCCATGTCAGACCCAACCAACACCCTTGTCAGACTTATTTATTGGTGTAGAATAGTTATTTTATTTTTAATTATCTAGCTGGGTTATTTTGGATTAGTTAGATTGGTTTAAGAAACCCTAAACCTAAAACCCTAGTTTGGATGAATTAAGTTGGGGGTATTTTAGACTTTGTGTTAGGCTCCAAAACCCTAACCATATATTTCTTACATCGCCCCCCCTTCCTTTTCATTCCTTTCCATTTCACTTTTCTCCCTCCATTCTCTTTCTTCACTTCTTCCATTTACTTTTCTCCATTCCATGTAAGTTTTTTCACCTTCACTCTCTTCCTTCATTTACTTCCCTCTTTAATGCAAACCCTAACCTTTCATTTTCCTCTAACCTAGTTGTGTAGGAGTTACTTTGGGAGTAGAGCTTGGATTTGGGAGCTTGGGAGCTAGTTTGGAGCTTTTAGGACTTTTTGGAGACTTTGGCCTTGGGATTTCAACTCCCAAGAGGTAAACCCTAACTTTTCTCTTAGTAATTACTCTAATATAGTATAAATAGTAGTTTAGAACCTTCCTAGACCTTAGGGCTACCCATGGAAGGAAGTTGGAGCTTGTTTGGATGTGTTTGGAGACTTTGGCATAGGATTTTTTGTCAATTTTGGGTGAAATCCAAGATTGGCCCATTTTGGGTATTGCCCTAGGTTAGACGGACCTAGGTAGACGTGCTTGGGTGTCTTGAGGGTAGTTACGTGTCCCCGTTCGGACACGTGAGGTCGTGTCACAAAATTTTGGGCATTTCGGATGATTTGGGGGATTTTTCTTCGACATGGGTTCCACACACATGTGAAATTTTACCATGGACCTAGAATCGGAGAGTTAGCATTTTTGTGAGGTTCTATACATCGATTAGAACTCGTGGATAAATTTTGAGTTGATTTTGATTAGGTTGGTGTGCGTTTCACGAGGTATCGCAAGCCGCACACCAAGTGTTTGTCGAAATGACCAAATGGCCATTTCGACTTGGTTTCTAGGTTTCGGGCTTGTGCGCGGGTTGGTTTAGCCTTGGGAAGTGTGTATTAGGGTTTTTGAGTTTATATTTATATATATATATATGTATATATATGTATGTGGGTGAGTGTGTGTTGGTGTGTTTGTGAGTGAGTTTGTGTATAGGTATGGTAGTGTGTGTTTGTGTGTATGTGTGTGAGTGTGTGTGTATATATATATATATATATATATATATATATATATATATATAGTGTGTGTGTGTGTAGTGTGTATATATATATATGGATAGGTGTATGTGTGTATATATATGTATCTGTGAGAGTTGATATATATATATATATATATATATATATATATATATATATGTGTGTGTGTGTGTGTGTGTGTGTGTGTGTGCATGTGCGTGAGCTTATTTATATATATAGGTATGTGTGTAGTGTGTGTGAGTGCGAGGATGTGTGTTTGAGTGAGTGAGATAAGGTGAGTGAGTGAGTGAGTGAGTGAGTGAGTGAGTGAGTGAGTGAGTGAGTGAGTGAGTGAGTGAGTGAGGTAGAGGGAGTAGCAGCAGCAGCAGGTAGAGGGAGCAGCAGCAGCAGCTAGCAGTAGCAGTAGCAGTAGCAGCAGCAGCCTAGCAGTAGCAGCAGCAGCTAGTAGTAGCAGCAACAGCAGCAGTTAGTAGCAGCAACAACAACATAACCCCCCCCTTTTAGATAGCTAGAGATGAGAGAGAGAGAGAGAGAGAGAGAGGGATTATATATATATATATATATATATATATATATATATATATATATATATATATATATATATATATATATATATATATGTAGATATATGTATACTAGTATAGATAAGTATATATAAATATAGGTTAGTTAGTGAGATGAGAAGGGTAAGGTAAGGTATCTCAATACCTTGAGATATCAAGGTATTGAAGGTAAGATGAGGTATCGGAGAAGAGGTATTGAGGTATTGCCTATATACTAGGTTTTATATATATATATATATATATATATATATATATATATATATATATATATATATATATATATATATTGATGTTTACATATAGTAGTATATATAAGTATATATATAGATAGTTAGCTAGTTAGTTAGAGTTAGAGAGGGGTAAGGCTAGAGGTATCTCAATACCTTGAGATACTCAAGGTATTGGGTATCGGGGCAAGGCATTGGGCTTATGCCTAGGTATGAAATTAGTGAAGCTTTTATATATATATATATATATATATATATATATATATATATATATACGTGTTAGGATATGTATTAGTGGGTTTAGATGGGGTATATAGCGTTGGTTGAGATATCGGATACCGAGGGTATCCCGGTATCTCAAAGATGCGAGTTTGTGGGTTTACTAGCTTAATGAGCTAGTTTTGACCTAGAATTTTAGGGGCACCCTAGTTTGACCTAGAGTTGACCGTAGTTGACCTGGTTGACCTCCAAAGTCAACCTTTAATCTAGTTTTGACCTAGAGTTAACTTTTTGGACTCTTAGTTGACTTTTTGACCTAGAATGGACTGGTTTGACCCGTTTGACCTAGAAAAGGCCTAGAAGCTTGTTTTTAGTTTATTTAAATGTGTTTATCTCTCTAGAGCACCAAGTAACCTTGGATTTACATATTAGGTCTTCGCGAGGCCAGTTCGGATCTCGATCCTCGCCAGTTGCTCAGGACATCAGGCGAGTACATTCTTTGATAGTTTTCATTATCTGATAATTATTATAATTCAACTTCTAGTATAGTATCTGATTTTTTGGCATGACACTGACTAGTATTTCTGGATTCATTTACTTGCGACACGTATATTTCATATTTCTGGCCTCTATTTCTGGAATCACCTACTGGCATCACATCAGGACTCACTACAGGCATCACTCATGTTTTGGCTGGACACATATTTATTTTACGTGTCGGGTCTTGGATTTACTTGTACTAGTCGGGGCAGAGAAATACTCGAGTAGACATGTAAACATTCCCAAATTTGGAATCACTCCCTCTGGTCTAATCTGGAATGATAACAGCCGCACACCTAGTGTGCGGTGAGCCCTACTTACCCCTAGCCGTTTAAATGTCGAAACAGGTATTTCAGAGACACTAGTTCGTTCATTCTAGTCTGGACTCACTTACACTTTTTGACTGATCTCACTTGTACTTTATGGACTAAACTCATTATATTTACTCTTGCTAGACTCACTTCACGTTATTGTGCACACACTTGCTCTTAGTTTAGATTTCTTGTATCCTACAGTCATTATTATCTTGCTTCTGATTTTTATGCATCTTTACCTTTATGCACCAGTTGACAGATATATATATATATTTTCTTGTTCATACTTTATTTTCTTTACCTTGTGTTACATGCTACAACTGTTTTATAGTTTTTATCATTTAACTGGAACTGCTGTTAGAGGTGTTCTTGCTCCAATCCTGACTGGATATATTTTTTAGAGGATCCGGAAGGTTAGTGTCCGACGTTTTATGGACCTCAGCCTATCGAGGGTGCAGACAGGGACCTCCTAGTTCATGAGTGATTTTTGGGTTGGTAGTCGGGATCACTAGGACCTCAGTTGTATTTATTAGCTTTTGGTACCGGATTTGTCTTCGGCTTTTGGTTTGAGACTTTGTATTATATTTGATTCAGGATATTGTTGTTATTATTATTATTGTTCCTGTCTTTAGTAGTAGTAGTTGTTGTTTAGACTTTGTAGTTATTAGACTTCCTTGTTATCTTATCGTGCTTAGATCGTGATTGAGCATTTGTATTATCTTTATCATATTGTTCCTCCGTTTGGAGTTGAGATCTTGGCAGGTACTTATATTATTGTGTGAGATTGTTAGCTAGATATAGACCTAGACATCGTTCTACCGTCGATGCTGCGGCGTAGGCTGGACGTACCCACGACTCATGTCAGATTTTTTGGGTGTGGGTCATGACACATTTTTGGTGGCGGCCCATGCAGGTCGAGATTCGCAATTAGTGCAATTTCGTAGTTATGCTCGTCTAGAGTACGGCTACGAGCCTGCGATAGGAAATAAGATATAGGCTGAGAGAGAGTTTACTCAATCACGACTAGGACCCTTCCTGATCTTTTGTTATCTTTAATTTTTCTGAAATTGTTTTCTTTTGAAATATTACTGTCCTTCCTTGATGATATCATATCTTACACCGTATTGGCTTCTTTTGAACTGTGTTCAGGATACCTCCGAAGATACGATCCTATTGTACCATTCCAGCAACTGCCACCGAGAGGTCTACTACCTCTCGTCCTGCTTGACTTCAGGCAGCTGCTACCGCTCCACTCATCACTCATGCGGTTGATGGAGCATCTGCTTCCCTCGGGGATCCCCTTCCACCTGTCGATCCGAGGACTACCCCTGTTGTTCCGGTGGTACCTCCTCTACTACCTCCTGCACCAGTAGACGCCGCACAGTTATTTGCGTTCTTCAGGGAGATAATGGACGCGCAGCACCGCCAGGTGAATGTGATGAGGCTGGGCATTGAGAATGCCCACCAGGTGGCCATGACGGCAGTGGATAGGGTGGCTCAGATCCAGCCACAGGGAGAGCAGGCACAGCATCCTAGGCCGGGCAACATCATTGACTTCCAGAGGATGCGGCCCAAGGAGTTTCGGGTATAGAGGGGATCATGTACGCAGATGACTGGATAAAGAAGATTGAGGGAATTTTTTGGCTGGCACAGATTCCAGACAACATGCAGATAGAGGCAGCGGGCAGTTAGATGTCCGACCTCGCTTTGACGTGGTATCGCACAGATACGAGGATCGCGGTACCAGGGCTTACTTGGGAGGCTTTCAAGAAGCTTTTCAAGGAGAAGTTATTTCCGGATGTGGCTCTCAGTGCCTTGGAGAGCCAGTTTGAGGCACTCGTCCAGGGGAGCATGCTGGTGGACAAGTATGCAGCAAAATTCTGCCGTCTAGGCAGATTTGTAGAGGGCTTGAGCGAGGCAGCGAAGGCGTGGAAGTTCTACAAGGGTTTGGTCATGGCAGTCAAGTCCTTGACTAGGATTGACCGCGAGGCAACTTTCGAGCAGATCGTAGGGACGCTCAGAGGGCAGAGGATGACTTGGAGCTCAAGTCCAAGAGAGGCAGGGATGATTCAGGTAGTGCGAGTGGTAGTGCGGGATTGACTAAGCGTCCCTATGTGCAGAAGACAAGCGCAGCAGCCGCATCAGTGAATTGCACCAGCTAGGGCTCCTTTTCAACAGGAGCAGCAGGGACAGGATTAGAGAATGCCCACTTGTGCCTACTACAGGAAAGCATGACACACTTGGGATATTTGTAGGAGGAGGCTGAAGGTGTATCTGTTCTGTGGATCCGCTGCTCACCAGATGCGAGATTGCCCCACTGTACCTCCATTTGGTGGAACACAGGATCGGAGAGTTGGAGCTAGGCCACCTGTGGCACAGCATCATGCCCCGCACCAGTAGAGGAAGTGTCACGCCCCAGTCCCAAAATACCGTGGGACCGGACGCGTGATAATGGCCAGCAGCACACACCGACGGACAAACCCAATTTAATGGATCCATCAGGGCATGCTTAAGCTGTAGTCTAACAATAATTGGAACCAATGATACAGGTCACAGTCTATACTAATCTCATCCACAAACAGATAATCACAGATCAAATGTCAGAATAATGCAAATAGAAATAAACTAGCATATCTCAATAAGGGTGTCTCGGAGAACAATCCGAGAATAAGTCTGATACATCAATGAAATAGACTGGAAAGAAAATAACTAGCAACAGAAATAATGAATATCTCACGCCAATACTCAGGAGAAGTCCTCTGGTATGACCTCGTCCTCAGATGTCGGTACAGCTCCTGTAACTGCTCCTGATAATGCTCCTGTATCTGCTCCTGATAATGCTCCTGTACTGTATAACTCTAGGTGGATCTCCTCTGCTAGTCCTGGGGACAAAGTCCGGATCCAGGTCCTCAGGGGACAGCAAGGTACAGAAAATATAAGCCAAAATAAATACAGTGCAGCAGAAAATGCAATAAATTGGGTAAGCTATATAACCATCTATGTGAAAATGCAAGTGAGAGCATCACTAGTGCTCAGGCCGAAGCCACTACAAGCTCTGTGTCGGGGAGCCGGTAGCGGTAATAACCGGTAGTGGGCCAAGCTCGGCTTCCGAGTCTTGTGCCTCTCAATAATAGGGGTTTTATATATATATATATATATATATATATATATCAGCCTGTAGCCTGTGTGTCTCTCCCCACCCAATGTAACCACGCATATCATGACCACAACGTCTCATGTCCATGTCAAGCGGGATCATAGCTAATGCAACCAGTCATACTATATCTAGCATATAATGTCCATGTCCTGTATCCTATACAGGATCACCACGAATATCTTGGGAAAATCCTGTCTCATGAATAGTGTCAAGTGTCCTGGGTCATAGTGTACTTGGTAAGACAAGTACGAGAGTATAAAGTGTCACGTATGTCCATCTCTAGATGACAGTACCCAACGCTGCGTACAGTGTTGGCACCCGACTGATAATCGAACGCTAAGTACTTCACACGGTCCTAGGTTAAGCATGCACAGCAAAATATAATGAAGCAAGAAAAATATATAACAATACTGCAGAGTTTGGCAAGGTACACTTGCCTGGGGTCCTGGCTCCAACTGTAGCTCTGGTCTCAGGGTGATCTGCTGCTACTACTCCGGTTGCTGAAATAAACATCACTATTAGATTCAGAAAATATCAAATAGCTAGAAATGCCTGTCCTTGAGTCCAATTTGGAGACAAGGACAAAAACGACATTTTCGGGTCAAAGCGGGGTCCACACGTGGGCCACTTTGCACCAAAAAGCGTGTCAGGGTCAAAGGTCTCCAAATTTCTCAAACTCAGTGTCTACAAGTCAGGAACGACGATACGAACCCAACGGAACTTCCAGAATTGGATTCCGATGAGCCGATCACAAAATCGCCCGTCAAGTGGAGTCGGTGGGCCCACGATACGCGATTTTGTCAACGTCCTCAGAATCGGACCAAACTTGGGTCACAGGACCAGCGTATTGCTACGAGTCCGATGGCGCAAGTTTCGTCTCGATCCGACGTGTGTACACAAAGTTACAGCGTATTCTAGAAAGGTCGGATACGGGGTGTCGTCGGCGGATACGCGTTGATTCCGGGGTGCACGCACATCCAAATCAACTTCTGCGAAATCTCACACGTCCGTATCAACGTCGCGCACGTATCGATGAAGACCGCACGCGACCAAGTCGTCCCATTTGGCGGGGCGCACTCAGTTCCGGGGTAAAATATGGCGTTGTTTTTCCTGTTTTTGGATCGCGGTGTGCGATCACAACAGGACGCGATGCACCGAGCGGGTTGCACGGGCACCGAGAGGGTCATACAGTCTATGCGACGCAACTGACGGAATTGAAAACGGAATTACGAGGAGAGAGATACGGGTACCTGAACAGGGATTCGGAAACTAAATTTTTCTCCGTTTCCGCGTGTCTCTTGACACTGTGTTGTGTCCTGTGTCCGGCTACTATTGCCGTGTCCGATCTAGGGCATCAGTGCTCGGCCGCTGGGAGTGGGGGTTCGGGTCGACGGAGGTCGGCGAGGGCTCGGGGAGGCTCAGGGCGGCCGGCGGCGCTCGGCTAGGGTTCCGGGGTCGACTGGGAGCTGCGGGGAGAGGAGGAAGGAGGAGGAGAGAGCGGCTGCTGCCCGGAGGAGGCTGGCGAGGCGAGGGCGAGGGTGACGTCGGCGGAGGAGATCGCCAGGGGGAGAGGGCGGTGGAGACGAGGCTGTTGGGGGCTTGCGGGGACGGCGGAGGAGAGCAGGAGGAGGGTGGTTGACGGAGAGTGGCTCGTCGGCTGAGCTGAGAGGGGAGTCGTCGGCAAGGCGGAACGGAGGGGTCAGCGGCGTGGAGTCGTCGAGAGGTCGTGCAGAGGGAGACGGCGGCCGCGGGTCGCTAGGGTGATGGCGAAGTCGAGGGAGACGGCGGCCGCGGGTCGGGGGCTGGACTCGGCGGCAGAGAGTCGTGCAGAGGGCTCGGGTTGGGCGGCGGGTCGCTGGGGTGATGGCGAAGTCGAGGGAGACGGGGGCTGCTGGGGGAGGGGAGGTCGGCTGCTCCGGCGGGGGTAGCCGACGGCTAGGTTAGGGTTAGGGTTTGGGGAAAATTAGGATTTTCTTTATTTTTTTCTTTATTTTTTCTTTGTAGAGAAAACTTAGGGAAATATATATTTATACATACAGAAATTAGAATAGGGTTTGACCTAGGATTTGGGCTGGGTCAACGCTCCTTGGGCTTGGCGTCGACTCTCATGGGGTGTTGGGCATTTGGCACGGGTTAAATTCGGTTTAATTCTACATCGGTTCCCAGGGCTTTAAACGGGTTTCCGGAGTCTAATAAATTCACGGAAAATTATCCTATGTCCGATTTTCCATTTTACACCATAAAATATTATTTCCATAATATATTAATATTAATTAACAGTAATTAAAAATTATTTAATTACCAAAGGCCTAGGTTTTAATTACAGTAAAATCCCAAAAATTTCGGAAAAATTGTGAAAAGTCCAAATTAATAATTCCTGAAAATCAGGGGGCTTACAATCTACCCAACTTATAAAAATTTCGTCCTCGAAATTAAAATATGGTAGGGTTCTCTCTATCAAATCTCACTTGATTATAGTCTAAAGGATTCCTCTCAAGTGAACATTGCGGTCTCTACCCAACTTAGAATTTACCCATCTATCATCTAAGACTATACATCTAATAAAGCTATGTCCCAACTTATTTAATCATGGTATTGAATCCTCAAGTCTTTAACACCAAACATATCACCTATGATATGCCCTTAATCATATATAAAAGGGTCATCAACAATGCGACCGGCCTGAGGGGTATATCTAGTACTGTCTATATATAAAACTTATACCAAGCACGAGGTTTCGTCTTTCCGAATTAAGGGAAGACGAAGATCCATAATAAAGAGTTCAAGGGTGAGGTAATAGAATAGAAGTATCAGGATCAAGGCGTTTAACGAATTCAAATGGGATTTGTCAAGACAATTGTGGATTGAAATCCTATTCTGGTAATCCTTTGTTCGCATGCTCGTATTAGTACAGTTATGTAACTGATACGATATGCTCAGACATATCTAGAGGGTAAGTATACTAGTCAACTATTTATCCCCATCCACGTGAAGTAGTCGTGCGAAGAGCGAACCAAAATGCACTAAGGTTGATCAGACCGTAATACACTGATTCTGAATAGACAACTGTATTAGTGTACATGTCCACTAATACATATGTCATGAACAAGCTTGATAAAGAATAAGCTTGCAAAACTAGGCCATAGAATAGCAGCATAAGTCAAGGTAGTACAACAAATACAAGTACGCTAGATGATGATGAAAAGGAGGTACAACTTAATTCAAGTTCACCAAACAACACAAAAAAAGCACAATAACAAAAGGCTCTATAATGAGCTAGTTTTGACCTAGAATTTTAGGGGCATCCTAGTTTGACCTAGAGTTCACCGTAGTTGACCCGGTTGACCGCCAAAGTCAACATTTGATCTAGTTTTGACCTAGAGTTGACTTTTTGGACTCTGAGTTGACTTTTTGACCTAGAATGGACCGGTTTGACCCGTTTGACCTAGAAAAGGCTTAGAAGCTTATTTTTAGTTTATTTAAATGTGTTTATCTCTCTTGAGCACCAAATAACCTTAGATTTTCATATTAGGTCTTCGCGACGCCAGTTCGAACCTCGATCCTCGCCAGTTGCTCAGGACGTCAGGCGAGTACATTCTCTGATAGTTTTTATTATCAGATAATTATTATGATTCAGCTTCTAGTATAATATTATCTGATTTTCCGTCACGACACTGACTAGTATTTCTGGATTCATTTATTTGCGACACGTATATTTTATGTTTCTGGCCTCTATTTCTGGAATCACCTAATGGCATCACATCAGGACTCACTACAGGCATTACTCATGTTTCTGGCTGGACTCATATTTATTTTACGTGTCGGGTCTTGGATTCACTTGTACTAGTCGTGTGGGGAAATACTCGAGTAGACATGTAAATATTTCCAAATCTGGAATCACTCCCTCTGGTCTAATTTGAAATGATAGCAGCCACACACCTAGTGTACGGTGAGCCGTACTTACCCCTAGCCGTTTATAAGTCCAAACAGGTATTTTAGAGACACTAGTTCGTTCTTTCTAGTCTGGACTCACTTATACTTCTTGACTGGTCTCACTTGTACTTTATGGACTGGACTCATTATATTTACTCTTGCTGGACTCACTTCACGTTATTGTGCACACACTTGCTCTTAGTTTAGATTTCTTGTATCCTGCAGTCATTATTATCTTGCTTCTGATTTTCATGCATCTTTACCTTTAAGCACCAGTTGACAAATATATATATATATATATATATATATATATATATATATATATATATATATATATATATATATATATATATATATATATATATATATATATTCCTTGTTTATACATTATTTTCTTCACCTTGTGCTACTTGCTACAACTGCTTTATAGTTTTTATCATTTAACTGGAACTGCGGTTAGAGGTGTACTTGCTCCAATCCTGACTGGATATATTTTTCAGACGATCCGGAAGGTTGGTGTTCGACGTTTTATGGGCCTCAGCCTATCGAGGGTGCAGACAGGGACCCCCTAGTTCAGGAGTGATTTTCGGGTTGGTAGCCGGGATCACTAAGACCTCAGTTGTATTTATTAGCTTTTGGTACCGGATTTGTCCTCGGCTTTTGATTTGAGACTTTGTATTATATTTGATTCAGGATATTGTTGTTATTATTAATATTGTTGATGTCTTTAGTAGTAGCAGTTGTTGTTTAGACTTTGTAGTTGTTAGACTTTCTTGTTATCCTATCGTGCTTAGATCGTGATTGAGTATTTGTATTATCTTTATCATATTGTTCCTCCGTTTGGAGTTAAGATCTTGGCAGGTACTTATATTGTTGTGTGATATTGTTAGATAGATAGTGGACCTAGACAGCGTTCTACCGCTGATACTGCGGCGTAGGCTGGACGTACCCATGACACATGTCCGATTTTTCGGGTGCGGTTCATGACACTGTGTGTGTGTCGTGTCTGTCTCAATATGTGTGTCTGTGATAGTGTGTCGTGTCTGTGTAAGTGTATGTGTGTGTCGTGTCTGTGTTAGTGTTTATGTGTCATGTCTGTGTCAGAGTTTGTCTGTGACAGTGTGTGTGTGTCGTGTATGTGTCAGTTTGTGTGTGTCGTGTCAGTGTCATATCATGTTTGTATCTGTGTGTGAGAGAGAGATAGAGAGAGAGAGAGAGAGAGATAGGGTTAGGATTTACCTATCGGAGGAGGAGAAGGAGAAGCCTGAGGTCGTCGGAGGGGAGGAGCCACGCCGAAAGGAAGGAGCCGTACGGGAGGGGGTGCTCGGGGGGTGGGGAGCCGGAGTAGGGGGCTGTGGGGGAGCCGGTGGGGGGTAGGGATGGGGGGAGGAGGAGGACGCCTGAGGAGGGGTACTTCACCGGAGGGAGGGGAAGATGGGGGGTTTCAAATTTTTAGGAGGGGATCGACAGAATAGGGGGAAAATAAAATCTTGAACCCTATATTAAAAAGTTTAACGACGTCATCAATAGACGTCGCTAAACGTCGCTAATTAAAAAGTTTGCGACGTTAGCGACGTCACTAAAAACGTCGCTAAAAATCAAAAAAAGCAACGTCGAAAAATACATCGCTAAACGTCGCTAAATCGAAAAACTCAGCGACGTTAAAGAAGTTTATAGCGACTATTCTTTAAAAAATCGAAATACAGTCGCTATGTGTCGCCAACAGCGACGTACAGCGACATTTATTTTTGAAGTCACTCAAGTCTTTAATATTAGCGATGTTTTATTAAGATGTCGCTAAAAACTTCGCTATTTTATCATATTTTGGTAGTGGAAGATGAATTTCGGTCATCGACGTCGACAACGAACTCCAGGAACTCCTGTGAGTTCATCTGAACTATCAATCGAAATTCTGATCTCTTGTTCTTCTTTTGCTGCGGGATCGAAGTTTAATCGATTGATCGATTTATTGGTTCATTTTTCGTTTCTACTCTTCTTATGTTTCTTAGGTCTTGATTTCAATTTTCTATCATGAGAAATCAAGAAAAGAACTCTTAAACTCTTTCTGTTGGAATTGCACACAATGTGTTTGGTGAATTATCTCTGAGGAAGTTCAGCTCGAATCAGGATACGGGGACACGCGTATCCGACGCGTTCGTGCTCGTAATTTTGTCTACAAGTCCAAATTTGACTCAGCAAGGTATGCCTCTCTTTCCTTCTCCTCTTGATTAGTGTCGGTGGAATCAATCTGGTATTAAGGTATCCCGTATGACACAGAGGCTTGATTCTAAGATCTGGACACAGACGAAGTCCCTTTGCAACTCTGTGTCCGGCTTGACACATCATCGGTAGACACGAAGCTATGCTTCTGGTTGGTCGTACATGAACTAGAATGTTAGGTTGAACGTTAGGCATGAAAGTTATCTGGTTTCAATTGTAGCTAACCGTTAGGAATAGGTTTGGTAAACCGGTTCACTAGGATAAATAGGAACAGAAGTGGGTCAGGAATCGTACTGTCCACAGAACAGTAGGTTAAATGTAGAATTTGGTTTAGTTAATTAGGAAATTTCTTAATAGTTAGTTAACGCTCAAGAATTGGATGTTTAATTAGAATATTCTAGGGGATTATTTGATATTGGAGACTAACAATTGGATATTGTGTTCTAGGAGGACCCACCATTTCCATGATCCATTACAAGGCTAAGTTAGGTATTCTACTCAAGGTTTATCCTTCAACTCTATTGCATGTTCTTGACACGGTAAGACACACGATATATTGTTCGTGTCATGACTCATTGTTTATTGCATATTGATTTATTTTCTATTGTATTGTATCGTGTCGGGAGGAGAAATATCTGTGTGTTGTGTGGGCTACCGCTTTATATACCCATTGTCTTTATTGCATAATAGCGACCGTACACAACACGTGCGAGGCGCCAGATTTAGACCCTAGCCGCCCACACATACATTCAGATATTTCAATCACTTAGTAGGTATGTAATTCTTTCCCTCATGCATATTGACTGTCATTTTATTTGCTCATTGTTACTTCTTGTTTCATGTTCATTTCATATGTCACTATACTTCTAGCATTGTGTAGTCTACTTTGCTTTATCCTGACAGAATAACGTGGACAGGTGCTGATGATTGGAGAAAAACTAGAAGACTGGGATTAGGTTTTATTCAAATCTACAAATGTATAAATTATTTATTTTGATGAATTACCGAATTTGTCTTCGGAGAGCTGATTGTATGATGTACTAAAAAGTATTATAGTAGAATGTGGTGATTGTGACTGTGCTTGGGTATTTACTCGTATGTTAGTGTTGTGATGAGAGATCAATAAATTATAGTATTAGTAACTAATGAGGTTTAGAACAACTGACTACTACTGTTTCCAACAAAGTAGGATGGGCGTTCACAACTCGTACTCGATATCGTGGGCACGGGGCGTGACATAATTCGAACCTCAGGACTGGAGGTTCCCCCTTATAGACTATATTGTCTATGGAATCCTTATGGAGGATCCAAAAGAAGCAGTTTCTTTTCAGAGACTCTCCTTAGGTTTTACTATAATATGGTAACGAAGAGATTGTATCGACGTTCGTATGATGATCTACTGCTTAGATGATTATCAAGCTCAGAAGATCTTCATGAGGCTCATGATGGCACTTGCGGAGCACATTAACCAGATCCTAAGTTACATGACCGCCTCAGAAGAATGGGCTACTACTATCCTACTATGGTGGCATACGCTGTAGATTATGCCAAAAATTGCAGGGCATGCCAAATCAATGCAGACTTTTTACATCAACCATCAAAGTTTATACACTCGATGACCGTAACACGGCTATTCGAAGCATAGGATATGGACGTCATCGGTACTATCAGTCCCATTTCAGTCAAAGGATATCGGTTCCTCCTGGTAATAACCGACTACTTCTCCAAATGGATGGAAGTAATACCACTCGCGAAGTGAAGACATCCAACATAATTGGCTTCGTCAAGAAGTACGTCATACACCGATTTGGCATTCTCCGAAGGACATTTATGACAATGGGCCTTAATTTATCAGCCATATTTTCTACCGATTATAAGACAGAAATCAAATTTAGAACATTGCTTCTGCAACATACAACCCAGCCACGAACGGGTTAGCAAAAGCCTTCAACAAGACCAAAATCAAGCTACTCAAGAAGTTCATTTCATCTAACAAACGTGACTGGAATAAAAAGTTGGATGAATGTCTCTGGGCCTGTCGAACGACAGTACGCACCCCAACTCGAAGTACGTCGTATTCTCTGGTTTACGGATGTAAAGCAGTTCTTCCTTTGGAACTCCATATTTATCTCTCAGAGTGGCCCTATCTAGAGACCTAACTACCAAAGACAACGATCGCTTATAATTGCAAGAATTGGATGCGCTCGATGAGAGATGTTTACAAGCTAAATAATGCATTGGGCTATACTAAGCCCGCATGTCCAAAGCCTTTAACAATAGGGTAAAGGAAAGGGTGTTCCAAGTGGGTGACCTAGTCTTAACAATGAGGATCCTATGGTCATGACGAACAAGAGCAAGGGAAAAATCAAGCTAAATGGGAAGGCCCATTTGCAGTGGAATCATTATATTCTAACGAAGCTTATAGGCTTGTTAAAGCCAACAACGACTTTCTCATGATGTCTATCAATGACAAATTCCTCAAAATGCTCTATTTTAAATCCAAGTCGAATTGACGTAGTACGGTAGGATATGCAGTATCATATCCGTAAAATTGAGTGTGCAGTGGCACAATTACAAAAACTTCCCAATGGGACCGTATTCCAAGTATGTAGTGTCACACATGCAATATAAACAGTGATACATACTTTCTTACTTTATTACCCATATTCGAAAGTCTCGAATACCCCATGGATAGTAGATCCACAAAAAGTTTTCCATTTGGACAATTTTCCAAGTGTGCCGTGTCACACTTGCAATATATACAATGATACATACTTGCTCACTCTATTACCCGTATTTGAAAGTCGAATACCTTATGGGTAGTATATCCACAAAAATTTTCCCAGTGAAACCATTTTTAAGTATGCAATGTCACACTTGAAATATGTACAATATTACATACTTGCTCACTCTATTATCCGTATTAGAAAGTCTCGAATACCCCATAGGTAGCAGATCCAAAAAACTTTTCCCAGTGGGACCATTTTCCAAGTGTGGTGTCACACTTGCAATATTACAATGATACATACTTGCTCAATCTATTGCCCGTATTCAAAAGTCTTGAATGCACAATGGGTAGAAGACCCACAAAAATTCCCCAGTGGAGTTGACCCTACATCTTCCACTAGAAACAGTGTCGTCTTCAAAAGTCCCAGGTGGCTTGAAGAACTCTTACTTCCAATCCCTAGTTGGGAAGGTAGTAGTCCTCAATCCCGACATATCAACTATGCTACAATGCTAGTTTAGGGTACGAATGGCAAACCCGGATTATATTTCCCCAATGGAGTAATCATTGCCTTCGTTTTTCCAACAAATTATTGTCACGTCCTCATTATCTCTGACAAAGCTGTTATACTTCTATTTCTAAATTTCCAGTCGGGTTAAAAATATCTTATTCTTAACCCCAGTTGGGCTAGGAATAATCCCTTTCTATTATTCTTTATTGGATTCTTTTGAAAATCCTATTGCTAACCTCCAGTTGAGTTAGTATCCCCAGAAACATGTCCAAATTCTACCTCTGAACTATTTTCCTTGGATCGTCACAAAGTTGTTACCCTTCTATTTCTAAGTCCTCGGTTGTGTTAGAAATATCCTATTCTTAACCAAGTCTGGCTAGGAATAATCTATTTCTTCTTTACGAGATGCTCTTGTAAAAATCTCATTGCTAGCCTCTACTTGAGTCAGTAATGTCCCCAGAAGATAGTCATGTCTACCTCTGAACTATTTATCTTGGATCGTCGCAAAGTTACTATCCTTATATTTCAAAGTCCTAGTTAGGTTAGAAAGATAATAGTCTTAACCGTGTCAAACTAGGAATAATCTCTTTCTATTCTTTTTTACGGGATGCTCTTATGAAAATCCTATTGATAGTCTCTAGTTGAGTCATCAATGCCCCCAGAAGATAGTCATGTCCAGATTTTACCTCTGAATTATCTTCCTTGAATCGTCACAAAGCTCTTACCCTCTAATTTCTTAATCCCTATTTGGGTTAAGAAATAAATCTCTGCTTTTGTAAGAATTTTCTATCTCTGTTTGAATCAATAATTTTTTCGGAAAATAGACATGTCCAAGTATATCTCTGAACTATTTTTTTCTCTCCGGCTATCACGCCAATTATCCGTCTAGTAGTTTGTTCCTCTCTCCCTAACGGGTTAGGTCTTGTTATCACGTCCATATTACCTCTGGATAACAAAAGCCTCAATCCACACACAAAAAACAAAAAACAAAAAAAATTGGCCTAAAAAGATCAACCTTTCATTCTTTCTGAAAGCAAAAGGGAAAATATAAGGGCAGTCTTTAATGTCAAACCAAAAAGATACAAGTTACTAAGGCGGTGTGGATAGTTCAACAATCCTCTCCCTCAACGATTTCATACGAGACTCTTTCTTGGCCTGACCCCTGGTTGTAGGTTCCTGCGGGTAACGTTTGTCATTTTCATACTCCGCCAGGAGAGTATACCGTTCGGACATTGCGACCCACTCTCACTCGATCTCTTCATTGGCTTATTCAAGATTGCTAATAACTCCTGAGATTCCCGGACTCTCCCTTCTATAGCAGAAATCTTAGAGTCAGTAGAGTGCTAACGAGAAGTATGGGAAAGTAAGTGGGAATTAAGTTCCTCCCATTCAGTATTGAGCACATTGCGCTTCTCCCGGATTTGCCTCTCCCACTCATAATCGTTCCTGAATGAGCAGAGTTCAGAAACAATCTTATCATAATCTTTAGCGAAAAGCGGTGTTATATCTCCCCACCGTAGGTGAACTAGATTAGGAACCAACCCTGCGAGCTCTCTCAAAATCAGCTCCAACCCTAGAGCTCGGTCCTTATAGCCAAATCCTATTACCAATGTAATATATTGAGCAGCAGTTCTCTCAAACATCTCAATCTCTAGAGTATTATATGTGGTGTCCCGTTTCTCCTATTCGGGGAACGCGGCTAAGAAATACAAATCGGTATCGCTTGATCAGGATAGATTGAATCAAGATCTTATTCTCGTTATGTATTTGCTTCTTCAGAATCGATTCCCATATTCAGTAGATCGTGTCCCGAGGATGGACTTAGCGGCAGAGTCAAAAGGGACCTATCAACTACAAGTTTTCTTGCCTAGTTTTTGTTGTCGCCTTATTGCTTTCGTTCTTTTGAGTTAGTTTTTGTATGTGCATTTTCTTGAACGGTTTTGATAGATTTTATTGCTTTCGTTTCTTGAATTGCATTACATTCTAAGCTTGAAAAGAGTAGAAGAGGTATTGATCAGCTGTTCATGGCAATGCAGGTGATCATGCAGTAGACGTCTTGCGAATAGAGTCTTAAAGCACTTCTTTCTTTTCTTTCCTCCAACCAACTTGTGAGTGGCTATATTTGATTCAGTTGACCCTTCTTCCAAGTCTTCACACCTATAAATATTGCATTCTTGTTTGTTCCGATCAAACGATACCATAATAACTAAAAGATGTCAAGATAAAAAGGAATAGACTTGGACTACTTTATTGCTTGTCAATCAACTTGTGAACGATTACCGTATTGCATGCTATTCATTTAGAATATTCTTCATATGCTTCAATTTTAGTTGGAATATATACTTCTTCTATAAATTGTGCTATTTATAGAACACACCTTGCTATGTCACAAACTAATCAGGGAGACTATGCAAAACAAGATAATGCCTTGTTACTTGTCTCATGCTCGTATTGCCTTAGACTGTATAAATTGAATACTTAATATAGACGTCGTTGATCATGGACAACTTGTGCACAAGGTTTCTGGTTCCTGCGGACGGTCGCCGGGGCGCTAGGACCGATCCGATCCGGACGGAACGATCTGTATAGTCGTCTGTTATGGACAGAATGTTATGTAGCGGGGCTCACCACCTACGTTGCATATCATTCTCGTCTTGAGACTATAACCCGTCCATTATGGAATTATGCCAGTGATCCCCTCATATATTTAAACTTGTACAAGCTAACTTGTGTCTTCGTGGCACGGAAGGACATGGTAAGTATTGTGCAGGTGGTTCAGACGGGAAGGTAAAAGTCACCGAACGGTGGCAAGTTTACTTCAGTAATTTCTATATCTATTGCTTGCTTGTAAAATAAACTAAGGCAAGATAGAAAGACCATAAATAACTTGCATGCTACATATAAACAACGTGTTGATTGGTATAGTTGGGTTAGCTCGCCTTCACCAGTGCATTTTGATGTACTGGCCCTCGTTGAAACAGGTTCCCCGCACCAAGGAGATCCTGCGAGGAGCTGAAGCTACTTCCCATTCCAGTCCACCAACCGGCACGTCCCGATCGTGCCTTAGTAGAAGTATTTGGAAGACCCTGGAGCTCGTGCTTCAAATATATGTAGCTCCATGGAAAGGCGATAGCTTCGCCAGAAGGTCTTTAACATTTTGATGATTATTAGAAGGATGTAATGTACAGGACGGCTATCCATTTTGAGTCCATTTTTGTAAGCCTGTGTGGCAATTATCCGACTTGTTCAAGAGTTTGTAAAAGATATTCATTATCAATAAAGAGAACTTTTTTATTTTTAAAATTTGTGTTTCAATTATCTTCGTACTCTGAATATGTTCTCGTTATGCAAAATTACCTTAGCCTTGTGCGTTGCACAAACTAGGCACGCACGACGTCACGCCCAGGGGACGACTATCGATTCTATGGAATCCGGGCGTGACATATTGGTATCAGAGCACAGGTTCAAGTTCCTTTGACTCTTGTATCAAAAAAGTTTCTTTAACGATCTATTCCCTATGCAAACTCTTGAACTCGTTAGGCCAAAATGAGTACGTTCCATACAATGAGTCCATAATACATTATGAACCTGATGTAAGTTACCTTCTTTTGAAGGAATGACTCAAGCGCAAGCATCAGCGCTAGCACAAAGAGAGGTATAAGCCCAAGAAAGTAGTTCCGGAACCTCGAGAAGTTCTCGAACCAACGAGCCATGCCTCGTGTCGACCCGATTGAGCAAATTATGCAAATACTTGAGGCTAGCCAGCAAAGGGATGAGGCTCGTAATGAGCGAGCCGAGAAGCGGGCGAAAGAACGACAGAGCAAGTTTGAAGGCAATCTAGAAGCCTGATTTGCAGTCCAACAGAAGCAAGTAGATACCCTGCAACAGATCGTTCAGACCTTGGCCTGCAACCATTCCGCGACAACAGCAACGACACCGGTGGATCAACCCGCGCCTGAAGTCGAAATGTCTCAAACTCTAAAGAAGAAGGATGTGACTAGCTTCGACTTTGCCGACATCAAGAAGGTCTGCAACATGCCATTTATGGGGACTGAAGATCCGATCGTGGCTCTAGATTGGCTGGCCGAGCTTGAGGATCACTTCAAACTGCTAGAGGTATCTGAGAAGAAGCGTATCGCGTATGCCCAACTACAGCTTCGCTTGAACACGCACGATTGGTGGAACGTGCATCGAAGATCTCTTCCAGTTGACGATGAAGAGGAGACGATCGCATGGGCTACCTTTCGTGGCGCATTCGAAGAGGAGTTCATATCCCCTCCCGTACGTCGGCAGAAGGGGAACGAGTTCGTACAGCTCCGTCAAGGCAGTATGACCGTAAAGCAGTACTCCGCCGAATTCAACCGGCTCGCCAAATTCGCAAACTCATATTTACCTGATGTGGTGAGTTATGCCAGACAATTTGAAGGCGGCATGCGACCTGCCATCCATGCACACGTGGTCATTTCCCAATACCAGACGATGCGGGGAGTTCTCAACTATGCCCTTTCTCTCGAACCGCAGTATCCTCTAGTTGCTGTCAGCACTGTGCATACTTCCAATCACAAGCGCCATAGCAACGCGGGAGGAAACACCGCTCTTAAGCGTCCAAATAACGACAGTCGACAGAAAGGGAATGCAAGGCCACATTGTACGCACTATAATAAGCCATGGCATACAGCAGACGATTGTCACCTCAAAAACAGGTTATGCTTCAACTGTAGTGGCGTAGGCCACATATCAAAGGACTGTCTGCTCCCCTCCAAGCTTCCCTTAGCCTCCAAATTCTGCCTCAGCATCCTAGGCCAACCGAGCCATGCCGCAGCAAGAGCATCGTCAATTTCAAGGCCGGGTGTATATTATGACACGGAAAGAAGCCCTGGCATCGAACACCGTTGTGTCAGGTATATTACTTTTCAATAACATATATTCACGTGTGCTATTTGATTCTGGTGCAACGTATAGATTTATATCCATGAATTTTGTCGTGGAAAACAATATAGAAATGACACCATTGTATCTAGACCTTAGTGTTAGCACCCCGTCGGGCACGAAAATACATGTCCGTTCAGTATGTTAGGGTGGTCACATCTGTATTGGGGGAAGGAAACTCTCGCTAGATGTTTTAGTCCTGGATGTTCGGGATTACGACATCATTTTGGGGATGGATTGGCTCGGCGCTTCCTCGGCAACTATCGAATGTGCAGAAAAATGAGTCGTCTTCTGCCTACCTGGAGAAGCCAAATTTTGCTACATGAGTAGTCCAGCAACAGATGCGTCCAGGGCCTGCATGGTGATTTCTGCAATGTCTGTTCGGCGGATGCTATACTCTGGATGCGAGGGATACTTAGCGTCGGTTCGGGACACGCAGCTGGATTACGCAAACGTTAAGTATTCTTACGTTGTGGCAGAGTTTCCTGATGTGTTTTCGAGCGAACTACCCGACATGCCACCTGACCGAGAGATCGAGTTCACCATTAATACATTTTTAAATACTCAACCGATTTCCAAAGCTCCGTACAGAATGGCCCCTGCTGAACTAAAGGAGTTAAAGTGCCAACTTCAAGAACTACTGGATCATGGATATATTCGTCCAAGCGTGTCTCCTTGGGGCACGTCTGTACTCTTTGTAAAGAAGAAGGACGGAACGTTGTGACTCTACATAGACTATCGGGAGCTAAACAAGGTCACTATCCGAAACAAGTATCCCCAGCCCAGGATCGACGACCTCTTCGATCAACTGCAAGGGGCGTCGGTGTTCTCGAAAGTCGATCTTCGCTCTAGCTACCACCAATTAAAGATTAAGCCAGAGGACGTGCCGAAATCAGCATTCCGAACCCGCTATGGCCATTATGAGTTTTCTGTTATGTCGTTTGGACTGATGAATGTCCCTGCCGCCTTCATGGATTTGATGAACCATGTGTTCCGACCCTTTCTCGATAAAATTTTGGTAGTTTTCATATATGACATCTTAGTGTACTCGAAGAATAAGGATGAACACGTAGGACACCTACGGATGGTGCTTCAAACTCTTCGAGATAATAAGTTGTACGCGAAGCTAAGTAAGTGCGAGTTCTGGTTGGACAACATATCTTTCCTTGGGCACATTATTTTAGCAGAGGGCATCTCAGTTGACCCGAAGAAGGTAGAAGCCATCGTGAAGTGGAAAAGTCCTGAGTCAGCTAGCGACATTCGGAGTTTCCTTGGTCTAGCAAGCAACTACAGAAGATATATAAAAGATTTTGCAAGAATCGCCTCGCCTCTGACTCATCTCACTCGGAAGGGAGTAACGTTCGCATGGACGGACGACTGTGAAGCTTCATTTATGGAGTTAAAACAGCGACTTGTCTCAGAACCAATTCTTACCCTTCCGAACGGACCCGATGACTTTAAGATCTATAGCGACGCCTCAGGAAAGGGTTTGGGATATGTCCTTATACAGAGGGACAAGGTGATAGCCTTTGTGTCAAGGCAGTTGAAGCCTAATGAGAAGAACTATCCAACGCATGACCTGGAGCTTGCGGCTGTGGTGTTCACACTGAAGTTGTGGCGGCATTACCTTTATGGTGTGCCGTACGAGATCTACACGGATGACAAAAGTCTAAAATATTTCTATACTCAGAAGGATCTAAATCTACGGCAACGACGATGGCTTGAACTCCTTAGCGACTTTGACCTTATGATCAGATATACACCGGGCAAGGGTAACGTTGTAGCTGATGCGCTGAGTCGAGTATTTATTGGGAGCTTGGCTATCGAAGACATGCTACGGCTCTGTGCCTTGGACTTGAAGATAAGTTGGGACATTCATCTACCGTTGGCCGAATTTGCATACAATAATAGCTATCAATCCAGCATTCAGATGGTGTTGTATGAACGAAAGTACAGATCCCTATCTGTTGGGATAAAGTTGGAGAACGGCAAATTCTTGGCCCGAAACTCGTGGAATAAACCGTCAAGAAGATCCGCTTGATCCGTGAACGATTGAAGGTAGCACAGAATCGTCAGAAAAGCTACTCAGATATGCATCGACGACCTCTTGAGTTCTCAATAGGCGATCAAGTATTCCTCAAGGTCTCGCTCATGCGAGGAGTTACCAGATTTGGAGCAAAGGGGAAGCTAAGTCCAAGATTCGTCGGCCCGTTCGAGATACTAAAGCGAGTAGCCTCAGCCGCATATCAGATTGCCCTGCCACCGTCAATATCTGAAAAACACGATGTCTTCTACGTTTCACAGCTTAGAAAGTACGTGTATGACCCGAGTCATGTGGTGGATCTTGATCAACTGGACTTGAAGGTAGACTTGACTTATGTTAAACATCATTTGCGAATCTTGGATTACAAAAAGAAGCTGCTTCGAAGTCGTTCAGTTCCTCTCGTGCGCATGCTTTGGCGAAATCATTCGGTCGAAGAATCTGCTCGGGAGCTTGAGTCTGAGATGAAGGAAAGGTTCCCTTAATTATTTTATAGTGGTAGGTTATATTCCTAAGTTTCGTGGACGAAACTTCCTATTAGTTGGTTAGGATGTGGTGCCCCGTTTCCCCTATTCGGGGAGCGCGGCTAAGAAATACAAATCGGTATCGTTCGATCGGAATAGATTTAATCAAGATCTTATCCTCGTTATATATTTTCTTCTTCGAAATCGATTCCCATATTCAGTGGACCGTGCCCCGAGAATGGACTTAGCAGCAGAGTCAAGAGGGATCTCTTCGCTGCAAGTTTTCTTGTCTAGTTTTCGCTGTCGCCTTGTTGCTTTCTTGCTTTAGAGTTTGTTTTTGGATTTGCATTTTCTTGAACGGTTTCGATAAATTTATTGCTTTCGTTCCTTGAATTGCATTCCATTCCGAGCTTGAAAAGAGTAGAAGAGATATTGATCAGCTGTTCGTGGCAATGCAGGTGATCGTGCAGTAGACGTCGTGCAAACGGAGTCTTAAAGTACCTCTTTCCTTTCTTTCCTCCAACCAACTTGTGAGTGGCTATATTTGATTCAGTTGACCCTTATTCCAAGTCTTCACACCTAAAAATCTTGTATTCTTTCTTGTTCCGATCAAACGATACCATAATAACTAAAAGATGTCAAGATAAAAAGGAATAGACTTCGACTACTTTATTGTTTGTCAATCAACTTGTGAACGGTTACCGTATTGCATGCTAGTTCATTTAGAATATTCTTCATATGCTTCAATTTTAGTTAGAATATATACTTCTTCTATAAATTGTGCTATGTATAGAACACACCTTGCTATGTCACAAACAGATCAGGGAGACTGCAAAACAAGATAATGCCTTGTTACTTGTCTCATGCTCGTATTGCCTTAGACTGTATAAATTGAATACTTAATATAGACGTCGTTGATCACAGACAACTTTTGTACAAGGTTTCTGGTTCCTGCGGACGGTCGTCGGGGCGCTGGGATCGATCCGATCCGAACGAAACGATCTGTACAGTCTTCTATTTTGGACGGAATGTTATGTAGCGGGGCTCGCCACCTACCTTGCATATCATTCTCGTCTTGAGACTATAACCCGTCCATTATGGTATCATGCCAGTGATTCCCTCGTATATTTAAACCTATGTAAGCTAACTTGTGTCTTCGTGGCAGGGAAGGACATGGTAAGTATTGCGTAGGTGGTTCAGACGGTAAGGTAAAAGTCACCGAACGGTGGCAAGTTTACTTCAGGGATTATATATCTATTGCTTGCTTGTAAAATGAACTAAGACAAGATAGAAAGACCACAAATAACTTGCATGCTACATATAAACAACGTGTTGATTGGTATAGTTGGGTTAGCTCACCTTCACCAGTGCATTTTTATATACTGACCCTCGTTGAAACAGGTTTTTCGCACGAAGGAGATCCTGCGAGGAGCTGAAGCTACTTTCCATTCCAGTCCACCAACCGGCACGTCCCGATCGTGCCTTAGTAGAAGTATTTGGAAGACTTAGGAGCTCGTGCCTCAAATTTATGCAGCTCCGTGGAAAGGCGATAGCTTCGCCAGAAGATCTTTAATATTTTGATGTTTAGTAGAAGGATGTAATGTACATTACGGCTAACCATTTTGAGTCCACTTTTGTAAGCCCGTGTGGCAATTATCTGACTCGTTCAAGAGTTTTTAAAAGATGTTCATTATCAATAAAGCAAACTTTTCCATGTTTCAACTTTGTGTTTCAATTATCTGCGTACTCTGAATATGTGCTCGTTATGCAAAAATATCTTAGCCTTGTGCGTTGCGCAAACTTGGCACTCACGGCCTCATGCTCGGGGGACGACTATCGATTCCACAAAATTGGGACGTGACACTATAAAACTCGACACTTGAACATCTACCAGCTTGTCCATGCGTTCTTGCGAGATAGGTGTCATTGGTGTTTCCAGCGAAGGACTTTCCATGGAGGAGAGGGTGGTCTCATCGCGACCCCGCTACCGGAGATAGCCAATGCGACCAAAGGACGGGACGCTAAAGATGAAGCTACAAAAGAAGAAAGAATTTTGGCCATCAAATCGAATCACTCGAAAGTGTTAAGATTAATTAGATTAGATTTAGTAGAGACTCGTAGTGGTCCATGACAAGGATTTGATGACATGGCACTCCCGCTAAGAATCTCAACCTTTGTCTTGATCCTGTAGTGGTCCATGAGGTTCCCCAACCTGAAGTCATATTGCACGTACAGAGTCATCCTTCTTTCTTTCTTCATTGCTTTCTTTTTCTTTTCTTTAAGAAAGTTTGATTTTTTTTTTTGGGAAGGTTAAGGCAGCAAGCATACTTTGCTAAAAATACCTTTATTGGAGCAATTCCAAAAAAAAATTCTGACTTCCACTAATTTTCCTTTAACCTCTTATCATGATTGGGCTGAGTAGGCTGCCTCAGTCACGGACCACTTTATATAGTCGTCGTCTTCTTGGTCTTCTTAATGGTTCTATCCCGAGGCCTCCTTAACCTGCCGTTAATGCTAAAGCAGAGACTCGAAATACTATTCGTGTCGCCTAGGATACTTGGGACGACCATGATGAGCGGATCATTGCTTTCATCATCTCTTTTTTTGATCGATCACTTCGTCCAGATCTTGAGGATATCTCGTCCATTGCTATATTATGGGATCATTTGACTACTTAGTTTGTTCAGTTGAGTGGTGCTCGAGAGTATCAGTTGATCACCCAAGCATCGGCCGACAGACAGGGGGATCGCACTACTCAGGAGTTCGCAGCACTAATATGGGGTTACTGACGAGAGCTACTAAGATTGGAGGGTACTGGTCCCGACTTTGTACGCGTGCGTACTTGTCGAGAACGTCGACAGCATTTTCAGTTTCTCATGACCCTATGTTCTGAATTTCAGTCCACAAACGATCGGATCATTTAGAATAATACCACTCTAGATACTGCTATCTCTGAGCTTACAACAGAGGAGACTCGTCTGCGTTCGCTTTCTACTGACATCTCTACACCGACTTCGAGTTCTGAGACTGTTCTTGCTGCTGCTTCGCGTCCTCCATCTACCACTTTCAAGAAGGCTCGTGCTCCCACTTCTCTTCGTTCTTCATGTACTTATTGCAGGAAGCTTGGTCATTCCGTTGTCGCATGCTATGCTCGTCAGTGATCTGGTATGATATGTGCTAACTGCCAAAAGCTTGGACACTCAGTGGATGATTATTTTCTAATGATTATTTTCTACTTCACCCACATTTAAAAACTCAATTTCTCGAGCGAATGAAGACAAAGGGTTCCTCCTTGTCTCATTCTCCAGTACCTCAAGCTCACGTTGTTGATAGTACTCAGACATCGACAAATATTCAGCATTGTCCTACTCAGTTAGAGCTCCAGCTCCAGCACCAGCATGCCTCCGCTGGCTCCTCTACATGTGTCTTTTATGTTTCAACTGGAAGGAATGAAGTTGGAAGCACTTAACAGGGCACACCACAAGCAACGGGCCCACAATATAGCCAAGTGCCGGCTCAGATGCCCCCTCCTCCCTTCCAGTCATGTATCCCACTCCATTTGGGTACATGGCCTACCAAAGTGATTATGCATACCAACAAGGAGTTTATAATCCTCAAATGATATCACATTACTACAATCATATGTAAGGAACAACTTCATCATCTACTGTTGGCCCACAAGCGTAACTTTATCCCTACATGGGATACGCCATGCAAAAGTCGAGGGCAAGCTTTCAGTCGCCAATGTAGGCCTATCGTCCAACGTACGTGCAGTATCCTACAGTCCACGCAGAATGATCCTTCGCTCCCTCACTGCCCTACAACTTCCACCTTCAGCCCCCACCGTACGCAAGCCAACCCGTTAACAACGCATATTTAAGTTTTTGAAAGGCACTATGTGACTTCAGTTGATCAGCTAGCAGATTTTATTTTCTATTGGACAAACTCATATTGTTTGACCCACCATGAGTTTGAAGGGGGGTGTTAAGATTAATTAGATTAGATTTAGGATTATATATTAATTAGATTTAGGATTAGATTCTCCTCCTAAATGGATACATATCTCCTCTCATACTCCTATCAGGATATCTCCTCTCCTACTCTTATCTGGATATGGATACCCTCTCTCTCTCGATATATATATATATTTGTAGTTGTATGACTTTTATATACATTATTCAATAATAAAATTAACATTGTTGATTATAACAGAAAGCAAAATAGTCAAAGATACAGCTTTACCTCCGAGCCAAGGAGAAAAGAGGGTTGCGACTCCTCCACCCATCACAGATATCTGAGGCCACGGAGGCCTAACAACCGACGTACCAAAGAATTTGGTCGGAGGAACCTCTACACGAACAAAGGTAGTCCTCGCCGGCACAAAGACGGTCTCGACAGCTTCCACCAGCCCTGGAATGGTGTATCCCTGAGCATCCGCTCCGACATTATATCGAACATTGACTACGAAGGTGCACAGTGTGAGGGAGAGAGCCTCCTCTTGAGGTATGGTGCCTGCAAAGCATCAAAATGAACGTGATCAGTAAAAGATGACACAAAACTCGGAAGCAACCTAGTTGCAAAAAAAATTGACACCTTAGCTTGTGCCAGCCTCGGGCGTCATCATCCCGACTCGAACTATACCAACTTCAAGTCGAAATAGCTGCTCCAAAGAAAGGTAAGCAAGGACCGCACCCGGTGTTGGTACTACCGGTGTTTGCTCTTCTGCAAAACCCGAAAGCCTCTACAGCGGCTTCTGGATTAATAATATAGACAGATTCAGGGATCATCCTTTGCGCTCATGCCACCTCCACCTTGGTCCCCTATGACTCTGATGCATCCTCCGTAGCGGCAATATCAGCCATTGCCGGTTCTTCCGCACTTGGCCAGCCCTCAAACGATGAGTCAACGATCTCGATGTTGGAGGGTCCTGCAGTATGGGACACTTTTTCCATCACCTTTACCAGCTGCGAGAAAGGATACAACTCAAGCCGTATATAAGCAATAGAGATCTCTTCTATCGCTATGGCATCTAAAATCGAGTCTACAGATGGGGCGACGTAGCAGTCCCCTCCAATGGAGAAGGAGACAGTGTATCCTATTCTGATAGTGGTAGAGATCGGGTGGTCCGAGACGTTGACCTCTTGACCACCTTCTTTGTCTAAGCTGCCGGAGGAAACGCCGACGAGACGACTTGCTCGAAACCTCGCTTTTGGGATCTCAGAAGTACCTTTATCTTAGGAACTGGTTCCTTTGTAGAATTAACCTCCACCGGGACCCTTAGCTCAATGGCGGGTTCGTTATGACTCCCTCACAATCAGGGTCATTAGAGGAAGCAGCTTCTTTTCCTTTCGGTTTGGATGTTTCGATACTGCCACTCTTTGCGATCCATGAAACTGCCACTGATATCGAAACCATCATAAAATTGGTTGATGGTACAGTAAAAACCTGATCCAGGAAAGCAGGGTAGACCGCGAGATATCAGCCCCGGGCAGATTGAATTGGGCCTGGGTACAGCCTACATTAAAATACCTCAAGGCTCTGGCTTCATCAAGCAGGTTACCACCGTACCGGATGCTAGCGCTCGCATTCCCAATAAACACTTGGTCATAATCAAACTGTCTGCCAGGCATGTACGGATCCAAGTCACATAAATCCCCACTTCTGTAAACTAGTGGGATTGACGAATGGTTTGCGACCAATTAAAAGTCCGGATCTGCAGACACTGTTGGAAAACGTGCGCTCTGATATCACGTGTTGATCCTGCAGCTGAAGAACTGCTTTGTCGACCCATCTGAGATGACTAACTAATCTACGAACACCAAGTACAGATGGAGACAAGTATATGGCGGTGACTACGTCACCTGGACAAATTTTAACCTTTATAATTCAGATAAAATTACAAGAGTGCAAAAAGTAATGTTGAAACCCTTTGTCCTAATAGGTTCATCCCCCTTACCACACTCAAGAAGAAAAACATAATATTATAATTAAAACCACTCACTAACCCGTAGCAATCTCTCTAACCGAAGTTGACGATTACACGATTAGATCTCCTTCTTTCTTCTGTCTTGGATGGCGAAGTCCTAAGAGCAAAGCACAGACTTTTTCTTAGATTTTTTGTGGACGAGCATCCTGAATCTCCAATTTGTGCTTTTTTTGTGCCTCCACCCTCCTCCCTGTTTATAGGATGAGAAACCTATTTTAGGGTTAGGAAACCCTAAAAATAGCCAACCATAAGATCCAGCCGTCCACTAGCATCCAAAGGTTCAAAATATAACATAAAAATTTCAAAACCCGAGCAGCAGCCGCCGACACTGACCTCGAACCGAGTTCGGTTTTAAGGTTCTGGAACACCACACCGAGTTCGGTCAGAACTCGTCCAGGGACCGAGTTCGGACCGAACTCTGCCCCCTTCAGCAGACTTGATTTCCAACAATCTCTCCCTCCAGTCTGATGAGAGGTGTTGGCTCCATGGATCCTCAACTGGACTACATGCATGTCGCCCAGCGACAGAAATCCTGCTCCCCCATGCCACCGATCTTTGATCCCCCGAGTTGCTTTGCATCTTCCGTCATCTTCAGCTCCTCGACCGTCACGTCGACGCTAGCTGCCATACGTAGCACCTCCTGCACTACTGGGATTCTGCCGATATCGATTACACGGCCAAGACCGAAGTCCCTAACGATCAGCCTTACTGTGAGTCTTGGCTGCATGTCCCCGACTTTCGTCCTCCACCGAAATGTGTTAACGTTACGACGAGCTTCTTCACCCTTGGCTGGCCCAACCAAGCGGACGGTACGATTCTCCCGAGGTTCGAACTCCTAAATCTGCCCACATTCGTGTTCGAACTTGAAGCTCCCCCATACACATGCGTCCACGAACAGAACACCATGCACTGTGCATGTCGTCGATGACCCACAGCTTCCCGTGAACTCTGTGAATGATGATGCTCCTGCCTCAGATTGAGTTTGCTGCAAACCTTGATCTCCTTCTTGGCCTCAAACTACTGAAATCAATGTCGCTCTATCAAGATTTGGCAAACTACCCATCGCCAAAACCAGATCCATAGAACAACCCCCACCTAGAGACCGACCAACTGTCATGGGACCGACAGACTGACCCTCAATCTTTGACTCATCACCATTCGTCTCTTTGTCTCGACGAACCGAATCCTATGTATCCCTTAAAGTATCTTGAAGCCCCTCCAAGACAAGTTTTCGACGATCCACCTCCTATTGAATACCCCTCGAGCCTCCATCCGATGTTTGTGGCCTGCATGTACATCTCAGCGGCTTGAGCCTGTACAAGACACAACACAAATTTTCTTGAGCCAGCTGTTGCGAACCCTTCGTAAGCATCTAATTTTTGTCCCCAAATAAACTGCGACAGCCATCATCCGCCAGCCTCCCTACCGAAATCAAGTAGTAGCGCAAACTCGGTACATGTCGCACATCTTTGAGAACGAGCTTCTCACCAAGCTCTGTTGTCAAGTGCACATCATCGATGCCTACAACTGCAGTCGTCCCCTTGTTTTCCATATTTACACGTCCAAACTTGCCGCTGTGGTATGACGTGAAGATCCTCTTATATGGAGTGGCGTGATACGACGCCCCCCTGTCAATGACCCAGTCGTCATCATGACACATGCCACAAGGTTCCTCTGTGTTGGTTGCTACGATGATGAGATCTTCCATAGCCGTGAGATCCTCCGGATCATCCTTGCCTTTGGCCTTCTCAGCTTTGAGCTTCATGCAGTTCCTCTTGATATGACCCCTTTCGCCACAGTGATAGCAGCCCTCATTGCGGTCCACAATTGCAGGATCCCGAGAACTCTCCATGTCCTTGCCTGTGACTTGGGTCTTTCCTTCCCGTAGGAAACCACCAGAGCGGACTCCGTCGGATCTCCTCGTTCAACATGCTGCTTTTGACTGCCTCCATCGTGACAACTCCATCAGGAGTGGAGTTGCTTACCGACCCCACCAACATCTTCCAGCTTTCCGGTAGAGAGCTCAAAAGCAGAAGGGCCTAAAGCTCATCCTCAATCACCATCTTCATTGCAGACAGCTGATTAATGATGCCCTAAACCTCGTTCAGATATTGTACCACTGGTGCACCCTCCGTATATTTCGAGTTGACGAATCAAAAATGCCTTGTTGCCAGCCGTCTTCCTTTCGTACAACGAATGCAGCTTCTCCCATAATGCTTTTGCAGAACTATCCATGGACACGTGGTGAAACACTGAGTCGTCCGGCCAATGGCGGATGAATCCAACAGCCTTCTGATCCAGTCGTTTTCAGTTATCAGCACCTTTGTCTGTCGGCTTTGCGCTGTCGCCCTCCAACGGACCATGCAAGTCCTTGCACCAGAGTAGATCCTCCATCCTTGGCTTACAAACTGTCAAGTTTTCTCCTGTGAGGGTAATCATACGAGTGTTCATCTGCTTCGTAGACATAGTTGCACCTTCCCTCTCGAGAAAAATCTGGCTCTAATACCAAGTGTTGGGAACACGTGCGCTCTGATACCACGTGTTGGTCGCGTAGCGGAAGAAGCGTTTTGCCAGCCCACCTGAGATGACCAACCAATCTACAAACACCAAGCACAGATGAAGACAAGTATATGGCGGTGACTACGTCACCTGGACAAATTTCAACCTTATAACTCAAATAAAATTACAAGATTACAAAAAATAATGTTGAAATCCTTTGTCCTAATAGGTTCAATCTCCTCACCATACTCAAGAAGAAAAAAAGAAGATTACAATTGAAATCACAAACTAACTCGTAACAATTTCCATAATCGAAGTTGACGATTCCTCGATTATATCTCCTTCTTCCTTCTGTCTTGGATGGCACAAACTTTCTCTTAGATTTTCTGTGGACGAGCAATCCGAATCTCCACTTTGTACTTTTTTTTGTGCATCCACCCTCCTCCATTTTTAGGATGAGAAACATATTTTAGGATTAGGAAACCCTAAAAATAGTCACTCATAAGATCCAGCCGTCCACTAGCATCTAATGGTCCAAAATATAACATAAAAATTCCAAAATCTGAACAGCCGCCGCCGACACCGACCTCAGACCGAGTTCGGTTTTAAGGTTCTGGAACACCATACCGAGTTCGGCCCGAACTCGACCAGAAACTGAGTTCGAACCGAACTCTGCCCCCTTCAGCAGACTTCATTCCCAACAGACAAAGGACGTTACCCACCTTCCCCCCCCCCCCCCCCTCCCCCCCCCCCCCCCCACGACCAATCGGTAGAGGGGAAGAGGAGACAGACCCATGTCCAGTTCTCGTACTTACAAATATATCGGAGGCAGAAAGTTGGTCAAGGTCAGCTTTCATCAGATCGGGATAGTGCAGTACCAACCAACCCATAAGGTAGACGTGTGGCATTTCGATACGAGGAAAGACGGTACAATCTGCTGGCATCTTGTGCAAGACGTTGGCAACAGATCATAGTCCGCTGTTAAACCTGCATACCATTATGGGGGAGAAGGGCGAGTGGATGGCCGAATACAAGTCTCACCATTGGAAACACCAAATTCCGGTAAAGCCTCTCAAAGGAGCTAGACCTCACAGGAACGATGCATCTTCGGAGTCAAACGGTGATATACCCCGCTACAGCTGCCTCTTCCAACAAGGAGTACTGTGTCTGGTTGTAGACGTTACACATGCGAGTACCCTTGTTGTACTTTCCAACGTCCCTAACAAGCACCTGGTCACCCACTCCATGCTCTATCATCTCGTGTACAACGGCGTGGTGGTCTTATACCACACATGAGAAATTTTTTGTCTTGCCCCTCAAACAGATAGTTGGACCACTAAGTAATGTTGACGCAATTGTCGTTGGTGTCGTGCCTAATCTTACAGACTTTGAAGTGGCACACGAGCTTCTTGTAAACCCCAAAAGGAGAGGGTGCATTTTCTTCCAGTCTGCCATCTCTTCAGGTTGGGAACATACTCCTCTTAAGGTTCCTGGCCCATCGGTAGCTTCGACACTTCGTACATCTCGTGCAACACAAAGCCTATTTCGGACCATCAGGGTGAAGAACGCACTAGTACGGGTGTTATAGCATTCCAGAAATGCTAAGTACCGGTGAGTATTCTATTGAAGACAGAAGCATGTTGCCTTGATGGCGCCATACAAACCGATATTCGTGTCACAGTGGCTGCCCATCAAAGAATGAAGGCAGAACACCAAAGGCCTGATGGAAAGATGCAGAACCTCTCCATCCCATAATGGAAATGAAACCACATCCGCATAGAATTTATTGTTGGCTTGTCGAAGATGTAACGGTGGAATGATGCAATCATTGTCATTGTGGATCGATTAACCAAGTCAGCACATTTCATAACCATCAAAGTTTCTTGAAGCGTCGATCGGCTAGCTCAGATTTATCTTGACGAGATAGTTCGTTTAATGGAATGCCAGTATCTATAGTCTCTGATCGGGATGGGTGATTCTTTTCACGTTACGAGAGTAGTCTTCAATCAGCAGTGGGGTCCAAGTTGAAGTTCAGTTTAGCCTACCATCCTCAAACCGATGGCAAAACAGAACGGGTAACAGATTCTCAAGGACATGCTACAGCTCTGTGTAGTGGATTTGAAGTCAAGTTGGGACATCCATCTACCGTTAGCAGAATTTGCACAAAACAATAATTATCAGTCCAGTATACATATGGCACCGTATGAAGCATTGTACGGACGTAAATGTAGGTCACTCATATGCTTGGATGAAGTTGGAGAACATCAGATTCTTGGCCCAGAATTGGCGGAACAGACGATATAGAAGATTTGCTTGATTCGAGAAAGACTGAAACAGAGTCGACAGAAAATTTATGCATATACTCATCGACGACCTCTCGAGTTCATGGTAGGGGCCATGTGTATTTGAAGGTAATGCCCATGAGAGGAGTCATGGATTCAGCACCAAAGAAATAAGTCCAAGATTTTTTGGTCCTTTCGAAGTTCTCCAGCGCGTCGCATCAGTCGCCTATCCGATCGCGCTACCATTGGCATTGGCTAATGTGCACGATATTTTTCACATTTCCCAACTGCGAAAGAATGTGCACAATTCAAGTCACGTAATAGATTTTGGCCAGTTAAACATGCTAGTGAACTTGTCATACGTGGAAGAACATGTTCAAATCTTGGACAGGAAGAAAAAATTGCTGCAAAATCACACTCTCTCTAGTCCGTGTACTTTGGAGGAATCATTCTATCGAGGAGTCGACATGAGAGCATAAACCAGAGATGAAGGTGAAGTTTTCTTTATTATTTCTCTAGTGGTGGATTTTGTTCCTAAGTTTCGACGATAATTTTTTTTCTTAATTGGTTATTGTGTAGTGTCACATTGCTCAATCGGTATCGATTAATCGGAACAGACTGAATTAAGACTCTTCCTCTCTTTGGATTGGCTTCTTCGGAATTAGGTCTAATATAGAGTGGATAATGTCTTAGAGAAGAGCTCTATAAAAAAGACGTTTACTCAAACATTTTTACTGTTCATTTTCGTAGTCATTTTCGTTGTTGTTTTCGTTGTTGGTTTTATGACTTCGTTTTCGTAGATGTTTTCGATAGTTTCATTGCTTGTGTTCATCGACTTAGGCATTTATATCGAATTCTGGGAGAAAGAGTTAGAAGAAAAATGATCCTCTGTTGGTGCTTATTGGTGCAAATGCAGGTAACCGTGTAGTCGAGGCATAGGTGAAGCGTTGGAGATCTCTCTCTCTCGATAATTATCCAATAGTAAGTGGCTTTGATTCTTCTTTCCTTATCTTCACACCTTAACAAAATAACTCTCTTCTATCGTTTATCGATCAGTGATACCATTAATAAAAAGAATCTAGATAAAAGAGAGTAATCTGATTGTTGTATGCTTATCATATAAAATATGTGTTTTAGTACTGTGCTAAATAGAAATTGATTCATGGATAAATATTGCAATAAGTAGTATAAAAGTTGCAAGCGATAGCTCAAGGCAGGTAGATTATACAATGAGAATGTGCTGCGTAGTTATATAAAATTTATGCTGAATTGCATGCTATGTTTACTAACTTAGTTTCTTATAGATGTGTGGTCATGGACAACTTATGCACAAGATTTTGTTCGTCGAACAGTTGTCGGGGCACCAGAATGGAACTGGTTCGGCCTAGGGGAGCGACGCTGACGTACTAGCACATACTGAGTTTGGAGCCTGTGGGGCTAGCTAACCGGACTGGAAGGATCGTTGTTTCACTAGAATTCCAAGATAACTTGCAGTGTCAGTGACCTTATATAAGGTGTTTAGCTAATGATGTCTTGTTCACAGTGAAGAATATGGTAAGTTTCATTGCAGGAAAGGAGTATCGGTCGTGGGTCAGAATCACCGTTAGATGATTCTTATTATATATTACATTTCTTGTCTTTCGACTCTATAACAATTGAACTAAGGAAAGGTTGAAATATGATCACCATAATAATGTTTATTTCACATGATTACCGTGTTGATTTTGGTGAATTAGGTTAATTCGCCCTCACTAGTGCATTTTAAATATGCTGATCCACGTCTCCACAGGTGCCACGAACCAAGGAGGTGCATTGAGAAGATGAAGGCCCATCTCGACCATCAACCGAAGCGTGTACACATTATTTTTAAACCTTCCAAGTTGTAGTTTGAAGACTCCCGACAAAGATATTTATATCTTTTGTTCCTAGTAAAGAGATGTGATATATGGAACGATGTAATTTATTTTATCGTTCAATTGTAAGTCCGTACGACACCCTTTACTCAACTATGTATCAAATATAAATTATTAATAAAAGAATTATCTTCTGTGTTATGTTGTTATTCAATTTTTCTATTTAACTATGTCTCACACACGGATACACCTTGCACAATCGCAAGCTAGGCTTGTATAGCATCATGTTCGGTGACGACTTATCAATTCAGTAGAATCGGGACATGACAAGATACACCCGACACATACGGACTGAGTGTCCAGTTCATGACCCTCCTAATATTGGCTGAGGGAAAGGTCGAAAGCGGGTAATGACACTCCAAGACCAGAATATAGACGGGATGATCCCCCACGTCGAAGATCCATTCCTCTGCCTCAAGCTTCATATCCTTGATCTCCACTTCGGTGGCGTCCCCAAACATAAAGACCATCTTCTAGAAGGATGTACCAGAATACCCCTTTAGTGGCTCACTACTAACCATTGACAGTAGGATGGGCATGCCTTGGGCTGCAATACTTTTCTGCCTCCCATTGGGCAGACTCGGGTCGGATTAAGGAACTTCGATGTCGGAGAGGCTGAAGTACCTGCTAGGTATTATTCCAGCAGTAGAACCAGCACGAGCTTTGTCGCCAAGAGGCGCAAGCGACAGGAAAACTGCAAAAAAGATAAAAGATTTGTTCAAGTTAGGTACAAAAGGAAAGCTTATTTTGAAGCAGCCTAAAAACTAGTTACAGATTCTTCCTCTGCGAAGAAGACATCTTCCACGCACACAAAAGTAGCTGCGCATTGGCAAACTTCAGCCATAATGGAGTCGAGGCATGGGGCTGCAACAAAGGTCCATAAGCTAGTTGTCTTCGCGCGATTCACGAAAGATATGGGCATCATTACGCCTTCACGTGGTTGAAAGCTATGTGGATAGAGGCAAATATGCCCCACTCATGCAGCAGCATTACGCGAGACGAGCACATGATCCGCCATGCGAGAAGACTAATCTATTTTTACACACGAGCAAGAACTTCGTCCCCTTGCAAGGACAAAATCGGGCAGCACCTCATCTCTAATTCAAAGAACGAGAGTGAATAATGTCGTCTCTATTCGAGGAATAAGAGAGAAGTGCCGACGTGCGAGTGCATCGTGTAGTTGAGTTTTCGCGTCTATTATTTCTTCTTCTTCTTTCATTTTACACCATGAACAAATGAAAGAAAAAAGAAGAAACAAAGACAACAAAAGAAAACAAAAGGGAGGCCAGGGGAACAATATCTTCTTCCCACAAAACCCTACCCAACATAGGGGAAGCGCTTTGTCTCCGGTCGCCAGCTGTTCATAAGGAGCCACGGGAGTAGAAACTCGGTTATGATGCCCCTTAGCCGCCTTGGTCTTCTTCTATAAGGGAGTCTTGGGCACCATCAATGGAAGCTCGAGGAGGAAGAAGAAGTCTAGGGCAAGGGGGAGATTTCTGGGTGCGTAAAGAAATTATCCCTCTTCCCCGAAACCCTATTTATAAAGGTTGTTGCCTCTTTGTGCACCAAACGATGCCTCGGGTTAGGTGCACTTTTTGACATATTAGGGCGAAGTGACGTACGGATCACGATGACGGTAATTCAATAAGGATCTCATGCAAAAAAATGAAGCACTTGCAACCCCTCATTTTCTCAAATGGATCGATAGCTCAACAAGGTGACAGCTCAGTAAGTGATCAAACCTCACGCGAAAATCCTTCCCAATGAAGAATCGGTTGGGGTTTTCTATGCCCTGAGTTCAAAGTATTTCGAATTCACACAAAATAATTCGAAATGTTTGAAGAGGGTCTTGTAAATGCACAGAAAAATTCATGTGAAAGAATCACCACACACGTGGATAGAGGGAAGGTTATCCTCTGAGAAGACATCTCTATGTCGCGTTGAGTCCCCAGACGTAGGGCAGCGTTCTGTTGAAAGAATGCGACTATTACGCCTATTACTCTCCCACCAAGCAAGTGCATGCCCCCCTCCCCCCCCCCCCCCCCAATTAAATGTGAAGTGTCACACATTGAGGAGCGGGCTTTGCCAAAACTAACAAAATCCTTCGTATTTCTCGAAGAGTCAGATTCGGTTATGGAATCGTTGAGTTGGCAGTGTTCACTCTACTGAAATTAATGCATTGAATTACAGTTCTCCATGGATGAATCAACATGGCAGCAAGTGGGACCATCAAGACAGTATTTAACGCCTATATGACGCTTCCTCCATCATGCATTAAATGAACACTGACATGGACTCTGGTGCTTGGGGTTTCAAGAAATGCACAAGGATCAAAGTGTACGCTACAAGATCTTTGTCATAATTTCACTTTAAGTAATTATGACTAAGGAATCTCTCCCTTTACACGTGGAGGCCAGTGCAAGTGTCACGCCCAGCAGCAGATCAGGCCAAGGTTGCGTCCTACGCATTCTACACTTATGAGAAGCTGACAAATCATGCCGCATTAATGAAAGAATGAAAGGCTACGACGCTACGTCAACTTAGCATTAATGACAACATGGGTTCGCATTAATGGCAATGTGACCGACTAACAGCACCACACATGCCACCTTAATGGTGAACTGACAAGGGAAGGATACTTCCCAAACCGATGGGGTGCACCACACGGACAGTTCTTCACACTAACATCAACTCCATCACCTTTTTCATGCCCAGTGAAGGAATGAAATCCCCACGTAGCAGAGTTCTATGTGCCTAAAGGTCGAGTCAGAGTACTCTTCCTCATTTCTCGTACAGAAGTCCCATGGATATAAATAGCCCCGGATGTCCGCCGCCTTCAAGGTCGAAACTCTTGACCCTTGAGCCAATAGAGCCTAATTGCTACCGGTTACTCCGCTCCACAGTATTGTGAGCTCGAGGCCTACCAGGGGCTCTTCAAGTATTTTCCCTATTGTAGTATCGGGCGGCCCAAGGAGTAAAGCAATTGCGCGCTGATCGGATCTCTACCGCCACCCGTCACCATAATCTTTCTGTACCTAGAATTTGTGTTGTGATTTTGAGTCTTTTGTAATCAGGAATTCTTTGTACTTTGAAGTATTTCGTCGAAAAGGAAATAATGAGCATCTGCGGCGGTCTTTCCCTCGAAGATAATTCTCTTCCCCTCTTTCCAGGCGAAACAACGAACTCTCCCTAAGGATGGATCTTGCCATCGCCTAACCCTGAAAAAAAATAGATTTAAAATAAAGATTGAAAATTCTAAGGGTCAAAAGCCCACTGGCAATCAGGCATTTCGTCGCCAGTTTCGCCATTGTGGGATGAGTGGTATCGATTATAGAGGTCATTACAACCTCTTTTCCCTTCGAGGAAGAATTAATGCCATTGATTGTCTGATTTGAAGAAAATTCTTTGAGGAAAACAAATCGAGAGCAGAGAAAAAAAATTATCTAAAAAGACGAGCAAAGTACTCTTTTAGAGACAGTATTATAGCCTCGCTAGATGATGGTCGAATTGTTTCAAATTCCAAGAATTTGAGACGACTAAAGGCAATCAACCAAAACAGTGAAGCTAGTAATATTATCGTACAAGCTTCGTTGGAAACTAACTTTGTCGTGCATGTAGTTTCAATGGAAGCTAGGCTATACATAGCTTCATTGGAAGTTAGCTTCACTGGAAGATAACCTCGCAAAATGCCAATTTTACCAGCTTCACTATCGGGTCAAAGGCGTAATACAAGTTTTAGAGGAATATTAGGACGTACAATATTTCTAGTTACCCCAAAAAATCAATAGACAACCAAACTCGACCTAAATGACATCAAACTTAGGTCAAATCACTTACACTACAACTTGTGTAAGCCAACGAACTACTTCAAACGGTCAGTACATTAGAAGTAATTCAAAATATTTTGAAATCTGAACCAACTCATTGCGAATTTTTAAAATTTTGAAGTGGGGTTTCTTGTTACTTCAAAAGATCAATCCATGGACAACTCATCAGCCAGTTAGCACACCGCCAGGCTTATGCAAGTCTACCAAGAGTAAAATTGTCATTTGGACTTCAATTGACCCATTCAAGTTCAAATTGGGTCAAACATGTCTAACATAGGCTAACTTTGACATATGTGCAAAGTTTTGTAAGCCTAAAATGCTAGCTCTGTCGTACAAGCGAGATTTTAAGCCTACAAGGCTAACACCACCGTGCAGGCGAGCCTTTAGCCATGTTGGCAATGTCACTCCTTAATTCCGCAAAACCGAAAGTCGCCACTAGACGTTAAGTCGTACAAGTCAAAATTGTACTTATACAAGGCAAATACTAAAACGGTTGGTAGAACAACTAAATTACAAAGACATAGCAGGAAAAATATTAAGCAGAAAAGTTGAATCAACACAAGATATTCAAAAAAAATTATTTATTGATATTGCAACAAAATTTATAATGGCTCGAAGTTAACAACTGGATTACAATCTCTCTCTCTCTCTCTCTCTCTCTCAATACAATAAAACATGCCACAAGGCTTATAACTCAAGAACTATACAAACAACGATGTTCCATATATTATGTCATTTATAAACCAAATGATAGCAACATCTTAGTTGCACAGCTTCAAGTGCCAACCGAACTCCAATGCCTCAGCACGTCTAAGTAACTTTGCACTTACAAAGATATGGTAGGGTCAGTACATTAGACAATGCACTGGTGAGTTGTCTCTAGCCAACTCAACTAAGACCAACATGTTAATTAAGTGAGTGCAAGCAAATATATGTGGTCTTGATAATCTTTCCTTATGTTACATAAGATAGAAAATATGTGTCTATAAGCATAAATGTTTCACGCAACAAAGTTGATTTACCCAATACTTACCATCCTTCCATGCTTACAAACATATCATTCATAATAAATTAAAAACTCCCTGCAGAAGACAATAGTTAGCCTTCATAAAATAAAAGTGTATTGTGCACTTATCCTTACCAACATTTTAATAGGCTTGCAAGCAGATGACATAAGCATGCATCCTAACTATATGAAGGTTAGTAGCACGGCAAGCCATCTTGGATTATATTCTTGGTAAGATGACGACCACTTCGAGTGCGAGTTGTGATCTCCACCGAAGGTCCCAAAAGACCCGTATTGCAATCAGCCCTTCAGTCCACGTCGCAAAACCTACTGAAGGTCCCACAATACCCGTACTAGTACGTCAATACCATTCCCCCTAGGCTGACACGATCCTAGTGCATCAACGATCGTTCGAGAACAAGTTGTTCACGTGACCATGCAAAAACGTAAATAGTTAAACTAATAAGCAAATGCATGGTACAAAAGCTGAAATAACTATACAAACACATCTCATCTTTGTAGTATCATAATTCCTCGAACCATCGCTCGCCTCATTCTTTCCAGTCCAGGGATTACCAAATCTACGTAGCTCACAGTCCAGGGATACTGTCTTGGCGACCCAACAGTTCCAAACCTTTACATGTTACCATCTTTGAAACAACAGCTAGAATCCACATGGTATATAATAGTACTATATTCCATAAGATACATCATGTTAATAATCCATATAATGATAAAAGCAATTCTACTTTACACAAATCTATATCCACGATTTTAACAATTCTAAATTCTATAGCAGCAAGTGACAGAAAAGAGACTACTTAGTTATATATCTTGGTTCGTTTCTTTTATTAGAATGCAACATAACTCAGCATAAGAACTAAAAATGCAGCATCCATTTTATTTAGTATGAAGGTAAATGAGAGAATGATCAAGATCACCCACCTGAAGAAACGTATCTGCCTCGATCGGCCAGATTTATGAATATATCATATGCATGAACCCAAGTCGAAAAGGCAATTCGAGCCAACAAACCATCTCAATGGGCCAAGCGGAGCGAGATATTAGATAATATACTACTCAAAAAAAATTATCATCAAAACTTACAAGAACAAAGTGCTCCAATAGCATCACTGGCCATTGAAGAAACTTCTACTCAATCTCTGAATCAAACTCCTACGCCGACTCCATGGAAGAACGATAATCCAAATATGCATGACAAAACCAAGCAATCATGAAACACCATCCATACCTGGTCAACACTGAGCAAATCATTCTTGCACACAACTAACATATCTACAATAACTATCTTCACTTAAGCCAATGCATACTTTTCTAATCCATAGCTGCATCGAAACACTCAAACAAATGAACTCAACGAACCCATGAAGCTTCTTCCTTCATATCCAACTTGAATATACCTTGCATAACTTCAAAAGATCAATCAATACAACTTCCATCATTCCTCAATCAATGTAAGCTCACTTATGCCTTAACCAAATCTAATAAAAAACTTATACCACCGAACTAAATCCAACTATCTCCAAAGCTTCACCATCATCCTCTGCTTCCATCAACAACATACCTCGCACATAACCACACTACTCAACTCATTGGGCATGATAACAATCACAACACCAAGGGATCAGCTGATAACTAAGACAATATACTCGAGCACTATATCGCATTATATTCTGAATCCAAAAGAACTAGCTCAAAACCAATCAATATCTCCATTAAAATTCAAGTATTGCAACTTAACAAATCCAAACAATTCTCAAGATATCAACTTAGCCTAACCACTTGGCTAGCACACAAGGCCATACTCAAACATCATGCTACTTATCTCCAACATGAAACCAAAACCACCACACTCATCCCAATCCTAGGGCCAAACCTAATCCAATAATCTAAGGATCTACCCAAACTCTTCTTACTCAAAACATTTAAACATCCAGTATAGATCTTGTTAACATCAACATCATCAAAATCCTGAGGTCGAATTCTATCCAGTAAAGTCTTTCCTAGGGTAAATCTATCCAATAATCATCTTCGTTTATCATGATCGACGAGATCAATCCAAGCAACTCTCATAGTCCAAATCCTTAATCCATTTCAATAAATCCAAAATCCAAATTCGTATATCTCAATCACCAAATCATAAGTTATAAACCTCAATCACAAATCCACCGATCATAAATTACTTTCAATTCCAATATAACTCCCCTCGATCCATGTATCTAGTTCACTTGTATCATCAAATAGACTTAATATCAATCCACAAGTCAAGGCAATCCTCATAGTTACCAATCATTTCAATATTATATATTCATTCAAGCCATGTAATAAGTCGCTTAAATTTATCACAATCTATCAAATTTGCCACTTCAAAATTCATTAAATCAATCACCAAGAATTCTAATATCCTCTAAGCCGAGTCAAACTAATATACATTCATGCCATGCTCAAGGTTCATCTAACCAATTCATCCAAACTTTAGTACTATCGTTCAATCCACCAATAGTCCATAAGCTAGCATTATTAAGACAACAAAATCCAATGAATCAAGATACAACAAGAACATCGTTCATCCGACCAGAATATCCTCAAGTCGACATTTATCAATCTCCGATATACCTCAATATCATTAAACATATTACAAACTCAAATTCGTTTCAGCCATATGCTATCTTCCAAACTGGATACAAGATCAACTTCATCTATACTCAAGATCAAATCAACTATCACCTTCATCAGGTCATCGAGCAATATGATTCCCAAATCTGTAGAGTCATTCTCAAATCCTCTAAACAAACTTTCAATCGCACAACTAAGTCTTCCTACTCAATTTAAAACTCAATCCATACGATTCAAGCCACAATTCAATACATGGTTCATATTGATTTCCTCAACCAAGACATCCATTTCAAAATCATGAATCCTTATCCAATATTATCTTATTCTTTCAAAAATCATTCTCAACCATCTGAACCAGTCCAGCAAGAATATTCAAGATCACAACTAAATATGCATTACTCAAAACTGAGGCTTCGCACTACCACATCCACTGTTGATAGACTCATCGATACCCAAATACTCAATCAAGCAACACCATTAGGGATACCAAATACACCACTCGAGAATCTAGCCACTCTGCACACAAATATCTTGTTCCATACTCTGAGCCAACGTCCCTTTCGGACAATCCTTACCAAAGTAATCCCAACGATCACAAACATAACATCCAATTCTCTGCCACTCAGCAATATCTTAAATCAAACTCTAACCAATCCATTTGAACATCTTTACTCATATCCATACTCACATAAACAATGTTCAAATTTTACTGCAACACACATCTACTAATAACCTGTTGTTCATCCAAAATCTAACTTATCCTCATCCCGAATATCCTACCTCGCATACTACTCAAACCAAACACTGCTACTTTTTAAAGCAATCCATGGTCAACAAAATACCCACATGAGATTCATAACAGACCTAGACTTATTATATAGAATACCCAGTATAACATCGAAGAGATTCTCAGACTCGGATCACAGAAGCAACTCAGAGTTAAATAGAATCAAGTAAGTATCCAAGAACATTAATTCATGTTATGATACCAAAATATCATGTCCAATTTTGCGGAACTGAAAGTCGCCACTGGACGTGATATCGTACAAGCCTAAATTGCACGTATACAAGACAAATATCAAAACGGTCGATAGAACAACTAAGTGTAAAAGTCATAATAGCGAAAATGTTAACCAAAAAAGTTGAATCAACATAATCTATACAAAAAGAAACTCTTTATTGGTATTGCAGCAGATTTTGTAATGGCTCGAAGTCAAGAACAACACGATTACAATCTCTCTCTCAATACAATGAAACATGTAACAAGGCTTACAACTCAAGAATTATATAAACAACAAAGTTCCATTCATTATGTCCTTTATAAACCAAAAAATAGCAACATCTCGGCTGTACAGCTTCAAGCGCCAACCAAGCTCCAATGCCTCAGCATGTCTAAGCAAACTCCATACCTGCGAAGATCTGGTGGGGGTCAGTACATTAAAAAATACACTAATGAGTGGCGTCAATCCAACTCAACTAAAACCAACATGTTAATTAAGTGAGTGCAAGCAAATATATGTGCTCTAGCTAATCTTGCCTTAGGATCAGTTACACGGCATAGAAAATATGTGTCTATAGGCATAAATATGTCACACAACAAAGTTGATCTTATCCAATACTTATCATCATTTCCTTCTTACAAAGATATAATTCATAATAAATTAAAAATAATGTATCATAAGGGTGTTCCTACAGAAGATAATTGTTAGTCTTCATAAAATAAAAGTGTGTCATGCACTCATCCTTGCCAACATTCCGATAAGCATGCAAGCAGATGACATTAGCTTGCAACCTAACTATATAAAGGTCACTGGCACCAGAAGCCATCTTGGACTATATTATTGTTAAGACGGCGATCACTTTGTTTACGAGTTGTGATCTTCACCGAAGGTCCCAAAATATCCGTATTACGACGCGTCATTCAGTCCAGGTCGCAAACCCTACTGAAGGTCCCGCAATACCCGTGCTAGTATGTCAGCACCGTTCCCCCTAGGCTAACACGATTCCAGTGCCCCGACGATCGTTCGAGAAACAAAACCTTGTGTACAAGTTTTTCATGACCATACAAATGCATGAACAGTTAAACTAATAAGCAAATGCATGGTACAAAAGTTGAAATAACTATACAAACACACCTCTTCTTTCTACTATCATACTTACTCGAGCCACCGCTCGCCTAATTCTTTCCAGTTCAGGAATTACCAAATCTACACAGCTCCACATCCAGGAATACTGCCATGGCAACCCAACGGTCCCAAACCTTTCCATGTTACCATATTTGAAACAACAGTTATAATCCACATAATACATAAAAGCACTACTGTAACGACCCATTCTGCTCAAGCGGACTGCCGATTCAAACGAAAAAAGTGAAACGACCCGACCCGCTTTGTTCAGCGAGAATACTCATTTGAGGCAAAAATAATTTTCAGACTTGGCCCTTCAGGAGTTCCGACTTAGGCTTTTAGAGGCTCGCTCGGAGTATCGCTCGACCGAGGCGAATCATCGCTAAGGTGGGTGGCTACGATGAACTTGTCTTTTTGCTTAGTCAGCACACTTAAATATGGACGTTTCATGCTAGTCGCTAGGTGAATCACCCCATGCATGCTAATAAGAATACAACGCACCTAGCTAAGGGAATAATCCCAACTTGTATTGCTTGTGTTAGAACATGAAAATAAAACTTTGCTTATATACAGACCCTCGCATGGTAGTGCAACTAGACCCCTCTATGCCTCGAATAGAACATTACACTCTACGTAGTGCACTGCTTCACTTGCTACACTGCACAATCCTAGATTATGTCGCTCGGTATGTTCCCTTACGATTTCACTCCTCGACTGACCCTCAGACCGTACCAAACGTAAATGCTTATGTTTTCTTATGAATGCAATGATTGCCTGCTTATACGTTAACTTGTACTCGTTGTCTTGTTTCAATGCTTGTCACATAATTCATGCCACAATCAAGTAAACACTGCCTTGTATTGCATTCATCTAAGTTCCTCGAAAGACTATCGAATAGTTGTTCCGTGCAAGTATGAACCTGAAAGTATCCGGGACCGTTAGGTCGTCAATGCAGTTCCCGAACCAGGGGATTTGTACCATGAATCAATGAATCCAAGAATCACAGCTCGTGGAGCAAAACTTGTCCCATACTGAATTAACTGGCTTGGGAATCGATATACTATTGTGAACAATCATGCCTTGAACTTGCACTTGATATATCGTAACTTGTTCCTGTACTTGACCTGAGGCCCAGAAGATTAGAGACTTGCATCGTCACAGGACAACTTGTTTTACAAGGGAGATCTTCGGATCTCGTTCCGCGGATGGTCTCCGGGGCACCGGGGCCGATTCGACCGGTCAGAACTCCTGAACCGTAGTCGCCTGCTATGAGCGGGATGTGTATGCAATGCCCCATGTTCCCTGCTTGTACACCATTTCGACGAGACTACACAGTCCAATTATGGCGTCGTGCCAGTGACCTCATGTTCATATAGATAATTCATCATCGCCTAGCGGTTATCCGCGTCCGAGTCCTTGCATCGCATCGAGAATATCTGAAACACCGGAACGACCATGAGTCTAACGCACACTTGTATTTATGGAATACTTCAACATTTTCTGCAACACACCTGAAAATCTATATGCTCGCGCACCCAAAACTTAATCTCGTTCACAACACTTGTGTTTGCATATGTTATTGCCCCTAAATTCATATATATATGCTCGTGCTTGAATTAACTTAGTTTGCCTTGGACAGGAAAGGACGGGTGGTAAGTTGGTAAGTCTTGCCGTGTTTCTTATATCGCATAGTGCACTACCACACGAGTTAGGTTATTCATCTTTGCCATGAAACTGATCCTAAGGCAAGACTAGAAAGATAACTTAATAGATGGTACACGAAACTTATTGAACGTGTTTAGATTTGTCGAGCGGGCGAGTAGCCTCCCCACCAGTGCATTCATGAATTGATAACCCACCAGATTTCTTGCAGGGTACGGAAGAATGTCGTTCGGTGCGGATGCCTCCTTTGTGCGTGCTAAGGCATGGAGTTCACTCTAGAGCCTTGGAGCGTTGCGTCCGGAACTTAAGCACATATACAAGACATAATGCTGGAACATCGCCTATGTAGCATTCCAAAAATGTAGTCACTTGGTATGCTTTTACTGTTTCAGAGAGAGGGGCTTGAGCGACTTGTAATCTCGGCTATACGCCGCCTGTAACACTTATTCAATATCAATAAAGAGTTTGCTTTACTTCTATACTTGTGTTATTCAATGCTTCCGCTATTGACGACTCTGTGAACTTGTTACCAATCGCCTATGCGTTTATAATTCTGCTGCACTCGAATAATCTGTGCGACTCTGTGGCTTAGACCTCTTACCATGCATGGACCTCGGCCTTGCACGGGCGCGGCTTACGCCCGTACGGCATCACACCTAGATGGGTCAAGCGATCGTTCCTCGGGAGTGCTGGCGCGGTGATTCGTGCCCAGCGGGGATGCCCGATTAGCCTGCGGGAGATTGGGACGTGACATATTGGTATCAGAGCATGGCTATACGCCTTTGGACTTCGTTTTGATTTTCTCAATTTCGAAAGCTCGTTCGTGGGTTATGTGTATACGCTCTCTCTCTCTCTCTCTCTCTCTCTCTCTCTCTCTCAGTGTCCCAATCGGAATGTTCCAAATAATAAGTCTAAATACTTTCAAAAAGTGCATGTGAATGATATGATTGCTTGTATAAAATTGTGATACGAAGGCCTTTGTGCCGACCTGTGCTAGACCCTTTGGGATTAGACTCGTGCTAAAATTTCTATAATATATGTGCGGACCCGAATGCCTATACATGTTTATCCAACTGGTTAGTGTGCGGAATCGAATATTGTCCGAACGGTTAGCTATGCACACAGCCTTTCGGCTAAGGTGTGTAGAGTATCGTGCGCCAAGACCCTTTGGTACAAGCTAGTTAAAACGAGATTGAGACATCGTTCAGGAATAAGATAAGTCAGACTTAGAATGGCAACCGATAAAAATATTTTCAGATTTATCAGACGATGCTAAGTATCGTACAAGAATTCTAAGAAAAACTTGGTGAATATACTAGCGATTGATGCGAACACGATTGAGGATTTGATTGGGTGACTCGATTCCGAGTGGTGTATGGATCATTTAGAAATGTCCAAACGGATTCATAGTTCTCGTGCGATAGTCGAATTGAACGATTGGAGAATGTCTTGAATAAATGTTAAGGCTTATATCGAATTGGAATTCGTGGAAATGGAAATCGATATCTCGGTTAGAAAAACTTGTTGGAAACTTGAATGATCGTGCGAGCAATTTTGAATTTAAATTAAACGAAATGAACTTGAATACAATATCGCTCGAATATAAGTTAGCCCGAGAAAGAATATTGTGGTTCGATGAAAGAGAAGCGATAACGAATTTGACTTGGAGTTTGGAAGAACGGTCTTGAAATCGAGTTCAGAACGATAACCTTCGAAATCAGTCCCAACGAGAACGATTATCCTGCGGGAGCGTCAGCGTGATGATTTCACGTACGATGGGGATGATCGAACTCACGGGAACATGTCCGGTGATTATTCCAAACGAACTCGATGAATAGAACGTATCAAAATGAGATAGAACTTGGGCTTGAATAATTGAAACTAGTTGCTTGAGGAATGCTATAAGTAGACTATGGATTTATCGAACGGTAGCATTAAAGTTGGATGATTTTGCTAGATGAATTAAAATCACTGCGTGAACGGACATGACTTGGTGGATAAATATATATAACTTGGATGGAGCAAAAGTAAAATGATAAGATGTTTTGATCGTTTCGAAGACAACCATAACATTCAAACGTTCTTGTCTTGTGCGAGCGTAACTCTATGCTCGTGCATGCGTCACGTCCGAATTATGACGATTATCCAGTGGGAGCATTGACGTGGTGATCTCACGTCAAACGAGGGTGATCAAACTTGCGGGAGACCAGAATATGACAAATTATGGATCGTCTTGACTTTTGGTTCGACACGATCAGACGAATTTGGAATGCAAGTGAATCAGAAATATTTCAGGGATAAGTTAGCCTAGAACTTGGAACAAATCACGCTTGATGCTTTCGTGAACGAATACATGAATCAGGTTGGACGAATTAGAGTTAAACAAAAGGTTTAGAATTGAATCTTGGCTTGATAGTCTAGACTTGGAATGGATAGGAATTCTATCAAAACATGTTTGGAGAGATAGACTATGCAAATCACTAGGCTTGTCCTGCAACTTGGATATACTATAGATTTGACTGAACGGACTCGAACCCTGTGCAAACGAACGTGTTATTGAGAGTAGGATGGTCCGTGCTTAATGTTTAGAAATCTGAGTGAAACAAGCTTGGGTAGAATACCTCATACAAATGAACAATGGTTTGACCCTAGGAATTGGGGCGATCATCGTGCGACAAATTTGCACGATGAATCGTGTGCTTGAACTTGTACCTATGACCTTGTGAGCTGACCTAGTAATTAGGCAGACAACCCTGTGCCGAGTGAATGAACCAGTGTGACCGACTTTAGCATATTGCTTGAATAAAGCTATAAAACTGGGGCAGCAAGACTTAGAGTTAGACTGGAAACGGTAACGAAGTACTATGTCGGACCCGAACGGATGGACGCTAGTCGGTAGACCTGATAGATCGTGCTTAATGGTAGTGCAAATATATGGTTTGGTTGGAATGGAAATAGACTTGGATTTGATTGATAAACGAGAACCCTTGAGATTTTTGCAAGTAGCTTGTCCGATTTTACTATCTCTAAGTTGGGTTGAATGCATATGTTTAAGGGACGCCTTGAATGTGTGCACGATCCAAGACTCAATGATATGTAAAATTCGAGTGCTAAGACTTCGCTATCGCTAAGTTGGTTGACATGCATATGTTTGAAGGATACTTTGAATATGTGCACGATCCAGACTCGCGATATGCTGATCTCGAATGCTAGTGCAAGTGAATATCCGCATGAACAAGTATAACGACTTGTATAAGTTTGCCTCAGCCTTAGATCGTCATTCACGATGGATTGAAACGTACCCCGCGTTAAGCAATACGTTCCACGCTAAGGCGCAATGAGCTGACCCAGCATACACGCGATATGGTATAAGGAACGAGTAGGAGATTGTGTTTGAACAAATCAGATCTAGTGGTACCAATTGCTACGCTTGGGATAGATTCGATAATGCGATTGAACGGCCTACGCTCAAGAAGTCTCAAGGACAAGACTTTTTCTGAGTGGTGTATAATGTAACGACCCGTTTTGCTCAAGCGGACTGCCGATTCAAACGGCAAAAGTGAAACGACCCGGCCCGCTTTGCTCAGCGAGAATACTCGTTTGAGGCAAAAAGGATTTTTAGACTTGGCCCTTCAGGAGTTCCAGCTTAGGCTTTCAGAGGCTCGCTCGGAGTATCGCTCGTGTAACGCCCCGCTTTGAACGGTTACTTATGGAACACTAAGCTGCTTCGACTCGGTTGAGAATCGAGTTTCGGGGAAACCTTACCGCCAAATCAACACGGACGAAGTGTAATGAACCCTTCGAATTAATCGAACGGCTTCTATTGAAATGAGTCCAAGAGTTTTCGTTGGTTGCTTTGCTTCTTGGTTTTGTGTTGCTTTGTGTTTTGAGTTGCTTTCGATGACTTGGTTTTCATGATTTCGCCTTCTCGCTTGCGCGTTCTTTTCGAATCGTAAGGGAAAGAGATCGAAGTATGCTAACCAAGTATTATTGCATTTTCAGGACGCATAACCAAAGAGTGAACGTCGCCTAAGGCTTCCCCATCCTCTCGTTCGATTCATTCGGTGAGTGGCTTAGGCCCTTCGATGAATCCTTTAAGTCTGCATGCCTAATAAAAGAATCTCTAGTTCACATAAATATGTTGCCTCACTAAAAAGATAAGCTAAAAGAGAAAGAAAGTATTGCATGCTTCAAAGTATTGAACTGCTAACTTACTAGTTGCTTATGGAATGCTTAATTGTCCCTTGTATGTTGTGCATTGAGTATTGTGGCTGGAAAACTCTGGACTTGAGCTAGAAAATGAGAAGAAGAGATAGACTTGTTGTGCATTGTTCATCAGTTGCATGATAGCATATTTTTCTGATAGGGCTTGCATTCATGCATTTGGTCAGGACAACTTGTGCACAAGGATTATCTCTCGAGCGGTCCCTGGGCACTGGGGATCGTTCGGCCTGGGAGAGATCAAGATACCCTGAGGCTTGAACGTCCTTACGGGAGGGTAGACCCGTCCATTAGTGAGATGGGCTTGTATGTCCCAACTGCTAATCCCGTGGAGGGGACCATCATGTAGTTAGGGCGCATGCTAGGTTTACCTTCTTGCATACCTAACACTTGATGCCTATATTGATTCATAAGTTATTCATATGCAAATTGTGGCTAACTTATGTGTCTGCTGCAGGGATAATCGCTCGGCTGTGGGTAAGAATTTTCATATGCATATGCTATATATTGTCTATGTTTCCTTGCATGAATTGTTAAAAAGAAACTAGACAACCAGAAAGACCACCTAATAATGCTAGCTTCATCTGCTTTACTTAGTGTGGATTTCTAAGGTGAGTTTGGCCACGGTCGCTCACCAGTACATGTGGTAGTACTGACCCACGTTTATGGGCAAAATATCCAGGTACTGGAAGCGAGAGTTTGGCAAGCATCTTGAATCTGAATCAGCATGTGCGCACTCTTCCATAGGACTGTGTTCGTGCTGCTTCCTCCGTTGCTTTTCACTCCAGTGGGCTACTCCTCTTCTGGTAGAAGTTTTGGTTATTTTGGTCCTACTACAAGGATGTAATGTAATGGGCGTTGTGGCTAGTTTTGTGAATGTAAAAAGAGTTGTAAGCCTTCTAAGGCATATTTTGTAACTCAGCCAAGCAAACACTTTGTAATCCAAATCTTTAGTATTCAATAAAATGAAAGTATTTTGTGTGCTATCAAATGTGTTCAACTTTGGTTCTCTGCGTTTATTCTGTGCCTATATATGTATATTTTCGTCTCTCTTGTGTCTTGTGCAGGTACGTTGCCTAGTGCAAGCGCAACTTAGGCTTGCACGACATTGCGCCCAAGCGAGGACGAACGGTTCCGTAGGGACCAAGCGAGGACGATCGGCCCCTACAGGATCGGGGCGCGACAGCTCGACCGAAGCGAATTATCGCTAAGGTGGGTGGCTACGATAAACTTGTCTTTGCATAGCCAGCATGCTTAAAATATGGACGTTTCATGCTAGTCGCTAGGTGAATCAGCCCCTGCATGCTAATAAGAATACAACGCACCTAGAAAAGGGAATAATCCAAACTTGTATTGCTTGTGTTAGAATATGGAAATAAAACTTTGCTTATATACAGACCCTCGCATGCTACCTTTGCCTTGTGCAACTATACCCCGCTATGCCTTGAGTAGAACATTACACTCTACGTAGTGCACTGCTTCACTTGCTACACTGCACAACCCTTGATTATGTCGCTCGGTATGTTCCCTTACGGTTTCACTCCTCGGCTGACCCTCAGACCGTGCCAAGCGTAAATGCTTATGTTTTCTTATGAATGCAATGCTTGCATGCTTATATGTTAACTTGTACTTGTTGTCTTGTTTCAATGCTTGTCACATAATTCATGCCACAATCAAGTAAACACTGCCTTGTATTGCATTCATCTAAGTTCCCCGGAAGACTATCGAATAGTCGTTCCGTGCAAGTATGAACCAGAATATCCGGGACCGTTAGGTCGCCAAGGCAGTTCCCGAACCAGGTGATTTGCACCATGAATCAATGAATCCAAGAATCACAGCTCGTGGAGCAAAACTTGTCCCATACTGAATTAACTAGCTTGGGAATCGATATACTATTGTGAACAATCATGCCTTGAACTTGCACTTCATATATCCTGACTTGTTCCTGTACTTGACCTGAGGCCCAGAAGATTAGAGACTTGCATAGTCAAAGGACAACTTTTTTTACAAGGGAGATCTTCGGATCTCGTTCCGCGGACGGTCTCTGGGGCACCGGGGCCGATTCGACCGGTCGGAACTCCTGAACCGTAGTCGCCTGCTATAAGCGGGATGTGTGTGCAATGCCCCATGTTCCTGGTTGCATACCATTCTGACGAGACTATACTGTCCAATTATGGCGCCATGCCAGTGACCTAATGTTCATATAGATAAGTCATCCTCGCTTAGCGGCTATCCGCGTGTGAGTCATTACATCGCATCGAGAATATCTGAAATACCTGAACGACCATGAGTTTAACACACACTTGTATTTATGGAATACTTCAACATTTTATGCAACACACCTGAAAATCTGTATGCTCGTGCACCCGAAACTTAATCTAGTTCACAACACTTGTGCTTGCATATGTTATTGCCCCTATATTCATATATATATATATATATATGCTCGTGCTTGAGTTAACTTGGTTTGCCTTGGACAGGGAAGGACGGGTGGTAAGTTGGTAAGTCTCGCCGTGTTCCTTATATCGCATGGCGCACTACCACACGAGTTAGGTTATTCATCTTTGCCATGAAACTGATCATAAGACAAGACTAGAAAGATAACTTAATAGATGGTGCTCGGAACCTATTGAACGTGTTTGGATTTGTCGAACGGGCGAGTAGCCTCCCCACTAGTGCATTCATGTACTGATAACCCACCAGATTGCTTGCACAGTGCGACAGAATCTCGTTCGGTGTGGATGCCTCCTTCATGCGTGCTAAGACGTGGAGTTCACTCTGGAGCCTTGGAGCGTTGCGTCCGGAACTGAAGCACATCTACAAGACATAATGTTGAAACATCGCCTATGTATCATTCCACAAATGTAGTCACTTGGCATACTTCTATTGTTTCAGAGAGAGGCTTGAGCGACTTATAATCTCGGCTATACGCCGCATGTAACACTTATTCAATATCAATAAAGAGTTTGCTTTACTTCTATACTTGTGTTATTCAATGCTTTCGCTATTGACGATTATGTGAACTTGTTACCAATCGCCTATGCGTTTATAATTCCGCTGCACTCGGACAATCTGTACGACTCTGTGGCTTAGACCTCATACCGACAGTATGGACATCGGCCTTGCACGGGCGCGGCTTACGCCCGTGCGGCATCACACCCAGATGGGTCAAGCGATCGTTCCGCGGGAGCGCTGGCGCGGTGATTCATGCCCAGCGGGAACGGCCGATTAGCCTGCGGGAGACCGGGGCATGACATATTGGTATCAGAGCATGACTATACGCCTTTGGACTTCGTTTCGATTTTATCAGTTTCGAAAGCTCGTTCGTGGGTTATGTGCATAGCTCGCTCTCAATGTCCCAATCGGAATATTCCAAACAATGTCTAAATACTTTCAAAAAGTGCATGTGAATGATATGATTGCTTGTATAAAATTGTGATGCGAAGGCATTTGTGCCGACCTATGCTAGACCATTTGGGATTAGACTCGTGCTAGAATTTGTAAAATATATGTGCGAACACGAATGCTTGTACATGTTTACCCAACTGGTTAGTGTGTGGAATCGAATATTGTCCGAACGGTTAGCTATGCACACAGCCTTTCGGCTAAGTTGTGTAGAGTATCGCGCGCCAAGACCCTTTGGTGCAAGCTAGTTACAACGAGATTGAGATATCGTTCATGAATAAGATAAGTCGGACTTAGAATGGCAACCGATAGCAACATTTTCAGATTTATCAGACGATGCTAAGTATCGTATAGGAATTATAAGGAAAACTTGGTGAATATACTAGCGATTGATGCGAACACGATTGAGGATTTGATTGGGTGACTCGATTCCGAGTGGTGTATGGATCATTTAGAAATGTCCAAACGAATTCTCTTACAATAGTCGGATTGAACGATTGGAGAATGTCTTGAATAAATGTTAAGGCTTATATCGAATTGGGATTCGTGGAAATGGAAATCGATATCTCGGTTAGGAAAACTTGTTGGAAACTTGGAGGATCGTGCGAGCTATTTCGGATTTAAATTAAACAGAATGAACTTGAATACAATATCGCTCGAATAGAAGTTAGTCCGAGAAAGAATATTGTGGTTCGATGAAAGAGATAAGCGAAACAAATTTGACTTGGAGTTTGGAAAAACGATCTTGAAATCGAGTTCGGAACGATAACCTTCGAAATTAGTCCAAACGAGAACGATTATCCTGCGGGAGCGCCGGCGTGATGATTTCATGTACGGCGGGGATGATCGAACTCACGGGAACATGTTCGGTGTATTCCAAATGAACTCGATGAATAGAACGTATCAAAATGAGATAGAACTTGGGCTTGAATAATTGAAACTAGTTGCTTGAGGAATACTATAAGTAGACTATGGATTTACCGAACAGTAGCATTAAAGTTGGATGATTTTGCTAGAAGAATTAAAATCACTGCATGAACGGACATGACTTGGTGGATAAATATATATAACTTGGATGGAGCAAAAGTGAAATGATAAGGTGTCTTGATCGTTTTGAAGATAACTATAACATTCAAACGTTCATGTCTTGTGCGAGCGTAACTCTATGCTCGTGCATGTGTCACGTCCGAATTAGGACGATTATCCAGCGAAAGCGTTGACGTAGTGATCTCACGTCCAGCGAGGGTGATCGAACTTGCGGGAGACCGGAACATGACAACTTTTGGATCGTCTTGACTTTTGGTTCGACATGATCAGACGAATTTGGAATGCAAGTGAATCAGAAATATTTCAGGAATAAGTTAGCCTAGAACCTGAAACAAATCACGCTTGATGGTTTTGTGAACGAATACATGAATCAGGTTGGACGAATTGGAGTTAAACAAAAGGTTTAGAATTGAATCTTGGCTTGATGGTCTAGACTTGGAATGGATAGGGATTCTATCAAAACATATTTGGAGAGATAGACTATGCAAATCACTAGGCTTATCCTGCAACTTGGATATACTATGGATTTGATTGAACGGACTCGAACCCTGTGCAAACGAATGCGTTATTGAGAGTAGGATGATCCGTGCTCGATGTTTAGAAATCTGAGTAAAACGAGCTTGGCTAGAATACCCCGTACAAATGAACAATGGTTTGATCCTAGGAATTGGGGCGAACATCGTGCGACGAATTTGTACGATGAATCATGTGCTTGAACTTGTACCTATGCCCTTGTGAGATGACCTAGTAATTAGGCAGATGACCTAGTAATTAGGCAGACGACCCTGTGCCGAGTGAATGAACCAGTGTGACCGACTTTAGCATATTGCTTGAATAAAGCTATAGAACTGGGGTAGCAAGACTTAGAGTTAGACTGGAAACGGTAACGAGTACTATGTCTGACCTGAACGGATGGACGCTCGTCGGTAGACCGGATAGATCGTGCTTAATGGTAGTACAAATACATGGTTTGGTTGGAATGGAAATAGACTTGGATTTGATTGACCCTGTCGGAAGTATCCTGGTGATTGATAAACGAGAACCCTTGAGATTTTCGCAAGTAGCTTGTCCGATTTTACTATCTCTAAGTTTGGTTGAATGCATATGTTTGAGGGACGCCTTGAACGTGTGCACGATCCAAGACTCAATGATATGTGAAACTCGAGTGCTAAGACTTCGCGATCGCTAAGTTGGTTGACATGCATATGTTTGAAGGACGCTTTGAATATGTGCACGATCCAGACTCGCGATATGCTGATCTTGAATGCTAGTACAAGTGAATGTCCACATGAACAAGTATAACGACTTGTATAAGTTTGCCTCAGCCTTAGATCGTCATTCACGATGGATTGAAACGTACCCGCATTAAGCAACACGTTCCGCGCTAAGGCGCAATGAGACTGAACTAACATACACGCGACACGGTATAAGGCACGAGTAGGAGATTGTGTTTGAACAAATCAGATCTAGTTGTACCAATTGCTACGCTTGGGATAGATTCAATAATGCGATTGAATGGCGTGCGCTCAGAAAGTCTCGAGGATGAGACTTTTTCTAAGTGGTGTATAATGTAACGACCCGTTCCGCTCAAGCGGACTGCCGATTCAAACGACAAAAGTGAAACGATCCGACCCGCTTTGCTCAGCGAGAATACTCGTTTGAGGCAAAAAGGATTTTCAGACTTGGCCCTTCAGAAGTTCTAGCTTAGGCTTTTAGATGCTCGCTCGGAGTATCGCTCGACCGAGGCGAATCATCGCTAAGGTGGGTGGCTACGATGAACTTGTCTTTGCTTAGCCAGCACACTTAAAATATGGAAGTTTCATGCTAGTCGCTAGGTGAATCACCCCCTGCATGCTAATAAGAATACAACGCACCTAGCTAAGGAAATAATCCTAACTTGTATTGCTTTTGTTAGAACATGGAAATAAAACTTTGCTTATATACAGACCCTCGCATGCTACATTTGCCTTGTGTAACTAGACCGCGCTATGCCTCGAGTAGAATATTACACTCTATGTAGTGCACTGCTTCACTTGCTACACTGCACAACCCTAGATTATGTCGCTCGGTATATTTTCTTACGGTTTTACTCCTCGGCTGACCCTCAGACCGTGCCAAACGTAAATGCTTATATTTTCTTATGAATGCAATGCTTGCCTGCTTATATGTTAACTTGTACTCGTTGCCTTGTTTTAATGATTGTCACATAATTCATGCCACAATCAAGTAAATAATGCCTTGTATTGCATTCATCTAAGTTCTCCGGAAGACTATCGAATAGTCGTTCCGTGCAAGTATGAACCTGAAAGTATCCGAGACCGTTAGGTCGCCAAGGCAGTTCCCGAACAAGGGGATTTGCACCATGAATCAATGAATCCAAGAATCACAGCTCGTGGGGCAAAACTTGTCCCATACTGAATTAACTGGCTTGGGAATCGATATACTATTGTGAACAATCCTGCCTTGAACTTGCACTTGATATATCCTGACTTGTTCCTGTACTTGACCTGAGGCCCAGAAGACTACACCGTCCAATTATGGCGTCGTGCCAGTGACCTCCTGTTCATATAGATAAGTCATCCTCGCTTAGCGGCTATCTGCGTGCGAGTCATTGTATCGCATCGAGAATATCTGAAACACCTGAACGACCATGAGTTTAACACACACTTGTATTTATGGAATACTTCAACATTTTCTGCAACACACCTGAAAATCTGTATGCCCGTGCACCCGAAACTTAACCTCGTTCACAACACTTGTATTTGCATATGCTATTACCCCTAAATTCATATATATATGCTCGTGCTTGAGTTAACTTGGTTTGCCTTGGACAGGGAAGGACGGGTGGTAAGTTGGTAAGTCTCGTCGTGTTCCTTATATCGCACGGCGCACTGCCACACGAGTTAGGTTATTCATCTTTGCCATGAAACTGATCCTAAGACAAGACTAGAAAGATAACTTAATAGATTGTGCACGAAACCTATTGAACGTGTTTGAATTTGTCGAGCGGGCGAGTAGCCTCCCCACCAATGCATTCATGTACTGATAAACCACCAGATTGCTTGTAGGGTGCGTGAGAACCTCGTTCGGTGCGGATGCCTCCTTCGTGCGTGCTAAGGCGTGGAGTTCACTCTGGAGCCTTGGAGCGTTGCGTCCGAAACTGAAGCACATATACAAGACATAATGTTGGAACATCGCCTATGTATCATTCAACAAATGTAATCACTTGGCATGCTTTTACTGTTTCAGAGAGAGAGGCTTGAGCGACTTGTAATCTCGGCTATACGCCGCTTGTAACACTTATTCAATATCAATAAAGAGTTTGCTTTACTTCTATACTTGTGTTATTCAATGCTTCCACTATTGACGACTTTGTGAACTTGTTATCAATCGCCTATGCGTTTATAATTCTGCTGCACTCAGACAATCTGTGCGACTCTGTGGCTTAGACCTCTTACCGCCAGCATGGACCTCGGCCTTGCACGGACGCGGCTTACGCCCGTGCGACATCACACCCAGATGGGTCAAGCGATCGTCTCGCGGGAGCGCTGGCGCGATGATTCATGCCCAGCGGGGACGGCCGATTAGCCTGCGGGGGGTCGGGGTGTGACAACTACTATATTCCATAAGATACATTAATTTAATAATCCATGTGATATGATAAAAGCAGTTATACTTTACACAAGTCTATATCCACAGTTTTAACAATTTTATGTTCTATAACAAAAAGTTACAAAAATAAGATTAGACTCTTATCTATTTTGGTTTTTTTTTATTATCATGCAACAGAACTCATAGCATAAGAACAAAACATGCAACATCCATTTTATTTAGTTTTTATTTAGTTTGAAGGTAAAAAAAAGAATGATAAAAACCACCCACTTGAAGAAACACGTATCTACCTCGACCGAGCAGATTTCTGAATAAATCATCTGCATGAACCCGAGCCTAAACAGCCCTTCGAACCAACAAATCATCTTAATGCGCCAACCGTTACAGGCAAGATGTTGGCCAAGAAGGTTAGCCTCGTCATATAGCTATCTAATGTTACTAGACGCTAACCCTGTTGAACAAGCGACGATACCCCCTCCCCCCACCCGCGAGCGAGATTTTAACGAAATAATTAAGGGTCAGTAATCCCTAATGGCAAGCAGCCTTTGTTAAGTCTTGTAGGCTAACAATTTAGCCTTGCTGGCTAACCTAGTCGTAGGCTCCTAACTTCGCCGGATAGGCGGTTACAAGGGACACCTACCCCCCCCCCCCCCCCCCCCCACCCCACCCCCACCCCATTAAGCTCTATAAATAGCTCCTAAAGGGGCTGAATAAGGTTTTTTTTTTTTTGTTATTGTTGTGATTGGCATAAGAGAACAGAGAAAGAAATTATATTTGCTTCCTGTGCAATTGAGTAATAGTTATCATAATCCCTTGCATTCCGAACTTGTTAGCTTGTTTACAAGCTACTTGTTGTCTCTTACGAGAACAAAATCCATAGAGTAAAAACGGATTTGAACATCCTGATAGTCTTTTTTGGAGAATTCTTTTAAGAAGCTCCTTCAACCTCAACAGGTCTAAGTATCTAAGAGGAATCCACAGGTTGTCACTTTACAAGGAAGATAGAAGAAGATCGAGTCTCATTTTTGGATCGTCAACAAAACAAAGTGGTCACTTGTTGACCAGACTTCCATCGACACACTTCTCCAGAATTATTCGTAGAAGTTTCATCTGTGAACTATTTTATTTTAAAGTGTTCTTTGTAATTTTTACATTTTTATATTTTTAATGTGATGCATTTCTACATGACAATCTAACGGAAGAAATTTATATGGACCCATGGCCAAGGATTAATATTTCTGACGGACATGGTAAACTAGTATGTAGATTGGTTAAATTCTTTTATTGGTTGAAGCAGTTCCTACGATCTTTGTTTGGTTAGATTTACCAAGTTGTGAGATTATTTGGCTATGAATAGAGTAATTGTGATAACACTGCTTTTTGAAGCGAAAAAACGAAAAGCTTATAGGCCTTATTGTTTACGTCGATGACATGATAGTAACGGGAATGACCCCGAAGAGCGGACAACCTTGCAAAAATATTTGTCTACTAAATTTGAAATGAAGGATCTCAGGTATATATTTTCTAGGCACTAATTTATCAAGGTGTAAATCAGGAGTATTCATGTCACAAAGGAAGTATGTCATTGATCTGTTGAAAAAAATCGGTATGTCGGCATGTCAACTTGTAGCTATGCCACAAGAAGAGGGACTGAAACTTAATATTGATCATGACCAAGTACCAATTGACAAAAGAAGATACTAGAGATTGATAGGACGATTAATGTGTTTGGCTCATACTAGACATGATCTTGCTCATGCACTGAATGTGGTTAGTCAATACATGCATGATACAAGAGAACAACATATGCATTTAGTCATGAGGATATTGAGATATTCAAAGGAAAGTCCGAGCAAAAGAATTTTATTAATGAAGAATGGCCATATAATAATTGAAGATTATATTAATGCAAATTAGACATGTTCAACTAAAGATAGATGTCGGTTACTTCACCTTTGTTGGAGCCTTGGAGGGAAACTTATTACTTACAGAAGTAAAAAAAAAAAAAAAGCATAATATGATTGCAAGATCGAGTGCAGAAGCTTAATGCAGAAGTATGACATTGGAGATCATGAAATTTTATGGCTTAAGCTTCTACTACAAGATTTAGGAGTTAAGCATAATCAGCGTATGCATTTGTTTTATGATAATAAAGTTGCTCGTGATATTGCACACAATCGGTTCAACATGATAGCACCAAGCATGTTGAGATTGAAAAACTTATTTATTAAGAAGAAATCAAAGGACAAAGTAATCGAGGTACCGGCTATTAAAACAGATCAAGTGGCAGACATTTTCACCAAAGTCGTCTCGAGTCAGAAATTTTCAAAGTTCTTAGACAATTTGGACATGTCCAATATCCATGTACCAACTTGAGAGGTAGTGTTGATTTGTAATATTGTAATTATCAATTAATTATTATTGTATATCTCACTTTAATCCCATATTGTCTAGACTAAAGGAGGATGTCATAACTTGCTTCTATAAATATTCCAAGTCTTCTCATGTTTCATAATATTAAGAAATTAATGCTCTCTCTAGATTTCAGAATTTAGCAAATGGATTTGAAGAGCTTACATCACAATGTCTCTGCTAAAGGAAACAACATAAAAACAATACAATTTGAGCACTGATAAGCTAATTTTGAACAAAAATTTTCGTACAGAGAAATAAAGTATTATTAAATTATATACAGAGAAATATTTTTGGAGAAATTAGCAAGAATGAACAAATACGCACTTAATAAGTGCGTATTGCTTCTCGCGTATTTAAAAATAATAGAAGAAACGAGCACGCACTTGTTATGTAAGTTTTCCTCCGGAGAAAAAAAAACACATACTAACTGCGTTTCCAAATAAATTTTTTCTAAATCAAAAACGTACTTAGTACGTGCGTTTTCATGTTTTAAAAAAATAAATTATTTCTACTTTTTTTTTCATAACGCACGTAGAACATTTGTTTTCATGTTTTTTAAAATTTTATTTTATTTTACTTTTTCTTTTTTCCAAAAAAAAAAAATTTTGTTTCCGAAAAGAATTTAGTTAAATTGGAAATCAATAGAAAGAAGGGGCAAGCAAGTGGGATATTCATTCCATATTGGAAAGGGCCTTATGCTCAACTTTTTTTGTGCAAATTTTTAAACCCACTTAGTATGTGCGTTCAAAACCAAGTTTTTTCTTGAAAAAATTCTTTAAAAAAAAACATGAAAACGCACGTAATATGTGTTTTCATTTTATTTTTTTCTGCATAAAAACGCACATAACAAGTGCGCATTGATTTCTTTTATTATTTTTAAATATGTGAAAAGCAATACGTACTTATTATTCCAACAACACATCAAAACTGCAATTTTCACATATTTCAACACATCAACAACACATAAGTTGTCGATTCACCAGCTTTTCGTTCAATTCTTTCGAAGTAATTAGATCATTTTCTTCGTTCTAGAATCTGCTCCCTTCTTCCACTCTGCCCTGAAGAGTAGCTAAGACCAATTCATTTACGTTTTCATGTTCCAATTGAACACTTTCCATTTATGATCAAAGGAGAAGATTATTCTTTTTATCAAAGATATGCGGATCAAATCACGATCTTCTAATCTAATAAGAACAAGAGACTAGTGAGGAATGGTCATAAAGTTACTTATTTGCCTCATTGAGCAGTTCAAAGCAATTTAGCATCGTAACTAGTTGTTGCTTCTCGATCAAGCCAAAAGTGTCCTAAATATCTGCAAAAGGCTACATGAAAAGGATGGTTTCAAAAGGTGGAGTTTATATAAGGTATTATTTGGTTCATAGATTTGGAGTACAAAAGTTGTCAAAATTCGAATTTTGAACAACTTCACATGTTATTTACAGACAAAATTTACTATAATTTGATATGAACAGTAAATCTTGCATGTCACGAAATCGAAAAAAATTTCCTTTCAGAAATGGAACACGGAAGTAAAAAATTCTCGTTACTACTTCGTGCGTTTGGTTGGAGGATCACTTCCTTTCTTCTTTAACAAAAAAAAGATTTACTACTCATGTCACTTCAACAAAAAGTTACACTTTTCTACTCACTTCAACAACCAACCAAATAATTTTATGATTTTCTACTTCTAGCCTCCACTTCTTCAAAGCACTCAAACATGGTTTTCAACTTCCTCCACTTCACCGTAATACGTACGCAAAAATATCATTTTTTAGATTTTTCTACTTCACCGAACCAAATAGCCCCTAACAGCCATCTCCTTTCATGCTGATTAGAAAGATCAAGATTTGTGTTATCAGTAAAATATTTGGAGCAAAAGATGATTTTCTAGACTAATAAAAGATGGACTGGACCTACAACCATAGGTCACATAGCAACATTAAGCAAACTGACATGCAGCCTTGCAAGTGGAAATAACCATATTCATTAAAATAAAGGGTAAGCTAGTAAGCAATTAATCATCCTTTTTGTATCAGCAAAAGAGTTGTAGAGCGAGCATTACCAGGAGGTAAAATTGTATCCCTGCTGCTGAACTTTGGGACTCTGCTGGTACAGAATTTGTAACAATGACCCAAAAACCAGCATTATCCTCCAGAAACTTGACTTTGATATAGCTTCTTCATGTTCCTTCTCTTGATCCCACTTCTGAATGTTAAGCTTGCAACTTTCTCTTTGCTACTCCAGCATGAATCAGACCTTTGTTCGTCATATATCGCTTTTCTCTTCAAGTAGTTGGCAGACTCAGTCTGAACTGATCAGTCTCCAAAAGCAAATAACACTTAGAAATCATGAGGTACAAGTATTTCTGAAGAGTATGAAAAGGTAATTTCAATTGAGAAACTCTATTCTGATTAAGGAGTCTAGTAATAATAATGCAAGAGGGAAAAAGGAGAAATAGGGAGGCATATACCCCTACCCCAAATTTCCAGTATTAATTATTAAATTGTTATTATTATTACCAATTTACTCTCTAAATTGCATAAAGTATTTTACTAAGCGGAATTAAATAAATTTCCTATATCAAATAACTATCCTTCTAATTTCAATAAAACTCCTATTTATCAACCTTATACTTATTTCCCTAAGTAATACAAACTCTCTCTCTCTCTCTCTCTATATATATATATATATATAAATTTATTTATTTATTTGTAAGAGGTAATTGTGCTACAGACTCCTGGTCCGAAGGCCTACAAACTCGGTCCGAAAGTCTACCACATCCCGGCCCGTAGGCCCCACACATCTCGACTCATAGGTCTGCACCTGCACCGCACTCATCACCAACTCGCCACTTAATTTTCCCAAAGAAAAATTAAATGGCACCCAGAATGCTCGAACCCGCAACCTCATGTGTAATATGCATCGGTCTTAATCACTAGACTAGACGTCATTTGGTATATATATATATATATATATATATATATATATATATATATATATATATATATAACCATTTTATTACTGATAAATAACAAAGTACATAAAGTGTTGGGACTCAACTACCCAACACTTAAGTTGCACAATATCAAACTACAACTCAGCGCTAGTTCATAGGAACCGACTGTTTTGCCCTTTGGTAAGCCTTGTACTAACCCTCAGCTTGGGGTAGTTTCATGATTTTTCCTCCGAGATCTTTGCCTTGGTGTTTTTGCTGGAGAAGTTGAGACCACTTCTCGTTCTCTCTTTTCAGCTGAAGCTCATCCCTTTGGATCTTACTCATGTTTACTTCTTCTTCTGCGACCTCATCAGTAGAGGATTCAATACTAGTCAGGTTCCAAACTTTGGTGGTGGGTTGCGCCTCAACCCTCGAAGGAATCTCCTCCCCCCTCGTGACATCTTCTCTGAAGATGGTCGGAAGAGGTCTTAGTAATGACTCGCGCTGGAGCATGCAGCTCTCGCTCAACAAGACTAGCAATCACTGGGCATGCTAGTCCTACCAGCGCTTGACCCTCCTCTTTCAACCCCTACCCACATTAGGCATGTGGATAGGATGAGTGGTGTCAGAGGGGGCGCGACTAGTCTCTTCTCGGCCTAGGTAATCCATACAACCAGGGGAGCAGGTCCGAGTATACAGGACGGATGCCGAGGCATAAGGCAAGTTGATAGAATGGGGATCCACACTTTTGCGGAGCACTTCCATTAGCTCCTCTCCGAACCCCTCTCTAGATGGGCAAGGCATACGTCCTCTACGTGTCCAATGCATCGGCAAGCAGTGTGTGCAGGGGGAACCCATTCAAAGGAAACAAGTTGCTCAAATCTACGCCCATTTGGAAGCCTGTGCAGGACAGACGAAGGAAGCCCCTTGCAAGCAGTGATCTCCACAAGGACACGAGTGAAAGCAAACCGCTTACGGTGAGTCGTCACGCCATATCCATGCGATCGCGCACGTGTGTGTATAAAATAACTGCAACATCTGGTTCTTGTTCTTCTTTTAGGACACTGCAGCACTGCTACCTTCTTTTGAATCGGTTGGGGAGATGGTGCTAGACATCACTCATGACTTGCAGACGACCAGAACTAGTATAGTTAGAATATTTCGTGTATGCGGCTCAATCCGACAAGAACTAGATGAGTCTAACACCAACGGAACTTACTGCTTTCAGGTATTTTATTAGGTGTTATTTGTATATTTAATAAATTACAAATAAACCTATGTATGAATTAATTAAGTAAATAAATGAGATAGAGATCTTAGTCACTTAATTAAGCATTTGTCAATTATGTCTCGGGTGGGTCTTATGGACATTATTTTAATGGGCTTACGAAGCCAATATGAAAATTCCATATAGGACAAAGGAAAGAGGCATCATATGCATATGCATATGCAAATGCAAACACAAACGACAAATGTCTTTTTATATGAAAATTAATCATTCTAAGAGGAGTGGTGTCTCTAAGTTCCTTCCATGATATAACCTTCTTCCATTCTTTCATGCGTGTGGAAGTAGTCTAAAGGTAACACACCAAGAGAGAACGGACAATTACATGCCACAACTCTTTCATGAGTATGTGTTACACTATTATGAGAAAGAGTAGGACTAAGGAGAACCCAAGAGGTGAAGTTCAGGTTTGGACAGTTTGGACATCATCGGAGACATTACTTTAGGCATTTAATAAGCAACAGCTAATCCGTACAAAGGTCGGAGATAATCTTTCCAATATTTATGACGGTTTGATTATTCTAGTGTTGCTATCAAGTCAATCCTAAGACGTCAATTGACAATAAAAATTTTATTATCCCATGACGCCATGTTCACCGGGTTTCCTAATAGTTGTCTATTTTCAAGTGCATCTGGAAGACGAGGACTTGAACCTTTTTGTAATGAAAATCAAAGTGATGAAGCTCTAAAGCATAAATTTATTCTGTCTTTCCTTCTTTCAGCTTGTATTTTGTTGTTTCCCTCATCTGCATAATGCTTGTTATCTTGCTTATTCGAATATAAGTTGACTGGTACCAGATTGATCACAACCTTAGTCTTAAAAACTCCAAAACAAAATGCTGCCTATAAATATGCACAAAAGAGAAATAATTCGGAAAGTAAAGATAATTATAAAAGTGTAAACTAGAATTGTCATACTTAAGTATGAAATGAGAACAAAAGCAAATCCATACCAGAATGTGATGCAACTGATGCCACAGCAATGTCCCTCAGATCTCTTATATTGCTGATAACATCTTCTGACAAAAAGCTATCAACTTCTGAACCCACATTATCGTTTGACTGAAGGCACAGAAGTGCATTTTCAAATCCCTACAAAACATAGAATGAAAGAATATGTATGGTTTGTTACTAGGTCGACAAGTTTTAATTATATATGGCAAGCAGTGGTAGATTTAAGATAAAAGTTGCAACATAGACTCAACAAAAAGTTGAAGTAGCATAATGTGAAACATCCTTGTAGAAGTTGGCCAGTGGAACACCCTCTTTTATATTGCATTTTGGTGTGGAAAATTCCAATTTCCCATTCAGGTTGCTGCATCCTTTTCTTCTTTAGCATGTTGTGTTATTAATTGTAGTAATGATGTGGGTGCAGAGTTTGATACGCAACATTTCCTTGAGAATGCTAGTTTGAAACGCCCTATAGGAGAAAGGATAAGGAACTTGAAATGCTCATCCAGTAAAAAGTTGCCAGCTAGACTTCTGCAAGAGGAGTGTAACAAATTGTGTTAATTTCATTGTGTGGCTCAAGTGGGCTGATATTCTGAGACATAAGACTCCTAAGGGTCTGCTTGGTAACAGTGTTTTCACTTGTTTTGGGGTGTTTTTGAACCGACCGTTTATGAAAATCTGTTTGTTAATTTTTTTTGAGACACTAGTTTTGGTCGGCTCAAAACCCCCCCAAAACCGGTGTAATGTAATTTCGTGTGGCTTTATAAACACCCAAAATTGGTGGATTTTGAGCGGTTTTATTATTTTATTCCATGTATATCCTCACCAAAAAATATATAATTATAACTACTAATATCCTATCCTATTTTTTATTTCTCATCTATGTTTCTCTTCTATTTCTTCCAAACTATGGCTATTTTTCTGGTAAGTTTTTAAAATCTTTCTCTCCTACTTTCATCTAGAAGTTGTTATTATTTATATGTTTCTATTATTTTGATCAAATATGGACTTCATCCTGATTGAGGCGTGGACTGGGTGGCAGTTCCCACGCTCGAGAACATTTTGTATATATATGGACATATAAGTAATTTTATTCGTATAAAAAACTTTCAAAACCGCTCGTTAATGAATTACCAAGAATGAGTTGGACTGGTTTAAAAGTCGCTACTTAAAACTACCAAAAATCGGACCCCTCATAACCACTCATAACCGATACTCTAAAAATACCTCATAACCGCTACCCTACAATTGCCAAGCAGACCCTAAATGGTCGTGTTCGAGTCCCGTTCGGATTGATCCTCCGGCGTGTCACCGGCCACTCGTCCTAGCGGGCGCAGTCGCCCCGGTCGGGCCCCTCCCTCCCCCACCTCTCCCCCCCTCCCTTCTCTCCGCCAATGCATTCCCCTCTCCCCTGCTCGGTTCCTTCCGAACCATTTCCTCCGTCCGTCAATCCGCGGGGGATCCCTCTCCCCAGGCGGTCACTCCTCCGCTCCCTTTCCCCCATGGCGGGCGTTTTTCCGCCTTCGCCTGGTAGATCGGCTCCCGATGCTTCCCCGACGGAGCTTCCGGAGCTCGATGATTCTATGGCGGCACTTTTGACAGCAGCGGTGGTCAGTGGCGTCCCTCAGCGCCCGTCGGCCGCCATCCTGGTCCGGTCGGCTCATGCCCAATCCATTTCACTTGTCTCTCTCATCTCCTCCGGAAACGCGGGTCCTGTTGGTCTAACGTTGCCGAGGACGTTCGCATCTGCAACTGGGATTCGTCCATCCTCGGCCCTTCTTATTTCTCCTCAGGACTCATCCGTCTTCAAAGGTGCTCCTGCAGTGACATTCGATGAGGCTAACGAAGCCATCCTCGCCGTCCCGTTCAACCTGGCTTTGATCGATAAATTCTCGCACACTCGTCCGCTAGTGGACATCATCGGACAAGCTTTTGGTAGGATTGGGTTTGCCGGTATCTGTGGAATGATCGACTACAAACACCTACTAATCCGCCTGAATCTGGAGTAAGACTTTCTTCGTTTATGATCAAAAGATACTTGGTTCGTTGCCTGCGCCCATATGCGGATCTTCAAGTGGTCTACGGATTTCAACCTGCGGACGGAATCTCCTCTGGCCCTAGTATGGGTATCCTTCCCCGATCTTTCCCATCACTTCTATGAGAAATCGATCATTTTTTAGATTGTGAAATGTATTAGAACTCTCAAATTGGACAGGGCGACTGAGGTGCAGATCAGACATAGTAGGGCGCACGTTTATGTAGACATGGTCGTTAGCAAGCCTCCTCCGGCCCAGACTCGGGTACTACGTCCTAACGGACACAACTTTTGGCACATCGTTGACTATGAAAATGTTCCGGCCTACTACAACATTTGCCTACATCAGGGGCACGTGGCTTCCGAGTGCAAGGCGTCTCAGAAACTCGTAATTGTGCCCGTTCCTCCTCAGAAAGGTAAGGGTAAAATTGTGGGGGGCCGGAATGGACCATCTTAAGTTCCCCTCTCTAGGGGTTCTGCGTCTCAGGTGCAGATGGTGGAGATAGAGGGCGCCATTGAGGGTGTGCTCTCCCCTTCTGGTCGTGGTTCGTTCTCCTCTCTGGGGGCCTCCTCCTCTGCGATGGGTTCGCTTTTTCCTGCTGTTGATGTTGTTTGCGGTCATGGGATGTCTGTGGCAGGCTTGTCAACCCACCATCTGGTTTCGGGCTGGGCCCCTTTGCATCCTGTGTCTCTGGCTGAGGAGGGGAGATCCCCCCTCCCCCTCACGCTCCCCCCTTCTTCTCTGCACGATTGCCTGATGCTGACCCCCCATTCTCCTTCTCCTTCAGCGCTAGTCCCTACTCCTCCCTCCCCCTATGTCCCCCACCGACCCTCCCCTCCCCCCTCCTCCTGGAGCTCCTTTCTCTGTTAGCCACTGGGCCACTGGTGCAGTGCCCGCTCCCTGTGGGGATACTCCTTGCCTTCCTGCTGATTCCCTCCCCTGGCCCCTTCCAGTGACCCCTCTGGCTCCCTTTCGGGGCCCTTCCTCCCCTGCGGTTGTAGTTTTGGGCTCCCCCTTTTCCCTGGAGTGGCAGGTTGCCCTTCTTGGGGTCCATGTTCCCCCTGCAGACGGAGGCAGCCCTTGTTGGGCGGTAGAGGACGCTTGCGCTAAGAGGTTTCCCCCTCCTGGAGAGGCTACCGTTGTTAGCCTCCTCGAGGGTGTCTCGGTCTTCCCCGAGCCTGGTGATCTCTCTGTTTTGCCTCGCAGGGCGGTACTGCTCCCTCACTGTTTCTTCAGATCGGTTGTGTTGGTTCGAATTCTGAGGGCGCCTCTAGCCCGGCTTGCGCTGTTGGTCTTCCACTTGGCCAGGTACCGCACTCTATCATTGTGGCATCAGTAGCGGTTTGCAGGCTAGGAGAGTCTCTGGATCCTAGCATCATCATCGGGGAAGCAGTTCTTAGTTCCAGAGCGCAGTAGTCTGGTGACTTCACTCTTACAACCTTAGGAGGTGGTGCTCCTAGCTCAGGGAAGGGTGGCGGGTCTCTTTCTATTTCGGCTCTCGGGGCAAGTCCAGTTAGCTTTGCTCCTTTGGGAGGCGACGAGTTTTCTTTGTCTGCGCTGCCCAGTGGCTTTGATCAGGTTAAGGAGGGGTCTTTGCCATATCTGTCCTGCAGGTTTGATAAGGGTAAGGTGGGACTGCTCGTCCCAAATTCGGTGGGTGGGTTGGCTGGTTTCCTGGATGCCCCAGTGCCACAAACTGGGAGCCCTGTGGTGCTTCAGGTGGCGATTACCGAGGGAATGGTGACCCTACTTCTAGGAAGGTGACCAAGTCCAGGAGGACTAAAAACCAAAACAGAGTTACAGCCTAGCAACTCATGAACCTGCAACTCATGAACCTCCAGTCTTATCCTCCACCCGCGCCAAAGTGCTCTCTAAATTTGTTATAGGGTGACCGTAGGTTCTGGTTCTTTCTGGTTCTTTGTTTTTCTAGCAGCTCATAACTTTGTTTTAGTATGGAGCTGGTTGATCATGTAATATTACAATAGTTTTCCTGGTTATCAGACAATAAAAATATTTGGGTTATATATATATATATATATATATATATATATATATATATATATAAACAAAAAAAATATTGGCCAAGGACATCTAGTTCAAGTGGTTAGAGTGAGACATATCCCCCAAGGATATTGCTAGTTCTAGCAATGGGGAAGCGTTTTAATTTCCTTGTGTACAAATTAAGCGAGGTGGGTGCGGTGCGGCCCAGGTGCGTATGCAGATGCGGATGCAGGTGCCGTACAGTGCCGGAGTGGGGCGTTCGGACCGGGTTGCCTTCGGGCTGGAATTGTAGGCCTTCGGGTCAATTAGTGTAAAATCTCTAACCTAGTCACGAGATCTTAGATTTACTGTGTAAGTGACATTTTCTTCTAATCTTGAATATTTACCTTCTTATATATATATATATATATATATATATATATATATAAAAGAGTTATTACGATGGTGCCTCATCATGCATCTTGTCCACCCATGTTGCGGAGGGCCTCCCTCCCACCTCTGGGCGCTGGTCACCGGTGCGCGGACGAGGCCAACTCTGCCAAGGAGGAGCTCATTCCTGCTCGCGGAATAGCAGTTCCACCTTAGGATTTCAACAAGATTTTTTCAGCACCTGTCGGCCTTGGCGATCCTACTTCTGTGGGGATCGTAGCGCCTAGCCTAGTGGTGTCTGGTACCAGTCCTGCGATTGTTGTTTCTGCTCAGGAAGATTCATGTATATCTATTGGATTTCTTTTCAATGATTATACTCCTTGTATGACATTGATCCACTAATTTGTATGGACAAATTGTGAATCATATATGTTTACTTAATCATTGTTAAAAGCTCTTATTGTTTCTTCCATTATTCTTATATTATCTATTATATTTGCAAATATCTAATAGAGTAATATTTCATATCATCTTTTGGATTTCTTTCTAGGATTTCTAATTGGTAAACCTATTATTGCAATATTCTCATCTTTCCACATTGATATTACCAACTACCTTGTGTTTTGACAAACAATATTTCAATTGATATTATACATTAATTGTGTATTTTCTAAAACTTGTCTTTACACACTTCACCTATTGCTTTCATAACTGATCTTGATCATGATTGTCTATGCCTTCCTCCTGCTCTGATTTATTTACTTGAGATTGAATTACTTGCATCTACTAGTAGGGGGAGCTTGTTTTTTATCATGCCAATGAGGGAGAATTAAGTTTAAGTATGTGCTATTATGTTTAAAAAGGGGTAGAAGTAGTTTAAGTAATATGTTTTTAGTGATGTATGCTTATATCTTTTACATATTAGTGATATATACATCTATTGTATCCATCTTAACCGATCTGTCATAATCAAAAAAGGGAACATTCTTAGCCCAATGATTGTATCATATTTTTGAATATGGTGAATCGATTAAGTTTAGCCGTTTAATATCACTAACCAATCATGAAATCACTATAGCATTTATATTCTGCTACCACCTTTAGTGATATATGCTTATTGTTTTACATATTAGTATGAGCTTCTATTAAAGTCATCTTAAATAGAATCGAGTTGCCATAATCAAAAAGGGGGAGATTGTTAGCCCAATGATCTAACTATATTTTTGAATATGGTTAATCTATTCTATTTAACATTATGACATCACTAATATTCATGCTATCACTACTTTGAATACTTAAACTTAGCATAGTCCAAATATGCATTAAATGTTATCATACTTGGTACTATGTATATTGCTTTGTTTGCCTAACTTGTATTTGCAGAAAAGCAATAAGCAAGATCAAACATGGACGTATACAATAAAGAAATCATGATGGGCCAAAGACGACGTCATCCTACAAGATTTCTCTTAACCGCTTACGACATCTCCCGAGTCACTCACTCAGGGGTTTCGCGGACGGGGGTCGAGAGGGCAGCACCCCCGTGGGGGTTCGAGGGCGAGCCCCCGAAAGATATTCAGATTTCACAATCTTAGTATCTCAGGACAACTACTGTCAAGGAAAAAAGTCATCATCTATCAAGGAAAGAAGCAAAGCTATGTCATCATCATTTTCAGACTCTAAAGAAGCCTGCACCTGCTTTAGTCTGTCTACAGTCTGTAATGAGTCTTAGGAATAATTGTAAACACAAAAAATGGATGGCAAAATCGAAAGCTATGGTAGAAAATAACCTAGGATCAATTTTGGATAAAAATCGAAAAATTCGTCGGATCTCCGCGGATCACCGTCGGATCATCCGTTTTGTCGCAACAAATTTTTCTGTGAACATTCGGATCATCCGTCGACAATCCGTGGATCACCGTTGGATAATCCGAATTATGACCGTTACAAATCCAACGATCTTATTTGTCCCATCGATGATCCAAACGGCTATTTTTATAGCCGTTAGTACTCGGGGTCGGATCATCCGACGGTATTCCGCGAAATACCGACGGATCTTCCGACCGTGGGCTGAAAGGTGCTTTAATGTCCTTTCTTTGTGGTGGCCTATATAAAGCCTTGAACTCCATTCAAGGTCGATCATTTTAAGCCTAAAATTTCTAATCTACCAAAGGCCATCCACAAACACTCCACCAAAGCTTTCATTTGCCTATCCACAAATTGTGTTAGAGTGTTCTTGAGTTGTAAAAGTTAGATCTTTATATTTGTTGTAAGAAGATCAAAACCATCTTGTAAAAGGGTGAAGTGTACGAGTAGGGCTGCAAATGAGCCAAGCCGTTCGCAAGCTACTCGAAGCTCGGCTCGATAAAAGCTCGTTTGAGCTTGGTTCGTTTAGTAAACAAGCCAAGCTCAAGCTTCATTTTTGAGCTCGTTTAATAAACGAGCCAAGCTCAAGCTTAGAAGTACTCGGCTCGTTTGAGCTCGCGAGCTGGCTCGTTTAGAAGCTTGCGAGTTGACTCGTAAGCTGGCTCGTTTAGAAGCTCGTTTAGGAGCTCGTTGCTGGCAGTCTACAATATTTTTTATTTAAATTTATTCTTTGTTAAATTCTAATTTTATGCATGTTTGTATAACAATATGGTTGTGTGCATTATATATAATTATATGTCCTTAATAATTGATAGTAAGAAACTTTTTAAATTAAAATTTTATAAATAAATTGTTAATATTATAGGCACTTGAATTCAAGCCTAACTAGCTTGAAATCAAGTTCGTTAAGCTCGAAATCAAGCTTAATGAACTTGAAATAAAGCTGAACAAGCTTGAAATCAAGCTTAATGAGCTTGAGTTTGAGCTTATCAAGCTTGTTTATCAAGCTTGAATCAAGCTTGCTTATCAAGCCAAGCTCGAGCTCAAACCAAGCCAAGCTCAAGCTTAATATAAACGAGCTCGAGCCAAGCTCAAGCTCTAAAATAAAAAATTTATCAAGCTTGAGCTCGAGCTCGAGCTCGAGCTCGGTTAATTCTAATCAAGCCAAGCTCAAGCTTATGAAAGCTTAGCTCGGCTTGGCTCGTTTGCACCCCTATGTACGAGCCTTCGGATCAAAGCTTTTGAGAAGTTAGAGAGCCTTTAGATCAAAGCTCTTGTGTAAGAAGTCAACGAGCCTTCGGATCAAAGCTCATGGTGTAACTATTTTGACAATAGTGGATTCAAGCCGGACAAGAGTTTCCGGGACTGGAGTGCCTCGAGGAGGATACCAGGATACATCGGGTGTCGGTATTCTTATTGCTTTACTTCTTGCATACTTAATTTTTAAATTGCCTATTATAAATCATTTATGCTTTTGATTTATTAGCTTGACCCTATTCACCATCCCTATAGGGTTCCTACAATACTCACCCCTAAATACTATGACCCTATATACAGTAAGGGTCCCCAGCTATCATTGCTAGCTTTCTCGCCTCGAGCCTCGTATGAGAAGTTCACAAAAGTCAAATCTTTCTTACTGCTTACCATATGCAGCAAGTAGAAAAAAGAGAGAAACACATTTGATTCTCCCAAAGCCAAAGAGGAAAAAGAGAGTCAGAAAGAAAAGAGAGAGGTCAGAGAAATCGAGAGAGAAATGAGAAAGAAAGGAAGCTTACCAGTTGACGCTCGACTAGCAGGAGGCATGGATCTAGTGGTGGACACTATCGCCTCCGCCGCCGTGCATGCAACAACACCAGCAGACCACAACGGAGAGGAGGAGGAGCTCATCGTCGTCACCATCCCCCTCTTCCTCCTCTGATGTCGCCTCCACCGTCGAGCGCGCCGCTGCAGCAGATCTTGTCGTTGTTGTCGTGCCTCGCCTTCTCCGGTAAACTCCTCTCTCTTCTCTCACCGCATCGAGACCTCGTCGGCGTCAAGCTCACCGAGCACGGCTCGAGCGCCACCAACCGAGTGTCCCGCTCCCTTTGCCTCTCACTACAGCGGCTCCTCGTCGGCGACCGATCTAAACCGAATAACCGAACAAATTATTTCAGTTCGATTTATATAGTTTTTAGGTATTTTCGGTTTCGGTTTAGATTAATCAGAATTCGGTTTTCTCGGTTCTTCAAAATTCGGTTCGGTTGAAATCGAAATAGCCGAATACTCACCCCTACCTAATATAATATATTTATAACTAAATAACTCTAACTCAAATGGTTAAGGTGGGAGACATTTTTCTTGATTGTTTAAGTTCAATTTATAGGAATGACATTTTTATAATAAATTCATATGTATTTTTTTTCAATATTTTTTTACGCACGTGCAATGCACGTGCACATTACTAGTGTGTGTGTATATATATATATATATATATTGAAGATAAATTGTTTTGGGTTATGGAGAAAAGGTACAACTTTACATTGCTTTCCCTACTAATCCTCCAACAAACCCTCCAGAAGTTCTACTACTTCCCTAGCAAGTGCTTTACTCGATCTCGAATCTCTCACCACTTTCCTTCCACGGTCGGCCCGTGAGCATTGCAAATGAGTATCGACATCTATAACGGTTATGTACACCCTTGGTAGTCCTGGGGTTCACACTTGAGCCTTGGGTGGTTCCAGTCTTACGATTTCCTCCTTCCTCTCTTACTCTCGGGCTAGTTGCCTCCTGGTGTAGTGAGCTCAAAAACTGGTCCCGTTGTAGATTGTATCTTGTGAGTCCTTGTCGAGGCCCCCCACGTCCCTGCTTTCTACCCCACATTTAGATATATACCCATGCGGCTGCTCGCCAGTATTTTGGCATTAGGTTTCTTCCTGGTTCTAGGATGTAGATCTTCCTCTTCCTCCCCCTAATCTATGCAACATACCCTTATCTCCGGATCTCTGGAACCATGCAGTATCAACGCATTCGATATACCCTCCCTTTTGTCGTATACATCCTTGATGAAGTGATTAATAAGACCTGTCTCTGAAACCCTCTCTAGACTGTCATTGCCGCGCTTGGAGCCCACACGTTTACCAGAACACTAGGTTGCAGGCAGTGTTCTAAATTGCACGTGAGACGGCCGCCTAGGCGAGGCGGTGCGACTCCGCATCGCTTTTGTCGTTGGCTGTAAAATACACAGGCAACGGAGATTTGGCGGCTAGGTGGAGGTGAAGCGGTGTAGACGGATGCCTAGGTGGAGCAATACATGACTATATGTTTTGACAAAATAGTTTTGCAAACATTATGTACCTATGATTTTATTTTACAAGACTACGATTTCATAAATCTTTATTTTACAACTTAATTATGCATAAAACACCCTTAAAACATGCACATATTATACAAAAAAAATAAAAATAAAAATGTGTAAAATGTGTAAAATGTATCAAGTGCCTAGGCGGCAGGCGGATCCTTTTCGCCGCACAACCACCTACTGCCGTTTAGAACCTTGGTTGCGGGTGTTCATCCTGCTAAGAGATACCAAGATCATTGGTGGTGGGAGTCTCACAAGCCTCAGCACTCCCCATGTCTTGATCTTGATGATTATCACTGTCATCCTTTTCTTGGTCACGATCTACCCATCGCCTTCCTTCTCATTAATATCCCTGATAGGACTATCGACTCATGTTCCATCATACACTGGTTATGTACGGGTCTGAAACACTTGCAAGCTGAACACACAGGTGCTACCCACTCATATGCCACCTCTTGTTCGATGTTCACTCCATTTGGGAGTAAAAGACTAATCCTCCTTGGTAGAGTATCCGCAGCCTTGACCTCGACAAATATCTGAGTAAAGGACAGACGTTGTCTCCTTGACATATGGACATCAGTTCGCAGCAGAGTACCCACAAGGCTCATATTCCATAACTATGGAGAGAGACAAGACGGACAATAATTGGTCATGTTCAAAGTTAATGGACGTGTCCCACTTTCTGAGAACCACCAGCCAGCCTTCAAATGTCCATGGTCTACTCTCCAAGATTTTATCTAGTCTTTGGCTAATGCAAACTTTATGAAAAAAAATCCATTCTTCCTTGAAAAATCTCCATGCCACCCTTGAGTCTTCATTCTCGGACTGCATAGGAACAAATGTGACCATAGAAAGACTTGGTTCCCATCACATATGGAATCATATTGTTCTTCCAGTAGTCAATGGACCTCCACAATGTTGTGGATATGATTTTCTGTCATTCGGGCTTCATCTATCGTCACCGGCTCCACATACTACAGTTCTACCTCTTTATTGTACCGTTGTTGGCTTACATAACGACGCCTAAGATACCGGATGAGATTTTGAGATCCTTACCAGGTTGGATTTGAGCGGATGTGCCCAATTGCTGGGCTGCTGCTCCACCCGAGGGCATGATTGCTCCTTCTCTCACCTCATGCCTGCCAGCACTTTAGTTTATTAGCCCCTCGGCACATACTAGTTGCTGCCTTGAGTCGACATAATACTTCCCTTTTTGGAGGGCTCCAATTCTGCTTTGAGGTCGATCCAGTGGTTATACACACAACCCCTGTCTCAACGGATGTCAGTCACTGCCTCTCCTCTCTGGTCAATTCTTCGCGTGCATCCACATTTCTTGCAACCTGGCCACGGTGCAACGTCCTTTTTCCTCGCTTCTTCCTTTCAATGGTAGACCACATCTCCATAGCATCATTGTCATGTCTCAATCTCCCGCAAGTTCGATCGTTTCTGCTGAACGTGAATCACCACGTTACAGCGTTCCTGCAGGACAATCGTTCTCATCGGGACGTGATGCCGTGAGGGCCTGGAGTTGCGCTCGCACAAGGCGATAACGTCAAACGTCATGGTTACCATCGAAACGACCAAGTTGCAACGGAAGTCAAGTATTGTGTACCAAGCACACATCAGAGTATACGCAGCGAAGCTCTTGAAGGATCCAAATGAAAATGTCACAAAGGAGAATACTACAAAGACGATGCAACACTCTTGCTCTTTCTCTTGTCCACAAAGGTATTTATCGTTCCATACATCATGTCCCGTATATCCAAGCTGAGCCACTACACCTGTGTACCTGAAAATAATACCCACAAACGTGGGTCAGTACACAGTCGTACTGGTGAGCGGGGTAACCCACTCGTCTAAACCGACACTACGTAGATAGTGAATGCAACAGTTATATGGTGATATTTCTACTTGAATCCTAGATTCATTTCATGGCAGATGTCTGACATGTTAAGAAAAAATGTAAAGCAGGTTAAGCATGCAAGCAATCAACTCAAGCAAATTATACTAGCAGTTATATCCAACTCAAAAGAAACTAAGCATGCAATCCGTTCTACTCAAACCCGAAGTAAAGCGTGAACCTATCGAACCACATCGCACTCCAAGCCTCGAATCTATCGAATCGCGCCACAATCCAAGGCTCGCTAATCTAATCATCGATGCGCATACTCTTGCCCGAGGCAAGGTGGCGCCGCCGCCTACATGAATGCACAAACTCAAACCGAACCAACTCTTATCTATATGAAGGTCACTGTCCAAGCCATAAAGGACTAATCCAAGGCAATTCGACCCGATCCAGCGCTGAGTAGCTAGCCCGCCTGGTCGTCTCGAACTGCCAGTACCGTGTCCAAGGCACGTTACCATTTGTTTCCTCCATGGTCGAACGGTCCCGGTGTCCCGAAGCCTATCCCGTTCGAGGAAACCAAACCATATGCACAACAGGTTGTCCGTGACCAATGCAAGCTCCAATAGTAGGTATGACGAGAGAATCGAGCCTTCTCGCCCCACCAAACGATACTCGCCTCGATCCATCCAATTCACCATAATCATTCTCCAACTATAGCCCAAGGCACCATCTCAAGTTATCTCCATTAGGCGCTATGTCGCTTTTCGACACAGTGCAACGATTGGTGCAACACTCCTCACTCCGAAAGCTCCGTGGCACAATGTCCCAACAGTGACACAATGTCCTCTCCGATATAGTTGTCCGGTTTTGAACCACAACTGCACGCTTTGCTTGACAAAGCGTCCAATTTGATACACGTGCACGGATGCACGTTCGCCCGCCCGAAGTGCCTCGATGTTCCAACCAAGATGATCCACTCAAAACCCCAACTGCCCAAAACACAAGACCAACTCAAGCCAAAAATTCTATCCAACCAAACGACTCACACTCTATGCACCTACAGTGCTGTGATTCTAATGTTCCAAGTGTCCAAACCATTACGTGTTTTCTATATTATTAGGCATGAAGGAATAGAGGAGAAGAGACAGAGCCAACTCACCAAGTCTGAATCCGCTAAGCACTTTGCCTTGCCGATACAGCCGATCCCTTGAATCCGTGGTCCGATGCGAAGCACGATCTACTCAATTGGTATGACCGTGCGAGCAAGCCGTGCTCTCCCAATCATCCGACCGATCGGACTAAGGAAGACGACATTATCGTTCCAATCCCGCTATCCCAGTACTGCTCTGAACGAACACATGATTCCATCGAACTCCGCACGCGATCTGCACATAAAACCAACTCAAATCAATACTTGCTCCCAAATCTAATAAATCAAAATGTAACCAATCATTGCCTCATTTAATCTGACTCAGCATAATGTACCGTGCAGTTGCGGGGTATTACATAATATACCACTTAGAATAAGGTTCGTCCTCGAACCAAACCAGAATTCATTCCTTTCTCGTATGCCGCTTGACTATTTCATAACTTTGCTCCATGCAACTCACATTCCATTGATCCAGACTCAACATCTCGCTTCGCGCTGAACGTTCGCACAAATTCCATATTCCCACATCCTCCTTGCAGCTCAGTTCGAATTCAACATATCGCTTAGTTTGGATCATACACATATTTAAGGCGTCCCTGAAATACATGCATTTCAGTCAAGCTTAGCAATAGCGAATTTGGACAAGTTACAAGGGTATCTTCATGTCCGAGACATTCATCGCTTCATTCTCGACTGAACCGATCCTGACGTTCATCTACAACACATTCACACAAGCACTATTCTCAAATACGATGATTCCCCTCTGACGATCTCTCCACCTGACTCAAATCAGTTTGTGTTCTGACTCAGTCCATTCTTTAGTAAGGTCCAACACACGCTCCAAGTCCTTGCACATCCCAAGCGCAATGACTATTCTGCCAGGCCCTATCATCCGACTATTTCTGAATTCTCACTATACCGTCCAAGATCAACCAACCAAACTCTAGCATGACTATAATCGCACCATGTTCTGCATGCACCGTCTCCAACTATCATCTCATGCTCCGAACGATCATCACAACAGATACTACCCCAGCTAGGCGACTTACCCAAACATCGCACTATACTCTTAGATCAGCTCGGCCCAACACCTCTGCCTCAATCTCAATACCTCTCTAGGTGAACACCTATATTGGGGTCCATGTGATCCACGAAGATTTTGCCGCCACGCCATAGGGATAGTGTCGCCACGATTTCAACACGGACACACTCGCCACAATTCATAGGTCGCGCATGAAATAGTTCTTCATGCTGCTTCCACTGCCTCGAAGCACAGGATATCATCTTCACCCTCTGCATGAGCACGTACCGCAAACCAAGTCCGATTTCATCTTGTAGATCTGAGGCACATCTGTCACATCCGGTAGTGCAAGGATTTGATCTGAACGAGTCGCGACTTTAACTTCTTGAAGCTAGTTACATAGTGGTCAATTCATATGAATGTTATTCCCTTCTGGGTTACGACGAGTCAGAGGCGATGCCATCTTCAAAAATTGCGGCTCCAAATCTCATCGTTTGACTTAGGCCATTTTCACCATCGCTTCGATCTTCTGGCTGCATTTTCAGCTGAAGGCTATCCCAAGGATCTCTCAAATCCAACACTCAGTCATTTAGGCCTATCTTCAACATACACCACTCACATCCACCCTCGACGCACCCCAAAATGTGACGCCGCAAGGGTCGTTCTATGGGTCTACAATATTTATTTCGATTTGACGGTCAAGTCTCTAAGGTCAGTTGTCCCGAAGCTACGCTTGATAATTGTAAGTCATCACGATGGACAATTACTACGAACCATATTATATCTCATCTGCAATCTGAACCATAACCCAACAATCCGATCTAAACGAACTTCTGAATCCGAGCACTTCAGGCACTACCTCTGACGTATCTGTCAACCAAACACCGTCTAACCACCTAGAGTTTTACTATCTATCCAGGCCACAAATCGCCGAACTGCACTCGTTGAAATCGTCTTCCATCACCACAACGTTCTGTCCTGAATCCGTCAAAATTCAGAACCGCCTTGTTTGACTTCTCGCAATACCATTTGCAACGATTCCCGAAACCATAGACGTGCTCCGTTTCTTATCCGTATGCCATGCTTCACATTGCACGTCCAACTTGCTCGATCAGCACAGTGATTTGCTTCAATGTTGCTCTCTCGTTCAGCTATCCTCAAAAGTCCATACGCCATAATCCTTGTTCTCGTTCCTCTTCCTTAGCACTGTCTGATTTCTCCGTGTTCCGATTCGTCCACACGCTCTCGATGACTCGTGCACAAGTTCCAACACAATCTCAAATCCATATCGCCTTCACTCGTTGCCTCGATCCGCCTCAGTACTGCAAGGGTTAACTTTCAATCTGATTTAACATCAACTAGACTTGCCTCATGTCCGTTCACGTCTTTCGGAGAATCCGTCCACCACCGTTGCACCGTTTCGCCGATTTCGCTTCTGCTAAACTCTGAGTCAAACTTCTCGGACACTAATATCTGAAATTCTTCAAGTTCGTGCGACTCTATCGTATTGTCCCTTCAAAACCAAATCGTGTTCCATCTGCTCGACCAACTGCTCTCTTGTATTGCCAAAAATTCGTAGTCCGTGCTCGCTACCATTCGATACATCCATCGCTCGCTCATGCGTGCCCCAATTGTTTGTTCCTTATGTTCAATTATTTCTTTGCATCAATGAATGCTCCACTGAACTTCCAAATCGCGCAAACGAACTATGATATTCAACTTCACATTTGGCCGATCTCGTCATGTTTCCAATACTTGGTCCGCATCAATCATTCGAATTCCAAACACTCGTTCCATTGCTTGTTCCGTTCTCGTCCAACAAAACTTCCATTTATACGAGTTCCTTCCTGATCGTTCAAATCTAACGTATCGAAGAATACCTGAGTCAAACTCCGTTGCACCAATTCCTGACACAATCCCGCACTAATCCATCTGTTGTGAGCAAACCTATCGCTTATCTTGTTCGAACATTTCCAACGTGTGCACCACTCCGTAGCACGCATATACCACTTAGGAATAGAGTCGCTCTCGTGCCAAATTTACTCTGCGTCGATGAATGTCTATTACGAACCAACTATCCCGTGACTATCCTGTCGATCGCAACTTAACATTCGCTTGCTCCATGTTCCGATACATAACTCAGCCGATGTGCACCAAGCAACTTACATTCATGTTACCCGCGTCCGTCGTGACAATTCTACTGATGTTCATCCAAACATTTCAATACCACGCTCACTTTGTGATATACCATTTACCGCTTTGAATCAAATCACTCATCGCATCACAATTTTTTGCACTGATCCAAGATCCGTTCGAACCATCCATTCTGCATGATTCTGACATTCACAACTCAAAGTCTGACATGAAACTCAGCCAATGCATGAACCATCCAACTCTTCTATTGATTTCGCTCGATGTAACTTGCGCCATATTCCATTCTTGATACTTTCACTATTTCTCAAACCGTCTGACACTTTCGCTGCACGAGCAACCCGTGCAATGATCTCTTCCAAGTGATCCAAGCCAATACCCAACTGTTCCACACATTCGCCACACGAGCAACTCGTGCAACGCTCTATCTGATATCCCCAGCCAAAACTCAAACTCCGTCCAACACCTTTGCTACACGAGCAACTCGTGCAACGTTTCATTCTCATATGTTGTTTCTACTCACAGCATGCCACAAAACCAATCTCGTCTGACAACCAACTACTCCACTGATGCAACCAGAATCTCCCCGAACGACAAGCACAACTAACGCAACGACACCTCTCAACTTGCTGCACAAATACAACAACGCCACACAATTTGCTGCACGAATACAACAACGCCAAACGATGCTACACAATCTATAGAAAACCAACAAAAGCCAACGCAACGAAGAACAACATGCACCCACAACTAACAATTATATAGACTTATTGCATGAAACATCCAATGCGGCACTGAGTAGAGCCAAGAGCCAAACGACACATGGAAGATATTTAGAGTTTGTGATGGAGAAAAGGACAAAGTCCGATAAAATGAACCGGGCGCTCTGATACCAATTTGTCACGCCCCAATCTCCCGCAATTTTGATCGCCCCCGCTGAACGTGAATCACCACGTTATAGAGCTCCCGCAGGACAATCGTTCTCATCGGGACGTGATGCCGTGCGAGCCTGGAGATGCACTCGACAAGACGATGACGTCAAACGTCATGGATACCATTGAAACGACCAAGTTGCAGTGAAAGTCAAGTACTGTGTACCAAGCACACATCAGAGTATACGCAGCAATGCTCTCGAAGGGTCCAAATGAAAATGTCACCAAGAAGAATGTCACAAAGGCGATGCAACACTCTTGCTCTTTCTCTTGCCCACAAAGGTACTTACCGTTCCATACATCATGTCCCGTATATCCAAGTTGAGCCACTACACCTGTGTACCTGGAAATAATATCCACAAACATGGGTCAGTACACAGTCGTACTGGTGAGCGGGATAAGCCACTCGTCTAAACCGACACTAAGTAGATAGTGAATGCAACAGTTATATGGTAATCTTTCTACTTGAATCCTAGATTCATTTCATGGCAGATGTATGACATGTTAAGGAAAACTGTAAAACAGGTTAAGCATGCAACCATTCAACTCAAGCAAATTATACTAGCAGTTATATCCAACTCAAAAGAAACTAAGCATACAATCCGTTCTACTCAAACCCGAAGCAAAACGTGAACCTATCGAACCATATCGCACTCCAAGCCTCGAACCTATCGAATCACGCCATAATCCAAGCCTCGCTAATCCAATCATCGATGCGCACACTCTTGACCGAGGCAAGGTGGCTCCGCCGCCTACACGAATGCACAAACTCAAATCGAACCAACTCTTATCTAAGGTCACTGGCCAAGCCATAAAGGACTAATCCAAGGCAATTCGACCTGATCCAGCGCTGAGTAGCTAGCCCGTCTGGTCGTCTCGAACTGCCAGTACCGTGTCCAAGGCACGTTATCATTTGTTTCCTCCATGGAGAAACGGTCCCGGTGCCCCGGAGCATATCACATTCGAGAAAACCAAACCATGTGCGCAACAGGTTGTCTGTGACCAATGCAAACTCCAACAGTAGGTACGACGAGAGAATCGAGCCTTCTCGCCCCACCAAACGATACTCGCCTCGATCCATCCAATTCACCATAACGATTCTCCAACTATAGGCCAAGGCACCATCTCAAGTTATATCCATTAGGCACTATGTCGCCTCTCGACACAGTGCACCGATTGATGCAACACTCCTCGCTCCGAAAGCTCCGTGGCACAATACCCCAACAGTGGCACAATGTCCTCTCCAATACAGTTGTCCGATTTCGAACCACAACTGCACGCATTGCTTGACAAAGCGTCCAACTTAATACTCGTGCAGGGATGCACACTCGCTCACCCGTCCGAAGTGCCTCGATGTTCCAACCAAGATGATCCACTCAAAGTCCCAACTGCCCAAAACGCAAGACAAACTCAAGCCACAAATTCTATCCAACCAAACGATGCACACTCTATATACGCCACAGTGCAGTGATTCCAATGTTCCAGTTCCAAGTGTCCAAGTCATTACGTGTTTTCCATATTATTAGGCATGAAGGAGTAGAGGAGAAGAGACAGAACCCACTCACCAAGTCTGAATCCGCTAAGTACTATGCCTTGCTGATATGGCCGATCCCTTGAATCCGTGGTCCGATGCGAAGCACGATCTACTCAATTGGTATGACCGTGCGAGCAGGTCGTGCTCTCCCAATCATCCGACCGATCGGACTAAGGAAGACGACATTATCGCTCCAATCCCGCTATCCCAGTACTACTGTGAACAAACAACTGATTCCATCGAACTCTGCATGCGATCTGCACATGAAACTAACTCAAATCAATACTTGCTCCCAAATCCAACAAATCGAAATGTAACCAACCATTGCCTCGTTTAATCTGACTCAGCGTAATGTACCGTACAGTTGCGAGGTATTACAATTATCCTGATCCCCTTCTTTGCGCTTGCCCCCTCTTCCAGTCGGAATCCTGCCTTAGACCTTATCCGGAGCCATATTGTCCAAAAAACCTTTTGTTCTCCATTTTATATATACTAGGGGTCGGTGCACACGCGTTACATGTGCAAGCAATTTTCAATGAAAGAAGAACAAGGACACAAAGAGAAATAACAACCTCATATGCACAATGAAGAAAAGGACCATGAAGCCAAACAACATAGAATATGAAATACTACCTTCAAAATCACCACGAGAACACCAGTAATACCTAACAAAATAAGTATGCCCACTGCAAGAGAGGATCAAGACAACAAGCCACCACGAACCAGATGGTGCCTCCTTCTTGAAAATCTCAAGTTTACTCCCTTTCTTGAATCCTATCATTATATTGACCTCAAAACCCTAGACTTTTCATCAATCTTGATTTGGGGGGGGGATGGAATTAAAATATATATTTATAAAGAAAATAAAGTTAACCAAGAAACGACAAATTATGAGGAAAGAACATAGTTGAACTTGACCTAAATAAATCTAAAAACAAACTTGAATCAAATTTCATCTGTGCGACAATAAACAGATTTTGCAGTTGAACATTAATTAAAGACAACGAAAAAAACTTGATATAACAATTAATAAACACCAAAAAAAATTATTTCTACAATCACAAAAATACACTAAAAATGGAATTACCACATAAAAACTGCATTAAATTGACATGCAGAAGATTAAAGATATGATAAAAATATATACATAGAAAATTGATTCATAGAAAAACTGAAATGGCATATTGGTCCACAAAAAGGTCTAACTTTAAATAAAATGAAGAAACTGCAAAGTACATTTACATGACAAAAACATAAAAACCATTATAATATCTCCACAAACCCTAATAAAAGCAAAAACATGCCATAAAACTGCATTCAATTGACACCCACAAAAAAACTATCATCAAGCTGAAGAGAAAAAAACATATGATCATAGAAAATTGACCATACGATCATTCGAGAAATTGATCGAGCAAATAATTAAAATATTTGCTGGCCTTAAATTTTTGAGTAATTTCTTCTCTTTTTTATTTTTCTCAGAACAATGAGAATTAGGGGGGGGGGGGGGGGGGGGGGGGCACAGATATGCAGATATGTCATTTTAAAAGTTGTCTTCGAGAAGGTATATGGCATTGCTACACACACGTGTCCTATGTCAGTGAAACCACATCTCAAACAAACTTAATGCAATGTAACTACAAAAGAAAGACAATAACTAAAGATGCCAACTTCTAATAAATAGGACATACTCTCATGGTAGTTTTTATTAGTATTTTAGATAATGTCACAGTGCTGTCAACATTTCTGAAGGATTTACCTTGACGGCAATTGCATAGAATCCATCATCAAGTGAGTCCTTGGCAAAAGTGAACCATTCCTCACATGACACTCTTAAACCAGGATCAATCATGCATTTAGTCTCTCGCAAAACCAAGGCCTCATATCTAAGAGCCAGGTAACTCTGTCAAATAACCAAAGACGCGTGATTTATCAGTTATGAAATTACACTAAAAAATTTAGATAAAAAGTACATGTGTGGCTTAATCATATAATTCAAATCAAAGATTGATTACAAATGTAAATGCTTGAGCAAATTATTCACATAGCTTCTTTGTTGAACAGATAATTCTAGGAGGCATGTATCCAACACGTATTGGGTGTGATACTTCCTTGAGACTCATGTCAAGACTCCCCTTGCTTGGAGACAACATAATTGACATCTGGCAAAGTGATTTTGGCATGATCATGTTAAACATAATTGACATATGGGAAAGCAACATTTCTTTGCGGTGAATCCTTTCAGGATCTTTTCGGTACTTATTGTCCGAAACATGCTTAGATATAAAAAACATTAAGACCTAATCTATAAAATATGTATATAAATATATCTTCATGTATATATTGTATCCATGTCGTACAACTATCCCAAAATTTTCTAAAATGTTGTATTCCAAATTTCTATCATGTCTGTTTCTGAATCCTTATTTGTGTCTATGCAACATAGATTCAGTTAAACATGTAACATGATTTATCAGAAATAAGAGCCTCCTAAAACCATATGTTTGAAATCAGAATGCAACTAACATAGTAAGTTAACAAAAAAAACCAAACTGGATCAAGGTTGGGCAACCAATGGTAGACCATGGTAGGGGATGGGAGGTCCTAGGCTCGAACCACAGGGAACAATATGTGATTGGCCTTATTCTCAGAAAAGAAGATCAAATTGAAACTAATGAAGGATGAAGTCTAGGAAGCAAGGACACTTAAAAAAAAAAAATCATGTCATGTTGTATCGGACACGTAAGAGAAACAACATGGACACTTCAAAATACACTAAATATGTGCCAAAATATGTGTTGAATCCGTGTTGGTGTGTTCGAATTATGGTGTATGACTGTATTCATGTTTGTGCAAAAAGGTTTGTTGTCAATCAAACCAATGTAACTTGGGTTGACTGGGTTGAACCTTCTCAAACTCTTGTTTGTATCCTTAGTCTGAACCCTCAACAAAGATCTGGCATGGATATACCCAAACAAGACCCCCATGAAGCTCAAGTCAAGACGATGTTCCTCAAATAGTAAGGAATATACAAGCTAGGAAAAGGATGAGTACCTTTTACCATGATTTGAGCAACATTGATAACAAATTAGGGGCAAATTTTGTCTAAGCAAACTTGGGACATGGGCCTTTGGCAGGTTTGGGTCTGGTTAGGTCACTTGGGTGGATTGATATGGGGTTTCTGACTTGAAATGGTTGCGGAGATCATTTCGTTCGATGAGCTTACTTCGTCAAGGTTCAAAAAGTAAAAATATGCTATATTACTGCAGAAATAAGTCAATTAGGATACGTCGTGTTGTCCCTCTAAGCAGAGAGTTCTTATGAACAATTGCCTACAGGTTTAAAATTTTATTTCTCTTGCTAGAATAGTACGTAGAAGTTTGAAACTTCCAAGTATAAATCTGAAAATAAAATAACAGTAATGCAACCCGGAGCTATGGGCTTGTGAAAATGGCATTGTGACTAAATTTGATAGGTGGGTGAAGGCAACGGGGGTGTTGGCCATGGACTTCCTCTACAGATTATCATCTATGCTCAAAGCGTATAGTGGTCGTTCTAGCCATGTTTTCTATCATGCCTTTTGCATCTGAAACTGCAGCTTCCATTGGCCACTTGAAGGGATTCATGGAAGCTCACGACAAAATCCTCCATACTTAGTTCCTATATTCCACAAATCCAAACCCAATGCCCTATCCTTGGAACCACATGCTATTATGAATCCTTAAAAGTTGAGTTCACTCCCTTCTGCCATTGGCACATGGCCAGTAACGCTTCCTTTTTGTGATGCATGAAACATATCCTCCTAGGAAACATAGACACTCCAAAAATATGGGTCGCATTGTGTCGAACATGTATTGGACACAACCTGGACACTCCAAAATACAATAGGACACACCAAAGTAGGTGTCATCCCTGTGTCCTTACTACGTCGTTCCGTATCTGCGCAACATGGACATCCTCTCTTCTAGCAACTAAAGCAAAGCACGAATACATCAAACAGAAACCTCGCCTTTCTTTCATGCTTGTTACTCATCTCTATATCCATACATTAGCTCTTATTGTTTGATATTATATACAAAAATGACTCGGCTTTAAAAACTAAATTAAGCAGGTTATATTTGGTCGTCTTACTATTTACAACAGATCTTCGGTCTGTTTCACAACCACTTCTCTAACCTCCTACAATTTTCTTGTTGACATTTCGGAGTACTGTTAGATAGCTTCTCCGGAATGCCGTATCTTTCATTATGTAGTTAGAAGGGAACACGGTGGTTCCCTTCCCAAAGTCTACAAATCCGTTCTGTGTCGGACGCTTGCCATACACAACAGGGACACTCAAGGATAGACTGGACACTCCAAAACTGGTTCCGTGTCGTCACATTTCAATAAAATTATCGAAGATTCAACTATTTTTCAGGCAAATTTTTATCAAATTCTAACATGCGTATTCACATAAATCAAAATAATTCAGATTTAAACATCAAAAAAAAAAAAACTAGAAAAGCTCTCACCTCGACGTCTCCTACAATAGCAAACGCCTTCACGAAGAAATCGACGGTGTACAGCTTCTGGACGACGCTCTTCTCTCTGATATCTCCCAGAACGGAAGAAATGGCGGATCTCAAGATCCCGCGAACGGCTGATCGCGTCTCCAGAAGGGATTCCACGTCCTTGGCGACCAGAACCGACTCCATGATTCGAAGCGTCCCGTCGTCGAATCTGGGAAAGGGACGAACGGATCGAATTAGAAAGACATTACGGAGAAATTAGGGTTAGGGTTTCGGAACTTACTTTTTGTCGTCGATTTGGGAGCGGAGGAGGAACAGATTTTCTGAGAGCATCGCCACGGTATTTTGAAATTTTTGGGGACGGTCAGTTTTGGTGATGGTGTATTTATAGGCTCCATTTGGGTGCGTTTGAACGTATATGAAGCCCCAAAACCGTCAATCTTGTAGGTTGGGCGCAGGGTTTGGGATTTGCATATCACTTCTTTTCTGTTGATAAGGGCACGGCAAAATTCAAAGGGACTAATCCAGTATTGGGACTAGTCCAGTTATGAAAAAAAATTATTCAGATTAGTCCAAAATTTACTCAGGCTACCCCAAACTTTTCACCTCCCTCCTCCTGCTCCCCCGTCCTCCACCGCCGCCCCACCGCGTGAGAGCTCCGCCTCCGCCTCCTCCCCCGTCCTCCACTGCCGCCTCCCGTTGTCGTCTCCTCCTCCGCCTCCCGCCGCCTCCTTTCCCTCCCGCTCCTCCGCCTCGTTCCCCCTTTTCGGCCTCCGCACAGGATCCACCACAAAACAAACTGTAACTTGCTACGACTTGCAAAGAAAAGAAAAAAAAAATCCATTTGGAAGCCTATATAAACCCCCAAAATATTAATGGATAGAGCAAATAGCCCAAACCCTTTAGCAGGTCATATGTATGGCCCTTCAATTAACTCTTTGTTACATTCAGGTGTTGAGTAGATTCATGGCTGATACTCAATAGTCGCAGTAGAAACCGCCAGGGTTAAAATTCATGGACGGATGCACTATTGGAAGGACTGTCAAAATTTTGACGGTCCTAAAAATTTAACATATATTTTTATGACTGTCAAACTTTTGACAGTCCTACCAATTGGAAGGACTGTCAAAATTTTGACAGTCCTAAAAAATCAACATATAAATATGAACATGGACGTTAGTTGGATGCCGAAGTTGGTATTCAAATTGGATGGAAAAGAGTAGAAAGTTAAATTTGGATAGTAATGGATATGGATATGAATTTAGTTGTAGTGAGCACATGAATAAAAAATAAAATAAAAACTGGAGAGGTTCGTCCCTTCTTTGACTTGTAATCCTTAATTATACCTGTTAGAAGTTGTTGCATACTCTTGTAGCTACTAGTGTATGTGCTGACTTATGTATTGTAAGCATATATAATTGTCACAAAATTGAGCAGGGATCAAATTTTTCATCATGTAGGAGTTTCACAGAAACACTGGGTGCTCGGCTAGTCTAGTTTTTAGGACTGTCAAACTTTTGACAGTCCTACCAATTGGAAGGACTGTCAAAATTTTGACAGTCCTAAAAATTAACATATATTTTTAGGACTGTCAAAATTTTGACAGTCCTGATTATAAAAAAAATCAAGAGTGGACAGCCCCGAGTAAATTTTGAGAGTGACAAACTTGTAATTATCAATAGTAAAATTTGGACTGTCCCGAATGAATTTTGTAGTGCCTTTATCAAGAGCCCCTTTTTTTTCATTGTTAATCTTTTGAAAAGTTCCTTGATAAAATAATTAGGGGGTGTTTGTGGATTTACTAGTTTTATAGTAATCACGAGTCTCAAAATAATTTGTGATGTTACTTACTACTATTGTCTTATCACATCTTTATATGGAATATCAATTTTCTAACATTTATCACAAATTTGTATCATCTATTCTCGATCTAACATTTTTATTCTTTCTTGAGTCTCAGCTCTTAGAGTTGAATTTATAGTCACACAACTTGCTTAAGTCACTCACTACTAGTAATACTTATTACGTCGTCATAGGTAATCCTTGTTGTAATCCTCGTTTTTATTTTACTTTACGTCACTTATCAATTTCTTCTAACTTTTAGCGAAAGATGAATAGATTTTCTGGGATCATCGCATGACATTTTGAAAATTTTGGGATGGTCTTAGTGGTGACGTATTTATAGGCCCAATTGGATGGGATTGAATGTAGGGGTGAGCAATTCTCGGTTTTTAACCGAAAACCGAATCGAACCGGACCGAAATTGAAATTTGGTTCGGTTTTTAATCAACCGGTTCGGATTTCGGTTTTATCATTTGATTAATTTCGGTTATCGGTTCGGTTTTCGGTTTTGGATTCCGAAACCCGAACCGAACCGAAAACCGAATCACTACATTATAAAAGAAAAAAAATCGGTTTTTATGAATTTGGTATACACTCACCACTTGGTATAAAATTAGTTTATTGTTATTTTTGGTACACAATTTTGATTTTTCTCAGTTAGGTTTGGTTTTTTTTCGATTTTTATGAATTTGGAATACACTCACCACTTTGACCTAAAAACCGAACCGAACCGATTTAATTCGGTTCGATTTTCGGTTTTGCAAAAAACGATTTTCGGTTCAGTCGATTTTTGGATATTCGATTCGGTTTGAACCGAACCGAACCGTTGCTCACCCCTAATTGAATGTCTACGAAGTACAAAATTCCTCAATCTTGTAGGTTGGGCGTAGGGTTTGGAATTTGCTTATCATGTGCTTTTGTATTTTATTTTTATTTTCATTGTTATTCTTTTGAAAAGTTAACTTTTTCAAAGTTCCTTGGTAAAAATAATTATGACTTGTTTGATTGGTTGAAACTCACGCGAAAATGGAACGCTACACATTTAGACTTATGTTATTTTGTTGCGCTTTGTAGTGGATTTTGAAGTGGTCTGATATGACCACTACAGTAGTCTCGTCTCCCCTCTGCTCTTTATTTTCACTTTATAAAAAGAAAAAAGAAAAAAAAGGAAGTGCACAGAACTCCTACTCAACCTCGCCTCCAGATGGCAAAAGTGAAAGTCCTGAAGTGCCTGGTCTCTCTACAATCACAATATCCGTCTAACCGAAATTTTCCCAGTCGATCGTAATTTATTTTTTCTTGTTTATTAATAATTTAGGTTTAAAAATATATTGCAATGCAGAGTAGGTATCCTTCACTCCGAACCCCTACTTTTGCCGTGTATATGCAAAGAATGAGTTTGCATATTGTTTTAACTTAACAATGAAATGAAGTAGTAAGTTCCATCTACTTTAATCATTACTCTGAGCCCAACTCATTATTTTCACTTAAATGAAATAGAGTTGCACCTTATTATGCATTTTTATTTTTTTATTTTTGGGATTTGTTTTCGTAACTTAGATTAGAAAACGATAGTTCGAAATGAGCTTACATGCGTACTAGAGTACATACTTCCTCCGAGACAGACTAAAGTCAACTATCACTTGTCTTGAGAGGAGCTCTATCAAACCTTATTCGTTGATCACATACTTCCCTTATTTTATTGTATTTTATTTATTTTTTGAACATTTGAAATTGAGTTTTGTTGGGATTTATTTTCATAACTTGGATTCCATTCTTTGATCCATGAATTTATTCTTAAAATTGAAGATGAATAGTTTGGTGACAGTTTTGCAATGAATTATTTTTTGGAATACTATTAGTTGCCAAGTATGAGTTAGTGATCACTTGGGTTTTCAAATAGTTTGTGTGAATAGTTATTTATTTATTTATTTATTTATTTGCATGTTTCACGTCCTACGGTGAGAATTTTTTTAGATAACTAATAAAGTCCTTCTCTTATGCCATGGGAGAACAAAAGTAAGTTGTTCCTAGCTTTGCTTTTGAGCCAAAGAGCCTTTATCATCCATTCATTATCCCTTTTCTTATACGAAAATGAACTTCTTTTGTTCTTCTATGACATTGCATCCCCTCGCAATCACTTTGGAGTTTCTAGCTATAAAATAGCTCAACACTACCATTTCTTTTATTATGAGAATGATCTTCTTTTGTTCTTCAAAAGCAAAGCCAATTCATCCTCTCTTTTCTTATAAACAAATGTACATCTTTAAGTTGTTCTTTCATGCCACTTCTATCTTTTCTTATGCAACTTAGATACATAAAATATATCATATATCTCGCGAAGTGAAGACGGAAGGACGAGGAAATAAGTAACATTTACTACCCACTCGAGAATGTTAAACATACCGATGTATCGAGGAATAAGCTTTACCCTAATTTCGAATCAAATAACTCCTCGGATAGCCAAAACCAGAAGAATACATGGAACGTTGGACTCCAAAGGCCTCGATGCCAATCAGTCCAATATCGATTTTCATCTTGTGCAATCCGAAGATGCTCTCTGATAAACCCGACCTTATCCATTGCATGAGTTATCATCTTTGGCCCCAACAACTTTCTCTCTCCCACATCATAACATGCTAACGGTTGTGCCACATTCTCCCATACAACGCTTCAAACAGTGTCATCTGAATGCTACTCTAAATGTTGTTGTTATAGAAGAACTCTACTAAATGAATGTAATCCTCCCAGATCTATCAAAGTCCAATGTGCAAGATCGTATCATATCCGCCAAAGTCTGAATGATACGCTCTAACTTCGCGTCCGTCTACAGATGATAAGTCGTACTAAATCTCAATATAGAGCCAAGACTGTGATGTAAACTCAGCGAGAAGTGTGAGGTAAATCGTGTGTCTCGATTTGATACAATACTAACTGGAACACCATGTTGCCTCATTATCCATATCATGTACATGTTTGCTAGTTTCTCTAAATATTGCCCGAATTTGAACATAAGGAACTCTGCAACCATCGTGATCCAATCTACTATCACCCAGACTGCATCTCGACTAGAATGAAATCTAGGCAAATTAGTCACGAAATTGTCACGTCCCAGTCCCAAAATACGTAGGACTAGGAGTACGTAAGCATGCCAGCCGTATGTATATGGCAACTCCAATATGTGGATACCATAATACACGTGTATGCTGTAATATGAATATTAACCCACATGTGGTATATATATGGTCACAAGTCACAGATATACTAATCTCATCCACACAACAAGTCATAAAAAAAGAAATAACTAAACTAGAATAATGAGTCTGAATAATCCACAAATGATAGTCGGGTGAAGACAAATCCACTACCAATGACTATATCAATATTAAAATGAGAGAGGAGGGTAAATCTCCAATATAAAATAAGATGATGATATAAAGGTATCAGCGAAGCGATCCATCGCTAGAGATAATCAAAGACGCTCAGAAGGTAAGACCTCCTCGGCAGAAAATAATGCGTCAGGTCCTGGCCCGTACTCCTACGAATACTCCTGATCGTCTATACCTGACAAGGGACCAGGTCCTCAGAGAGACGTAACAAGATACATAGAAGCATGCCAATTGAATACAGTAAATATGCAATATAGATAGAAAATATATAAGTACGTTGTACAAGACAATCTATATGAATATGCATAATGAGGACAACTTTTCGACGTATGGGCAAGGGTAGGCTACTTTATCTAATCTCACAACTCACACACACATCAGGGACATCAGAAATCCACATACCGCGAGGGTAGCGACCAGCGCGACACCAGAAATTGACATACCGTGAGGGTAGCGACCAGCGCGATACACTACCATAGTACATGCTAGTTACTACGGTTTACCTGAGTGGTTATAGCCCATACGCCTACTGATTGTCCTCCTCTCTCATGATACTAGGTGTCAAGTATGTGTCAACATATATAATATATAATTTTGACTGAAAGAAAATACACATGCAATAAATATATAGAAATATAATAAGCATGCAAAGTACTGTAAGCAATTTGGCAAGGTATACTTGCCTGGCAAGAAAGCTGCAAAGTGTGAACGTCCAAGCGTCAAGCACACAGGAGTAGAAACTACGGGCTCAGAATAAACGTCTTCGGATTAAAATAAACATCACCAACATTTCCATAATAAGCGAGATAGCTAAAAAATACTACCCTTTCGTCCGATTTGGACACAAGGGCAAAATGGTAATTTCGGATCAAAGCGGATCCACATGTGGCCCACTTTGTACCAAAATGCATGCCAGAGGTAAAGGTCTCTAAATGGAATAAATTATAGGTTAAACCAATTCTAAACGTTAATACGAACTCAACGGTACGTCAAATTTAGATTCCGGTGAGCCGAACACAAATTCGTCCAAAAAGTCAACCGTGGAGCTTGCAAATAGGCGCCTTGGTCAACTGTCTCAGAATCGCGTAAAACTTGGGTCACAGGACCAGCGCGATATCACGAATCCAGTGCCACAAGTTTTGTCGTATTCTGACGAGCGTACACTAAATGGTGCGATATTTTGTAAAAGTTACGATACGGGGCCTTTTTACGGATACGGGGTGATTTAGACGCGCACACACATCCAAATCAGTTTTCACGGAAGCTCACACGTCCAAACATAACATACGCGTCTTTCGGTGCAATTGGTACACGACAGGACGGTCCCGTTTGGCGGAGCGCGCTCTGTATCACAAATTTTATTATTTTAAAAATAAATTTTTATGAGTTTTTAACCAAATTTAATTCTGATTCTAACACAAAATAAAATAAATTAATTAACAGAAAGTGATATCGGATATCGGTTATATAGGCTTTACACAAAAAAAGGTAGATCTCGATTTGGATATCTACGTTGGGAGATATCAGCCTCGGAACATAGGCCATTGGAATAGTTTTTATATTAGTTTAAAGTGTGGTTTTTTCTAAACTTGGCATCGATTTCTACCTGGTTTTTAACGCTGCACGATGAAAACTAATTAAGGAGATTTAGAGAGGGATAAGTGGTGATCATACCGGCGAAGAAAGATCCGAATTTGGTCGAGCGATGAGGCAAAAAACAGCGCGGGAAGAGGTGGTCGTCGTTGCTAATTCTGTGCGGCCCGTTCGCGGTGACGCAGACGTGCGGCTGCGGCGTCGCCGGCGGCGTTGGTGGCTGTGAGGGCGGCGGCGGCGGCGGGTCGACGTTGGGTAGGTTTAGGGTTAGGGTTTGGGATCAGTATATATATATATATATATATATATATATATATATATATATATATATATATATATATATATATATATATATATAGAGAGAGAGAGAGAGAGAGAGAGAGAGAGAGCACGGAGAAGGAGGCGGGTGAGCGGGTGAGCCTGGCCGCGCGCGGGTGTTGGGCTGAGGGGTGCTACCGCTCGCGGGTGGGTTTGGTAGCTGTTGTTAGGGGGTTTACTTTGGGCTTTAGGAGTTAAGAGATTTATTTTTCTTTTATTTTTCTTTTGTTCTTTTCTATTCTTTTTTCCTTTCTATTTCTATTATCTATTTTCTTTTCTTTTCTTTAACATTATTATTATTATAACTATTACTTAATACTTATTATTATTATTATTATGCTATTTATTTATTTGTATATATATTTAAGGTATAGAAAATTCAGAAAATATTGTACCCAAAATAAATTCTAAAAAAGCTATCCATCTTCTTCAAATATTCCTAAAATAAAATAATAGTACTTTGTGCAATAATTCTAAAGAGTTAATTATCTAGATAATTAAATCATTAAGTTTTATTTTCTAATTAACTACGAAATAATACAGATAAATTCAATAATTAATTAATTAAATAATATTTAAAAATATGGGGTTTTACATTCTACCCAACTTACAAAAATTTTGTCCTCGAAATTGACACTAACCCTTATTCATAATAAATCACTATAGCTATTACAGTTCATTGCTATCTAGCAGTGCTTCCTAAAATGTCATGGTCAGCCATCCTAAAAATTTTCTCATTTATCATCCATACTCTATTTTATCATCCTCTAACTTGTCTATGCTACCCAACTTACAAGAGTTCTACTAGTAGTCACAGTCTTTTGAAGCTATTGTCTAGGTTGTAAGGCGAATTTATTCATTGGGTCAAGAATCTTGGGATACCTGTCTGAAATCTCATAACTATAATTTTTTTCCCATAACCGTCAAGTATCATAGTCTAATACTGCCACGCCACCTGGCTAGTATGGCTGCAAGTAATTCGACTACTCTACCATAATCGTCTAGCTACAGCTGTCGCTACCTCGCCAGCGATTTGTCATAGTCATCAGTTCGTAACAAGTACCTTCAACTATTTCCTAAGCTTAGTCTAAGTTTTAGGGCAACACTTTAGGTATTGACTAACTTATAAAACTATTAGAAGTATGAACTAGTTCAACAATCTAACTATTTAACATTTAGACTAAGGGATATTATTCATGGTTTAAAATAATAAGGGGATACAGATATTGCTATAGTGCATATACATAAGGGTTATTATTATGAACTCATCATTTAGTTATCAATCATTACTAACACATTTATGTTTTAACTAACAAAATAAGGGTGAGGTTGGAGTAAATCAAACAATTCATAATGGCACGAAAAGATATAACTACGATAGGGAGAATTAAGCACGATATAAGGAATGTAGATGGAAGAGAAGATGAGCCACCCAAGGGGGCGAGATGGTGATAGGAAAGAGAATACTACTACTGCTACTTGCGTCATCTATTAGTATCGCGTGTATGCCATCTGGTAGAATATCAACAGATCCTTATAACTGCTAAACTACCTTATATATAATTCTACGTCTATTTATACGCCTAAGATCTAGGGTCATAATGGGGTTATGAGTATGCAATGGCAAATATAACTAAAAGGTCATACCTGTATCTATGGCTTCCTGTGCCTGCGCTCCTATATTTGTCATAATGAGTGCTTGGCCTTGTCCTTGGTCATTCAGCTGGGGTCTAGCCTCCTCCATTGTGCAGACTGTAGAAGCAATGGTGGGTCCCTTTGGTCTCCTATACTTAAGGGTGTATGCGGTGTTCCTGATTCTGATGCCATAGACCTCTGGGTCTGCTGAAGACATTTTCGAGTTTGATGGCGACTTGATCCACATACCATGCACAGCCCCAATCGATGATGACAGTCTCTATGAATATGACCTATCTTACCACAAAAGTGATAAGTACGAAGGTCCTTGGTTGGATATGGTGCGGCACTATATAGTTTTTGGTGTGCCAAAGGGTGTCTAATGGGTCCTCCTTGCTGTGTCCTTACTGGTCCTTGGTGAATTCTCTGCTGATTTCTGTTTTTCTTGATGATGGCCTCCTGGATCCGGGCCTCTGTCAATAACTCGGCATAAGAGATCTGGGACTGTGAGCTAGTGTAGTGTTGGAGCTCCTAAGTCAGCCCGCGGTGAAACCACTTAGCCTTCTCCAAGTCATTAGGTATTAGGGCAGTGCCATACTTACTAAGGCGGCTAAACTCTGCATCATACTCGTCAACTGTCTTGTTTTCCTGCTCCAGATAGAGGAACTGATCGTACACCGCATCCCTTACAGTGTCCGGAAAGTACTTTCTCTCAAAGCACTCCAAGAATTGTTCCCAAGTCTGACGCGTACCCAACTGGCGCTCCATTGATTCCCACCAGTGATGGGCGTTACCCTCTAGCTGAGTCCTTACGCTTGTCATCCATAGATCTGTAGGTAGTTGTGATGCCTCTAACAACTTTTTGGTGTTGGCAATCCAGTTTGTGGTCTCCTCTAGACTCTAAATGCCTTTATACGGCTTGGGGCCCATCTGCACAAAGTCCTTGACTTAACCAACCCGGGCTTGCGGTACTGAAACTAGTGCCTGGGCTGGTGCAGGGGCTAGTGTAGCCATTCTCTCAAGTGCTGCCAGAAATTTTAGCCTCTGCTCTGCCACTTGCTGCCTCTGCTCTGCAGCCTGTGCGGCTGTCTGCTGACTCCGTTCCTACATTATCATCTGGAAGAATTGGAACAGTTGTGTCTGGATATCCCGCGGTGCTAGTGGAGCTGGAAAAGTCCCATTAGGCACCGTGGAAGGAGATGATGGAATTGGATTGCTAGTCAGTCCATCCAGTCCCGGAAGAAGAGGAGTCATTGAGGTCTCTCCTGGTGATTGGTCGTTGTCCCCTGGAGACGTGTTGTCCCCGGTGGTGGCATGTCCGTTACACAAATTCATCTCTCTGCAAAAGATGGACGGAGGATTAGAAAAAGTACATGAATCAATCAGGATGCAAGCACTTAAGTAGGATATGTTGGAAGAAAGGTGAGTTATAGTCAAGTATGGATGAGACATAAAACTCTAATCCTATGTGCAGGCCCTCTCGGTACAGTTACGTAACCGAAACGGCTAACTCGACCTGCATGGGCCACCACAAAAATATGTCACGTCCAAGTCCCAAAATACGTAGGACTAGGAGTACGTAAGCATGCCAGCCGTATGTATATGGCAACTCCATTATATGGATACCATAATACACACGTACGCTGTAACATGAATGTTAACTCACATATGATATATATATGGTCACAAGTCACAGATATACTAATCTCATCCACACAACAAGTCATAGAAAAAGAAATAACTAAACTAAAATAATGAGTCTGAATAATCCACAAATGATAGTCAGGTGGAGACAAATCCACTACCAATGACTATATCAATACTAAAATGAGAGAGGAGGGTAAATTTCCAATATAAAATAAGATGATGATATAAAGGTATCAGCGAAGCGATCCATCGCTAGAGATAATCAAAGACGCTCAGAAGGTAAGACCTCCTCGACAGAAAATAATGTGGTATCCCGTTCCCCCTATTCGGGGAGCACGGCTAAGAAATACAAGACGGTATCGTTCGATCGGGATAGATTGAATTAAGAACTCGTCCTCGTTATGGATTTGTTTCTTCTGAATCGATTCCCATATTCAGTGGACGATGCCCCAAGGATCGACTTAGCGGCAGAGTCAGGAGGGACCTCTCCGCTGCATTCTTTTGTTGCCTAGTTTTCGCTGTCGCTTGTTGCTTTCGTGCCTTGAGTTGGATTTCGGATTTGCTTGGATTTTCTTGAACGGTTTCGATGGATTTCATTGCTTTCGTTCTTAGGACTGCACTTCAATTCCGATAAAGGAAAGAGAGGAAGAAGTACTGATCAGCTGTTCGTGTCAATACAGGTGAACCAGCTGTAGTCGTCGCTCGAGCGGACGCCTAAAGCACTTCTTTCCTTTTCCTTCCAACTACCAAAGTGAGTGGCTACCAACCCGATTAGCTAGCCCTACTTGCTAGTCTTCACATCTAAAATCTCGTGTTCGTGCTTGCCCCGATCAAACGATACCAAGTAAATAACTAAAAGATATCAAGATAATAAGGGAATAGACTTGGGAAATATTGCTTGTCAAATGAAACTTGTGAACGGTTACTTACTTATATGCTTGCTCGTTTGGAAATGTTCATCATATGCATAAATATAAGTTAGAATGTATATTTCTTCTTAGAACTGTGCTATGTATAGAACTCATTTTCAATGCCATAAACTGAACAGATAGGCTATGCAAAAGTAAATCTTGCCCTGTACTGCCATGCTCCTGATATGCCCTGATTTGCCTCGATTGCTAATTTAGTGTACTGCGTTGATCACGGACAACTTGTGCACAAGGTCTTAGTTCCTACGGACGGTCGCTGGGGCATCGGCACCGATCCGATCCGGACGGAACTCATGATAGTCGCCTGCTATAGGACGGAATACCTTGGGACGTCCTGATCTATGCGTCGCACGGCACTCCATACTGAGACTAGCCCGTCCATTATGGCAACGTGCCAGTGATCCCCTTGTATATTTAAACCTGTAGAAACTAACTTGTGTCTTCTTGACAGGGAAGGCAAGGTAAGTATTGTGCAGGTGGTTCAGACGGACAGGTAAATGTCACCGAACGGTGACGAGTCATTTCAACGATTCTATATCTATGTCTTGTTGTAAAATGAACTAAGGCAAGATAGAAACCCACAAATATGCATGCTTCATTAAATCAACGTGTTGATTGGTATAATTGGGATAGCTTGCCTTCACCAGTACGTTTCGATGTACTGACCCTCGTTGAAACAGGTTCCCCGCGCTAAGAAGAACCGAGCGAGGAGCAGGAGACAAACCCCCAATCCAGTCCAGCTGTAGGCACGCCTCGACCGTGCCACCTTAGAAGCATTTTGGAGAAGAAGCCTTTTGAAGAAGAAGCTAGCCACCAAAGCAATCATGCAGCTTCGTGGCAAGGCAGTCGTTCCGTCCCAAGGTCTTATATTTTGAGTTTAGTAAGGGATGTAATGTACAGGACTGTTATCTTATTTTGTGTCAACACTTTTGTAAGCCCATAGAGGCAATCCTTATGTCTCAGTTCAAGGAGTTTGTAATAGATGTTCATATTATCAATAAAAGAGAACTTTTCCATGTTTCAATATGCGTTTCAATTATCTACGTACTCTGAATATGTGCTCGCTATGCAAAACAAAATACTTAGCCTTGTGCGGTGCGCAACCTAGGCCCGCACGGCGGTCACGCCCGGGGGACGACTATCGATTTCACGGGATCGGGGCGTGATATGTTGGTATCAGAGCACAGCTTCAAAGTTCCTTTGATTCATGAACCGAAAAAGTTTCCTTAGCGATAACTCGCCTATGCGAACTCCTGAACTCGTTAAGGCCAAAATGAGATACGTTCATGCAATAAGTCCATAATACATTATGATCCTGATGTAATTTACCTTCCTTTCAAGGAACGACGCAAGCGCAACCATCAGCGCTAGCGCCAGGCGAGCCACGGACTCAGGAGAGCAGCTCCGAAACCTCAGGAAGCTCTCGGAGCCAACGGGGCATGTCTCAAACAGATTCGATTCAACAAGTGGTGCAAATGTTAACCGAGCAACGACAGAGGGATGATGCCCGCCAAGCCAAGTTCGAGAGCAACCTAGAGGCACGGCTCTCAGTCCAACAAAAGCAGGTAGATACCCTGCAACAGCTTGTTCAGACCCTGGCCTCCAACCATTCTGCCGCAACGACAGCTACACCAGTGGAGCAGCCAGCGCTTGAAGTTGAACTACCGCCCGTGCCAAGGACGAGGGAAGTGACTACCTTCTCCTTTGGAAACTTCAAGAAGGTCTGCAACACGCCATTCGAAGGGACTGAGGACCCGATCGTGGCCCTAGATTGGCTTGCCGAGCTTGAAGATCATTTTTCCCTCCTGGAGGTGCCGGAAGACAAGCGCGTCACCTGTGCCCAACTACTGCTTCGTCTCAATGCGCACGACTGGTGGGACGTGCATCGACGATCTCTTCAACTTGGCCATGGAGAGGAGGCGATCGCGTGGACGACTTTTCGTGCCGCGTTTGAGGAGGAGTTTGTACCCCCCGCCTCTACGACGTCAACGGGAAAATGAGTTCGTTCAGCTCCGGCAGGGCAGTATGACGGTGAAGCAATACTCGGCAGAATTCAACAAACTGGCCAAATTTGCTGCCGCTTACCTACCGGATGCAGCGAGTCGTGCCAGACGATTCGAGGGAGGGCTACGTCCTGGCATCCACGGGCACGTATCCGTTCCACAGTATCAGACGATGAGGGAAGTATTAAACCATGCCCTCTCCCTGGAACCGCAGTATCCTCACGTTGCTGCCGGCGCTGTGCAAACTTCCAATCACAAACGCCAAGGCAATGATAGAGGAAACAACGCTGCTAAGCGTCCAAATAACGGCGGTAAACAGCGTGGAGACACTAGCAAGACCTGCAACTTTTGCAGGAAGCCAGGGCATATCGAAAAAGATTGTCGCCGCAAGCTTGGGACTTGTCTCCGTTGCGGCGATCCAGGCCATCAGATTAGCAGCTGTCCGCGTCGTCCACCGCAACAACCAGATCAGACTCCGGCTCCTCAGGCAAATCGAGCGGCGCCTCAGCAAGGGCGTAATCAAGCTCAAGGCCGAGTCTACACCATGACACGGGAAGAAGCATTAGCTTCGGATACCGTCGTGTCAGGTACCTTACTTTTCAATAATATACCTGCTCGCGTTCTATTTGATTCAGGTGCAACGCATAGTTTTATTTCCACAAATTTTGCCATGGAAAATAATGTAAAAATGACTCCGTTGTACCTAGATTTAAATGTTAGCACCCCCTCTGGTACAAAAATCCCTGTTCGTTCAGTATGCCTAGGTGGTTACATTTGTATTGGGGAGAAGAAGCTGTCGCTCGATGTCTTAGTTCTAGATGTTAGGGACTATGATATCATCTTGGGAATGGACTGGCTAGGCGCATGCGCAGCAACTATTGAGTGTGCAGAGAAGCGAGTCGTTTTCCGTCTGCCCGGAGAAGCCGTGTTCTGTTACACCAGTAGTCCAGCGAACGATGCGACCAAGGCTTGCATGGTGATTTCAGCAAAATCTGCTCGGCGAATGCTCTACACAGGCTGCGAGGGATTTCTAGCATCAGTTCGGGACGCGCGGCAGGACTACGCAAACGTCGAGCCTAATTCCGTTGAGGCGGAGTTCCCCGACGTGTTTCCGAGCGAACTACCCGGCATGCCGCCCGATCGAGAGATTGAATTCACTATCGACACATTTCCAAATACACAGCCGATTTCAAAGCCTCCGTACAGAATGGCACCTGCAAAGCTGAATGAATTAAAGCGCCAACTCCAGGAATTGCTTGATCGTGGGTTCATCCGTCCGAGCGTATCTCCTTGGGGTGCGCCCGTGCTCTTCGTGAAGAAGAAGGACGAAACTCTACGCCTCTGCATCGACTACAGAGAATTGAACAAGGTCACAATCAGAAACAAGTATCCTCTGCCACGAATTGATGACTTGTTCGATCAACTACAAGGCGCAGCAGTATTTTCAAAAATTGATCTTCGCTCGGGCTATCACCAGCTGAAGATTAGGCCGGAGGACACCCCCAAAACTGCTTTCCGAACCCGGTACGGTCATTACGAGTTTTTCGTGATGCCGTTTGGACTGATGAATGCTCCTGCTGCATTCATGGATACGATGAACCATGTCTTTAGGCCCTTCATCGATAAATTCGTGGTGGTGTTTATCGATGACATCTTAGTGTACTCGAAGACTAAGGATGAGCACGCAGGACACCTGCGGATGGTGCTGCAAACCCTTCGAGACCACAAGTTGTATGCCAAGTTAAGCAAATCAGAATTTTGGCTGGACAGTATCTCATTTTTGGGGCATATCATCTCCTCGGAAGGCATCTCAGTTGATCCGAAGAAAATAGAAGCAATCACGCAGTGGAAACGATCGGAGTCAGCTAGCGACATCCGAAGTTTCCTTGGTCTAGCAGGGTACTACCGAAGATTTATACAAAATTTTGCTAGGATTGCTTCGCCCTTGACGCAGCTCACACGGAAGGGTGCGAAGTTTACTTGGACGGACGACTGTGAAGCTTCGTTTACGGAGTTAAAGCAGCGCCTCGTCTCCGCCCCGGTCCTCACTTTGCCAAACGGACCAGATGACTTCAAAATATATAGCGATGCATCAGGAAGGGGACTAGGATGTGTCCTGATGCAACGGGACAAAGTGATAGCCTATGCGTCTAGACAGCTAAAGCCTCACGAGCAGAACTACCCAACGCATGACCTCGAGCTTGCCGCGGTAGTGTTTGCATTAAAGCTGTGGCGCCACTATCTTTATGGCGTGCCGTGTGAAATCTATACGGACCATAAAAGTTTGAAATATCTGTACACTCAAAAAGATTTGAATCTTCGGCAGCGGTGATGGCTTGAACTCCTAAGCGACTTCGACCTCATGATCAGATACACGCCTGGCAAGGGAAACGTCGTAGCTGACGCACTGAGTCGAGTGTTTGCAGGAAGTTTGGCTATTGATGATAGGCTGCGCCGGGATCTTGAATCACTGGGCATTACTTTGAAAATCAGATACACAAAGTGGGCGCAAGTATCACAACTGCGCCTAGAACCTGACTTGTTAAATAGAGTGAAGACCGCTCAGAAGGACGACCCATTCCTGCAAAAGATTCGTGCCCTTATCTCAGCAGGGAAGGCGTCCGACTTTGCGGTAAGCACGGATGGGATGCTTCGAGTGAAGGGAAGACTGTGCGTTCCAAGCGACGCGGCCCTCAGAGAAGAAATACTCACGGAAGCCCACTATGCTAGCTATACTTCTCATCCGGGTAGCACAAAGATGTATCGGGATCTTCGCACGATGTTTTGGTGGCACGGCTTGAAACGAGATGTGGCGCAGTTTGTGTCGCATTGTATGGCTTGTCAACGAGTAAAGGTCGAACACCAGAAACCAGGCGGAGAACTACAGAGCCTTGCTATTCCGGAGTGGAAATGGGATGATATAACGATGGATTTTATCGTTGGTTTGCCGAGGACGCAACGGGGACATGATGCAGTCTGGGTTATCGTCGATCGACTCACCAAGTCAGCTCACTTTCTGCCGATCAAATCTACTTGGAGTGCCGACCGCCTGGCTCAGATATATCTCAACGAAATCGTTCGACTCCATGGCGTGCCCGTAACCATAGTCTCCGATCGAGATGGTCGATTCATATCACGTTTCTGGGGAAGCCTGCAGTCAGCAATGGGGACGAAGTTGAAGTTTAGCTCCGCCTACCATCCACAGACCGACGGCCAAACCGAACGTGTCAACCAGATCCTCGAAGACATGCTGCGACTTTGCGCCTTGGACTTGAAGACGAGTTGGGACCTTCATCTACCTCTAGCTGAATTTGTTTACAACAATAGTTATCAATCAAGCATTCAAATGGCGCCGTATGAGGCGTTATACGGGCGGAAGTGTAGATCTCCTATCTGCTGGGATGAAGTTGGGGAACGACAAGTACTTGGCCCTGAGCTCGTGGAGCAGACCGTCCAGAAAGTCCGGCTGATTCGGGATAGATTGAAGGTAGCTCAAAGCCGCCAAAAGAGCTACGCGAACACACATCGAAGACCGCTAGAATTCCAAGTAGGCGACCGAGTATTCCTCAAGGTCTCGCCCATGCGAGGAGTCAGCAGGTTCGGAGCAAGAGGAAAGCTGAGTCCGAGATTTGTCGGCCCGTTCGAAATACTAAAGCGGGTTGCCTCAGTTGCGTATCAGATTGCTCTACCACCATCCCTATCCGACGTACACGATATATTCCATATTTCACAGCTTAGGAAATATGTGTACGACCCGAGCCATGTGGTAGACCTAGACCAACTGAACCTTCAAGCCGACTTGACGTACGTAGAACAGCCTGTGCAAATTTTGGATAGAAAAGAAAAGCTGCTTCGGACTCGTTCGGTTCCTCTCGTGCGCATGCTTTGGCGGAATCACTCTGTCGAAGAATCTACTTGGGAGCTTGAATCCGAAATGAGGGAAAGGTTTCCCTCATTATTTCCTAGTGGTAGGTTCTATTCTTTAAGTTTCGGGACGAAACTTCCAATTAGTTGGGTAGGATGTGGTGCCCCGTTCCCCCTATTCGGGGAGCGCGGCTAAGAAATACAAGACGGTATCGTTCGATCGGGATAGATTGAATTAAGAACTCGTCCTCGTTATGGATTTGTTTCTTCTGAATCGATTCCCATATTCAGTGGACCGTGCCCCAAGGATCGACTTAGCGGCAGAGTCAGGAGGGACCTCTCCGCTGCATTCTTTTGTTGCCTAGTTTTCGCTGTCGCTTGTTGCTTTCGTGCCTTGAGTTGGATTTCAGATTTGCTTGGGTTTTCTTGAACGGTTTCGATGGATTTCATTGCTTTCGTTCTTAGGACTGCACTTCAATTCCGATAAAGGAAAGAGAGGAAGAAGTACTGATCAGCTGTTCGTGTCAATACAGGTGAACCAGCTGTAGTCGTCGCTCGAGCGGACGCCTAAAGCACTTCTTTCCTTTTCTTTCCAACTACCAAAGTGAGTGGCTACCAACCCGATTAGCTAGCCCTACTTGCTAGTCTTCACATCTAAAATCTCGTGTTCGTGCTTGCCCCGATCAAACGATACCAAGTAAATAACTAAAAGATATCAAGATAATAAGGGAATAGACTTGGGAAATATTGCTTGTCAAATGAAACTTGTGAACGGTTACTTACTTATATGCTTGCTCGTTTGGAAATGTTCATCATATGCATAAATATAAGTTAGAATGTATATTTCTTCTTAGAACTGTGCTATGTATAGAACTCATTTTCAATGCCATAAACTGAACAGATAGGCTATGCAAAAGTAAATCTTGCCCTGTACTGCCATGCTCCTGATATGCCCTGATTTGCCTCGATTGCTAATTTAGTGTACTGCGTTGATCACGGACAACTTGTGCACAAGGTCTTAGTTCCTGCGGACGGTCGCTGGGGCACCGGCACCGATCCGATCCGGACGGAACTCATGATAGTCGCCTGCTATAGGACGGAATGCCTTGGGACGTCCTGATCTATGCGTCGCACGGCACTCCGTACTGAGACTAGCCCGTCCATTATGGCAACGTGCCAGTGATCCCCTTGTATATTTAAACCTGTAGAAACTAACTTGTGTCTTCTTGACAGGGAAGGCAAGGTAAGTATTGTGCAGGTGGTTCAGACGGACAGGTAAATGTCACCGAACGGTGACGAGTCATTTCAACGATTCTATATCTATGTCTTGTTGTAAAATGAACTAAGGCAAGATAGAAACCCACAAATATGCATGCTTCATTAAATCAACGTGTTGATTGGTATAATTGGGTTAGCTTGCCTTCACCAGTACGTTTCGATGTACTGACCCTCGTTGAAACAGGTTCCCCGCGCTAGGAAGAACCGAGCGAGGAGCAGGAGAAAAACCCCCAATCCAGTCCAGCTGTAGGCACGCCTCGACCGTGCCACCTTAGAAGCATTTTGGAGAAGAAGCCTTTTGAAGAAGAAGCTAGCCACCAAAGCAATCATGCAGCTTCGTGGCAAGGCAGTCGTTCCGTCCCAAGGTCTTATATTTTGAGTTTAGTAAGGGATGTAATGTACAGGACTGTTATCTCATTTTGTGTCAACACTTTTGTAAGCCCATAGAGGCAATCCTTATGTCTCAGTTCAAGGAGTTTGTAATAGATGTTCATATTATCAATAAAAGAGAACTTTTCCATGTTTCAATATGCGTTTCAATTATCTACGTACTCTGAATATGTGCTCGCTATGCAAAACAAAATACTTAGCCTTGTGCGGTGCGCAACCTAGGCCCGCACGGCGGTCACGCCCGGGGGACGACTATCGATTCCACGGGATCGGGGCGTGACAAATAATGCGTCAGGTCCTGGCCCGTACTCCTGCGGATACTCCTGATCGTCTATACCTGGCAAGGGACCAGGTCCTCAGAGAGACGTAACAAGATATATAGAAGCATGCCAATTGAATACAGTAAACATGCAATATAAATGGAAAATATATAAGTATGTTGTACAAGACAATCTATATGAATATACATAATAAGGACAACTTTTCGATGTATGGGCAAGGATAGGCTACTCTATCTAATCTCACAACTCACACACACGTCAGGGACATCAGAAATTGACATACCGCGAGGGTAGCGACCAGCGCGACACCAAAAATCGATATACCGCGAGGGTAGCGACCAGCGCGACACTACCGTAGTACATGATAGTTACTACGGTTTACCAGAGTGGTTATAGCCCATACGCCTACTGATTGTCCTCCTCTCTCATGATACTAGGTGTCAAGTGTGTGTCAACATATATAATATATATAATTTTGACTGAAAGAAAATACACATGCAATGAATATATAGAAATATAATAAGCATGCAAACTACTATAAGCAATTTGGAAAGGTATACTTGCCTGGCAAGAAAGCTGCAAATTGTAAACGTCCAGGCGTCAAGCACACAGGAGTAGAAACTATGGCCTCAGAATAAACGTCTCAGGATGCTGAAATAAACATCACCAACATTCCCAGAATAAGCGAGATAGCTAGAAAATATAACCCTTTCGTCCGATTTGGACACAGGGGCAAAACGATAATTTTGGATCAAAGCGGGTCCACATGTGGCTAACTTTGTACCGAAATACGTGTCAGAGATAAAGGTCTCTAAATGGGATAAATTATAGGTCAAACCAATTCTAAACGTCAATACGAACTCAACGGTACGTCCAATTTTGGATTCCGGTTAGCCAAGCACAAATTCGCCCAAAAAGTCAACCGTGGCGCCCGCAAATAAGCGGCTTGGTCAACTGTCTCAGAATCGCGTAAAACTTGGGTCACAGGACTAGCACGATACCATGAATCCAGTGGCGCAAGTTTCGTCGCATTCTGACGAGCGTACACTAAATGGTACGATATTTTACAAAAGTTGTGATACGGGGCATTTTTATGGATACGGGGTGATTCCGACGCGCACACACGTCCAAATCAGTTTCCGCGAAAGCCCACACGTCTGAACATGCCATACGCGCCTTTCGGTACAATTGGTACGTGACGGGACGGTCCCGTTTGGCGGAGTGCGCTCCGTATCACAAATTTTATTATTTTAAAAACAAGTTTTTATAAGTTTGTAACCGAATTTAGTTCTTATTCTAACACAAAATAAAATAAAGTAATTAAGGAAGTGATCTCGGTTATATAGGCTTTACATAGAAAAAGGTAGATCTCGATTTGGATATCTACATTAGGAGATATCGGCCTCGAAACATAGGCCATTGGAACAGTTTTTATATTAGTTTAAAGTGTGATTTTTTCTAAACTTGGCGTTTATTTCTACCTGGTTTTTAATGCTGTACGATGGAAACTAATTTACGTGATTTAGAGAGGGATAAGTGGTGATCATACCGGCGAAGACGGATCCGAATTTGGTCGAGCGATGAGGCGAAAAACAGCGCGGGAAGAGGTGGTAGTCATTGCTAATTCTGTGCGGCCCGCTCGCGGTGACGTGGACGTGCGGATGCGGCATCGCCGAAGATGTTGGTGGCTGTGCGGGCTCCGGCAGCGGCGGGTCGACGTTGGGTAGGTTTAGGGTTAGGGTTTGGGATCAGTATACATATATATATATATATATATATATATATATATATATATATATATATATATATATATATATATATATATATATATATATGTATGTATAGAGAGCAGGGAGAAGGAGGCGGGTGAGCCTGGCCGTGCGCGGGTGTTGGGCTGAGGGGTGCTACTGCTCGCGGGTGGGTTTGGTAGCTGCTGTTGGGGGTGTACTTAGGGCTTTAGGAGTTAAGAGATTTCTTTTTCTTTTTTTTCTATTCTTTTTTCCTTTCTATTTCTATTATCTATTTTCTTTTCTTTTCTTTTCTTTAACATTATTATTATTATAACTATTACTTAATACTTAGTATTATTATTATTATTAAGCTATTTATTTATTTGCATATATATATTTAAGGTATAAAAAATTCAGAAAATATTGTACTCAAAATAAATTCTAAAAAAAAATCTATCCATCTTCTTCAAATATTCCTAAAATAAAATAATAGGACTTTGTGCAATAATTCTAAAGGGTTAATTATCTAGGTAATTAAATTATTAAGTTTTATTTTCTAATTAACTACAAAATAATACAGATAAATTCAATAATTAATTAAATAAATAATATTTAAAAATATGGGGTTTTACAGAAATCCATCGTAATATGCTCCAACTTCCTCTTCAAAATAGGGAGTGGTTTAAGCAACTATGATGGTCTATAGTGCTCTGTATTTACCTACCGGTAAACTAAATAATGAGAGACAAATCTCGCTATCTACCTCTTCATCTTGTGCCACCAAAAGTGTTGCCTAACATCCTAATACATCTTTGTACCCCTTGATAGATGGAGTACAAAGAGCTGTGAGCCTCAATCGAAACCTCATGTCGGATATATCTTCACTCAGAACACAAAGATAACTCCCAAATCTAAGCGTTACATCGTCATAAATCCTCAACTCTTTTCTGATATCAGACACACAATCTGCTCGAAGTATCTGAATTTGCAGGTCCTCTACCTGTGATGCCATGATCCTCTCGACCAAAGTAGATTGAATTTGTAAATTAGCTAAGACTATGGTATCCTACTGAAGCACAATCTCTATCCCCATTTCCTGAAGATCCTCCAATATGTGCCTCTGACTCGTCAAGATGAATGTGTTGGCTCTCTCACCTAATGAATATGCTACAACATTTAACTTGCCTGGATGATATTGAAGACACTCATTGTAGTCCTTCATCAACTCTAACCACCTCCTTTGATGTATATTCAAGTCCTTCTGGGTGAAGACATACTTTAAGATATTGTGATCGGTATATATCTACACTCGATCTCGGTCATATTCCGCTTCTACTTTTGGGATACGAATACATGAGCGAGTCTAGCCTACATCACAACATCGACGGTAGTACATTGTCTTGAAAGAACCTTAGAGGGGGTGAATAGGATCAAGCTAATAAATTAGATATCACAATTGCTAATAGCCAATTTAAAATTTTGTGCCATAAATAAAGCAATAAGAATACCAATACCCGATGTATCCTGGTATCCTCTGTGAGGCACTCCAATCCCGGAACTCTCTCCTGCTTTAATCCACTATTATCAAAATACTTACACCACGAACTTTGATTCGAAGGCTCGTCGACTTCTTACACAAGAGCTTTGATCAGAAGGCTCTCTGACTTCACATAAGCTTTGATCTGAATGCTTGCTCACTTCAACCTCTTACAAGATAGGTTTTGATCTTTTAACAACAAAGATGAAGATCTACACTTTACAACTCAAGAACACTCTAATGCAATTTATGGATTGACAAGTGAAAGCTTTGGTAGAGTTGTTTGTGAATAGGTCTTTGGTAGATAGAAAATTTTAGGTTTAAATAGATCAACCTTGAATGAAGGAGTTCAAGGCCATTTATAACCAAGGTAATTGCAACTTTCAGTCTATAGACATTATATCGTCGATATACTGTCAGAATACTATTCTGCAACAATAAAGGCTATATTTATAGCCGTTGGGATTATTTAATGTCATATATATGACGGTTGGATTGCCAGCTGTGATGAATCGATATACCGTCGCTATAGACCAGTATACCGTCGATATAGCGGTTGTCTCAACGGAGAAAAAATATTATATAAAACTAGTATACCGTCAGTTAGGACCAGTATACCGTCGTTATACTGATTAGCATACAAAAAATCATGAGTTATTTTCTACTCTAGCTTTCGATTTTGTCATCCATTTCTTATGTTTACAATATTCCCAGGACATATTACAGAATCTATATAGACTATGGTGGATGCAGGCTTCTTCAGATTCTTGAAATGATAATGGCATATTTTCTTCACTTATTAGATGGTGGCTTTTTTTTCTTGATGGCTTGGCTTCTTCACTTGTAAGAAGATAGATTTTTTACTTGATGGCAGTAGTCCAAAGATAAGTGGAACCTCAAGTGCATAGCCCAGATATGTCATAGGCGGTTCAGAGAAATCTTATGGGATAATGTCGTCTTTGGACCATCATAATTTTTTTATTACATATGTTCATGTTTGATCTTGCTTATTATTTTTCTGTAAATAAATGTTAGACAAACAAAGTAATACACATAGTAGCAAGTATGATAACATTTAATGCATATTTGGACTATGCTATATTCAAGTATTAATACTATAGTGATAGAAGGAATATTAGTGATATCATAATGTTAAACTTAATCGATTAACCATATTCAAAAAATGATACAATCATTGGGCTAACATGTCTATGATCTTAATGGTCCATAAAATAATTATTTCCATAATATTTTTCAATAACATCCACAAAAACTAAACTATGAAAACCATATGACAATAGGCCTACTAACAATGCAACACTAACTAATCTACTGAGAATAGACTGAAGGTAGACAAAAGAAAGTATATCACTTCAGGCTATGCACTATTAGAAGAAAGATAGGATTGTCAAGTCGATCGCAAAGCAAGAAAAAAATACATAAAATTGTTAATGTATCCAATCAGGATTGGAGCAAGTACAAATCAAAACCACAAGATACAAGTATAATATAAAGCAAGTAAAAATCTAAACATGTTAACCAAATAAATAATGGAAGCATGTAAAAATTACATAACAAGATGAACTGATAAAAACAAGTAACGAGTACGTATAACTAAGGGGTCTCAAGAATATACAGTAAGTGCTCATGTGTCCTTGGAAGCACAACTTTCAATACGTGGACATGCTGTATATATGGATAATAGGCTAACATATACTTATGAATGCTTGAGAATGTCACACGAGTTAATAGGGTTTCACAACACGTAAAAATATAACACGTTCTTAAGTTCATAAACACTTCACACGAAGGAGCTCCACATGCCTGGTGATTGCACTTCCCCCAAATCCCACATCTCACAATCTCGATAACACGATCACGAAGACAGTACAAGAAAAATAAGTAAACATGAATAGGTCACTATGCTCTCATGTATGTGTAAACAATCAAGACATGTAAGGTGAGCATGTATAGTTGAATTTTGAATAACTAGTGTCATAGCACACGTCATACGAGTGCAACGCGTGTTTTTACAAATATTGATATCATTTTATGTAGAAATGATAACATTCAACCAAACTTATTTAAAATAATTATTATTTTTCGATGGGATATTTTTTATGTTAAAAATGTTTATATCATCTTATTTAACACAGAAAATATCAAACCAAACTTACTCAACAGAAATATTAATTTTCCAATAACAAACCACACTAACAAAATTATAATGATGAGATATTGTTTGTCAACATCTTCGAGTAGCATCTTCATCAGCATGATTTGACTGGCTTGCTTACCTATATAGGACCGAGAGTCATCAGTATCATTTTATCTATTATCTAAAAATTATCTATTACTTAATATAATATAAATAAACCAAAAACTTTGAGATGGATATGTTTAAGAAACGTGTAAGTCATTGGATAATAATGAATTATGAATAATATAAAGTAAATGTACATGATAACATTAAACAAGTACTTACATATCCTTTAAGCGGTTTGATGTATACTACAAACTGCTAAACGGCCATAAGATGCTTTCCTTAATGTACCCATATCATATAATACACAATAAACCACAATCAGTACATATAACAACTCAAAGTTTTCTTACACTATGTTTTCTAGGACTTAAACCTATTTCTAGGTAATCTAGCATATCTTTTTGACTTTGGAAAATTCTTAAAAACTGTCAAAACATTCCTAAAAATTCTGAGAAAATAGAGTTATGTTCTCTCATATCCCTATGATATATTCAATTCTTTCCAGTACCTAATTCTCATGAAATATGGGTCATTGTATTTTTCTAAGAATTAATTCATTCAAACAAGACAGCAGGTGAGGGGCGGGTGTTTTCTCCTAAACCACAATCAATTTTAAATTCTTAAAAATTATCAAAAATTCCTCTAAAATTATATAAAGCAAAAATTTAGAAATCTAGGCTATTGGGAGGCCTTAGAGTCCATTCTCGGATATGGTTTACATATTACCTAGGTATATGCTTATTGGTAAGTCGTTTCCCTTAGGTAAAAATTACTATATTAGTTCTAGAAAATCATGTAAGTTCTAAAAGGCCATAAAATGGTAAACTGAACTATTTTGAATATCTAGTACATAGTTTATAACATATACTTCGTATTGTTAGTTATATGCTTAGGGATACCGTCCTAATAATCACTGTATCACACATACCCTGTAATTCGTTTTTATAAGTCGTTAATGGTTTGATTATGGTTTGTCTATCAAAATAAAATAAAAATAATTTATATGCAATCTCTAGTTAGGGTTTGTAGGGAAGCAAATACTACACAATGGGTAGGACTGGGCATACGGTTCCAGGACTTGCAGTTCCGACCAGGCCTGTGTAATGCCCCGCTCTATACGGTGCATTATGTTGAGTCAGATTGAAACGAGACATTTGGGTTGGTTGCATAACATAAGTCAGAATGGGAACGAGACATCAAGTTGCTTGCATTTCGATAAGACGAATTCGGGAACAAGTATTGATTCGAGTTTTTGTTTTATTTGCAAGCTTTTACGCGGGACTTTCTGAGATTGATTTATCGCCTCAATGTAAATAGATGCACGAAGTTAAGTATCATGCAAGGGAATAGGAGGATTAATTTAGAGCCGTACAGATATAGCGGGACTTAAGCAATGGTGCAGCTTTCTTGAATCCGCTCGGGTTGGATGATTGAGAAGCACGGCCTCCTCTCAGGTTTATAGCAGTTAAGTAAATTGTGCTTCACATCAGACCACAAAAATTGGGGATAGGCTGTATCGACTCAGGTGGAGCGATAGGCTATATCATCTCGGCAGAACGACAAAGCAGATAAGTAAAGGTTGGCGGGCCCTGACCCTTCCCCTATACTCATTCATGCTTAATAAAATATATCAGTTGCGTGCTAGCGATATCATAAATTCAGCGAGCGTGGCTCGGAGAAACACAAGTCTGAACATAATTCATAACATGAGTTAAACACTAAGATAGAACATTGAAACAAAGCATATCGAGGCATGCATCAAGAGCACGAGTTGTCACGACCCGCACCCGGTGTAGGGATGCAAGTTGGGAACAACGTCCAGTCTACGCCACAGAATCGACGGTAGAACATTGTTTGGATAATCTATCTAATAATATAATAAGCCACCGACAATATCAATATACTCAATCATAGATCTAAGATAGAAATGAGCACAAATATGATATAAACTATGTAACAGTAAATAGATGTAAATATATAAGATGCAACAATAGATATAAGAGATATACAATAAAGAAAATACTGGAATAAATACAAGAATGAACAATATGACAATGAATAAGAATACTAATGACTAAGTGTGTGAGTACTAGCTTTAACATGATCGGCTAGGGAACTTGCACAAGGAACTTGCACAAGGATAAGGGTCTGGCTAGTTATAGTGCGGTGTATGACCAACACTCACAAGGAACAAGACATGCACAATGAGGGTATGATCACATATCTACACTAAAATACTCTCCACCCCCGACTAGTATAGGGGATCCAACCATGGTACGCTATGGCACGGGATTCTCTAGGAAGGTAGCTAGTCTCCCCGAGAATCAGTGTCTGTACATGTACAAGAAACAAAAAAATAAGGCTTGCAAAAGATACACCATATATACCAAGGAATAACATCTCATGACGAGATCCAGATATACCAATCCGTGTAACCATCGTGTCAAGGAATCAAAGATATCTACACTAGATACAATGAACATAGAGAATATCATAAATGAGAAACTATCAGAGAATGTACTCGTCCGAAGTCTGATGAATAGTATCACAGATGTCTGGTACGGTGCCTCGAAGACCTAGATATGGAATATAACATTAATACAAGGTTTCAGAATAAAAAATAAGTTAAACTAGTCAACTTCTAGGTCATAAAGCCATTTCTAAGTCAAAACAGTCAAACTAGGTCAACTCTAAGTCAAACTGGTCAAACTTGGTCAAACTATCTATTTCTAGGTTGCATGAGTCTATCTCTATGATATTGGGTCCATACACTAAGAATCTAGGCCAAACAAGCTAACGAGGATACTAAGATATCGTATCGCAAGATATGTAAACAGCAGATATGAAATAATCATATATGCATATACAATCAATATTAAATATACTAGTCATAATTATAAATGCTAAGTGGAAACCTTGGCTTTGAACCAACTCGGTATCGCACCACAAAACACCCATCTTGATACTCGAACCCAAATACCTTGAATATCCTCAATACCTTGACACTTACCTTGGTGTCTGAAGGTAATGTCACTCTAGAATATAGTTAACTACCCCACTAACTATATATACTAATACATGTATATATCAATCCAATATAATTTCTAGTATTCACTAATATCAACTAGTAGTATATACTAAAATGAATATTAAATACTAACTACTATGTTATACTAACTATCATTACAACTAATACATATACATATATATGCATGCAAACACACACACACACACACACACACACACACACACACACACACACACACACATATATATATATATATATATATATATATATATATATATAGAGAGAGAGAGAGAGAGAGAGAGAGAGAGACATAAGAGATGTGGATAAAATAGATACTAACTAACTAGACACTACTAACTAATCAACAAGTATCTACATATAGATAACTAACTATCTATTCACTAACTATTAACTAAAATAACTAGAGAACTTAATCATACACTAGCTAACTACTAAACTATAAACTAACAAGTTACAATAACTAAACTACTAACTTACCTAGCTCTGAAACTTGCTGCTGCCTGCTGATGGGGTTGTTGATGGTGATGTAGTTGCACTGTGCTGATACAACTGCAGTTGCTGCTGCAACTGGGTCTCCAAGCTGTTGCTGCTGTTGGTCTCCAAGATGCTGCTGCTGCTGGTCAGTTTTTGTCCCGACCCCCCCCCCTTTACACACACCACACACACAACCATCTCTACAACACTTATAAATACATATATGTAGATACACCTATATATAACATAGATATATACTTCTCAATATATATAGATAACCATATGTAAGCATACACAAATACACAAGTACATATATTAACATACATATAAACATATAAGTACATATCAATATATCTATATATATATACATGCATATATACGTATATAACCATCAACATACATATAAACACCTCTATGTATATATATACATATGAACATGGCACATCTCCATATACATTATCTCCATGTATATAACATATAATCATCAATACATATATATCAATCTATGTATAGACCTCATATATATATATATATATATATATATATATATATATATATATATATATATATATATATATATATATATATATATATATATATATATATATATATATATATATAGCTATGAATAATGGAGATTGGATTTAGAAATACAACATAACAAACACGTGGAGTGCATCGCACCCGTATCACACTAGATCTATGATACGCTTGCGATACGAGTCAACCACACAACCAAACGTACCCCGAAGGACACGAGCAAGTCTAAATTACTATATATGAATAATACGAGGAGTAAAATATATATCTACGTGTCCGTGTCAAAATATGACATGCACAAAGCCCCATGTCGGAGAAAAAATCCCCAAATCAATACGTATCACCAAATTGTTGGGATATGACCTACACGTATCCAATTGTGGACATGATACTAGCCACAAACAAGCAAACACATGTCAATTTGGTTTATATGATCAATTGACAAATACAACAAGTGTTAATATCAAAATTTTCCCAAAATTGACACAAAAGTACCATAACTTTCTCAATATGCCTCCTATGAACCTAATTCTAATTCCTATGGGTAGCCTATGCATATGGGATAATTTCTTATAGTTAAATCTCAGATTTATAACCTAATTAAAGAGAAAGAATTAAATTGTACCTATTGAGAGATGGATTTCCAATGCAACCTCCAAATTTGATAAAATTATCCTTCAACTTGTAGATCCTTGCTCCTCTTTGTAGATCATTGCTTTCTCCTTCTAGATCCTTGCTCTACTAGTCTCTAATGGTAATTTGGGAAGAAATTAGGATAAAATTTGGTAGGGAATTGATGTGAGAATGAAGGAATTTGGTTGAAAAAAATTCTAGATCTAGATTTGAAATGAAAAGAGGAGAGAGAAACTTTCCCCATCTTTTATTATAGGCCGACCACTCTACCCCTTCCCCAAGTCACTATGTAATGTCCATTATACGCCTTGGGGCCTCTCATGAAGAAATAATTAAGGAGAAAAGATTCTATTCTAACAGTTTAATTAAATTAATCATCCTCCTAATCAATGAGCTTCTAATTGGGCTCAATTCTAACTAATAATAAATGTTGGTCCATGGATCTAATCTAAACTAGTTAGGTCGACTAATACAGGTCCAAAATAATAATCTAACATCTAACAATAATTAAATAATATAATAAATAATTATACAACAAGCACATTATTTAATTAATTATAAAATTACCAAAATACCCTTTCCTAAAAATATGGTAGTGACAAGTCTACCCCCCTTAAAATAATTTCGTCCTCGAAATTCAAAGACGAAAACTATCCCCAGAAAATAATAGAACAAAATAAAAGAACAGAACATAAACAGAAAATAACATACCAGAACATACCTCAAGGCACAAACAAATATGGGTAACGCTCTCGCATTTCATCATCTCTCTCCTAGGTAGACTCCCCCGGAGAATGATGCCTCCATACAACGTGTACCAAGGGAATAGTCTGGTTCCTCAGCACCTTCTCTCTCCGATCTAGAATCTCAACTGACTGCTCTGGATAGCTAAGAGTAGGGCCCACCTCTATCTCTGAGTGATCCAACACGTGACTAGGATCTACCATGTACCGTCTCAACTGCGATACGCGAAATACGTTGTGCACTCCCTCCAATGCAGGTGGCAAGTCTAGTCTGTAAGCAACTGCACCGACCCTCTCTAGAATAGTGAAAGGTCCGATGAATCGCAGAGTAAGCTTCCCGTCTCCACCGAAACGAATCGTGTCTCGTGTCGGAGAAATCCTCAGAAATGCCAAACCACCTACCTAGAAAAAAATACTGTCACGCACCAATCTCCCGCAAGCTCAATAGTCCCCGCTGAACGTGAATTACCACGTTGCAGCGCTCCCACAGGACAATCGTTCTCATCGGGACGTGATGCCGTACGAGCCTGGAGTTGCGCTCGCGCAAGGCGATGTTGCTAAACATCAAAGTTATCATCGAAATGACCAAGTTGCAACGAAAGTCAAGTATTGTGTACCGAGCACACATCAGAGTATACATCGCGAAGCTCTCGATAGGGTCCAAATAAAATGCCACGTAGGCGATGTAATACTCTTGCTCTTTCTCTAGCCCACAAAGGTACTTACCGTTCATACATTATGTCCCGTATATCCAAGCAGCGCCACTATACCTGCGTATCTGAAATAATATCCACAAACGTGGGTCAGTACACAGTCGTACTGGTGAGCGGGATAACCCACTTGTCTAAGCCGACACTAAGTAAATAGTGAATACAAACAGTTATATGGTGATCTTTCGAGTTAAATCCTAGATTAGTTTCATGGCATAGGTATAACATATTAAGGAAAGTTGTAAATCAAGTTAAGCATGCAAGCATTCAACTCAATCCAATATACAAGCAAATATAGCCAACTCGAAGGAAACTAGCATGCAAACTGTCCTACTCAAACCCAAGCACGTGAAAACCTATCGAACCATCATCCAAGCCTCAATATACATCCTCAATCTAAACCTTATAATCCAATCTCGATAATGCACACTCTTGCCGAGGCAAGGTGGCCGCCGCCTATGCGAAAGCACAAACCAAACCAAAGTAAAGCAAACCAACTCTTATCTATATGAAGTCACTGGCCAAGCCATAAAGGACTAATCGGACTGATTAATTACAGTTCTACCCGATCCAAACCGGGTAGCTAGCCCGCCTGGTCGTATCGAACTACCGGCACCGCGCCCAAGGCACGTTACAATTTGTCTCCTCCATGGACGAACAGTTCCGGTGCTCCGGAGCCTATCCCGTTCGAGGAGACGAAATCTCGTGCAACACAGGTTGTCCGTGACATGCAAACACCAAGTAGGTATGACGAGAGGATCGAACATTCTTGCCCCACCAAACGATCCTAGACTCATCCAAACAACAATCCAACTAATATCCATAACCATTCTCCAACTATAGCCCAAGGCACAAATCTTAAGTTATCTCCATAGGCACTATGTCGCTTCTCGACACAGTATTCCAATTGGTGCAACATCCCACGCTTAGAACAATTTTGTGTCACAATGCCCCAACAGTGGCACAATGCCTTCGTCGATGCAGTTGTTCGATTTTGAACCACAACTACATGTTTTGCTTGACAAAGCGCTCAAGTGATACTCGTGCACGGATGCACGCTCGCTCGCCCGTATTCTCGATATTCCAACCAAGACATTCCAACTGTCCAAGCATAATTCCTATTATTTCTCCAACTGCCCCAAATATAATCCAACTCTAGCTCCAACTAACCAACGCGAAACCAAACCAAGCTACAAATCTACCCAAGCAAACGACGTACACTCTATGCACACCACGGTGTAGTAATTTTTAAGTGCCAGTCCAAGTGTTCAAGCCTTTACGTGTGTTCTATATTATTAGGCATGAAGGAGTAGAGGAGATGGGACAGAGCCCACTCACCAAGTTTGATTCTGTTAAGCATCTTGCCCTACCGATACGGCCGATCCCTTGAACCCGTTGTCCGATGTAGAGCACAATCTACTCAATTGGTATGACCGTGCGAACAGGTCATGCTCTCCAAATCATCCGTCCGATCGGACTAAGGAAGACGGCAATATCGCTCCAATCCAGCTATCCAAGTACTGCTCTGAACGAACACATGATTTTCATCGGACTCAGCTAGCAATCTGCACATGAAATCAACTCAAATCAATACTCGTTCCCAAATCCAATAAATTAAAATATAACCAGTTATTGCCTCGCTCAATCCGACTCAGCGTAACAAACCGTACGGTTGCGGGGTATTATAAACACAACCTTAAGAACTTAATCTATAACAAACAACCAATAACAAGCACAAAACAAAATCTAAAACTATACCTCAAACTTCAAACGTCTCTGGTGGCTATCGGTCCAATGCCGATATCTGTCTTGTGCCACTCGAAGTCTGTCTCTGATCAGCTGAACTTTTTTTGCTGCATCCACAACCATCTCTGGCCCCAGCAAAACTCTCTCTCTCTAACATCGTCCCATGACAAAGGAGTATGACATCTCCGACCGTACAGAGTCTCAAATGGTGATATCTCTATACTAGCCTGGTAGCTGTTGTTGTAAGCAAACTCTACTAAATGGAGATGGTCCTTCCAAGAACCCCCAAAATCTAGTATACAAGTATACAACATATCCTCGAGAGTCTGAATAGTCCTCTCTGACTGCCCATCTGTCTAGGGGTGATATGCAGTACTGAACTTGAGCTGGGTGCCCAAACTCGCCTGCAAACTCCTTCAGAAATTAGAAGTGAAACGACTATCTCGATCCGAGACTATGCTGACGGAAACTCCATGTATCCTGACGATCTGCCTCACATATATCTCTGCTAGCTTCTCCGTAGACAAACCCACCTTGAAAGGCAAAAAGTGGGCCGACTTGGTCAACCTGTCAACGATGACCCAAATCGCGTCTTTCCCTCATGTAGATCGTGGAAGTCCGGACACAAAATCCATAGTAATGTGCTCCTACTTCCACTCTGGAATGTGTAATGACAGAACTAAACCTCCTGGCCTCTGCCTCTCGGCTTTCACCTGCTGGCACACTAAGCATCTGGATACAAACTGTGCCACTTCCCTCTTCATGCCATACCACCACACACTATCTCGCATATTCCGATACATCTTGTTGGCACCTGGATGTATAAAATACTGAGAGCGATGCGCTTCCTACAATACCTCCTCACGCCTAACTCCATGCCGCAAAGAACCATCCTCAGTAATGGTAAAATTATCCTCCAATCCTGCTCTCACCGAGCTATGATGCTCCTCAGAGATACATCCTCTTACCGTGCTGCCTTGATTATGTCCATCAAATCTGAGTGTATCTGCAATCCCCATATCTGCATAGCACAACCAGAAACTATTACCTCAATGCCCAAGCTCTCCAAGTCCTCCAACAAATATTTATCATGCGTCAAGAACATAGCTACCGGATACCTGCTCAAAGCATCGGCAACAACATTAGCTTTTCCAGAATGATACTGCAAAGAGATGTCAAAATCCTTCATTAGCTCCAGCCACCGACGATGCCTCATGTTTAATTCCTTCTGTGTGAAAACGTACTTCAAGCTTTTGTGGTCTGTGAAGATCTCCGCACACTCTCTGTACAAATAGTATTTCCACAACTTCAGGGCGAAGATGACTGCTGCCAACTCCAAATCATGGGTAGGATAGTTCTTCTCATGAGGACGCTATTTCCTGGATGCATAGGCAATTACTTTCCCATTCTGCTGAAGAACACAACCCAAACCTTTTCCCGATGCATCACTATAAATAGTAAAATCTCCAGACCCTGATGGCAACATCAAAATAGGAGCAGACATCAACCTCTTCTTCATTTTCTCAAAAGCAACCTGGCAATCCTCTGTCCAAACAAACTCTACATCCTTCCTAGTGAGTCTGGTCATCAGCTCGACAATTCTTGAAAAATCTTGCACAAACTTCCTGTAGTAGCCTGCCAATCCCAAGAAACTCCTGATATCTGCTACTGAACTTGGGGTCTTCCAAGGCTCCACTGCTGTGATCTTCTTCGGATCTACTGAAATACCATCACCAGTCACAACATGCCCCAAGAACTCTACCTTGTCCAGGAAGAACTCACACTTGGACAACTTTCCATACAGCTTCTCCTTCCTCAACACATCCAACACAATCCGCAAATGCTCTCCATGCTCCTCCGGTGTCTTTGAGTATATGAGTATGTCATCGACGAACACCACCACGAACTTGTCAAGGTACTGATGGAATACCTTGTTCATCAAGTTCATAAATACCGTCGGGGCATTAGTCAACCCAAACGGCATCACCATAAACTCATACTGACTATACCGAGTTCTAAAAGCAGTCTTCGGTATATCCTCCGGCTTCACCGGCTTCACTTTCACCTGGTGGTAGCCTGATCTCAAGTCTATCTTAGAAAACACCATGACACCATCATTCTTTGTTACAAAACAATACCGAGGCTCCCCACGGTGAAGAACTCGATCTAATAAACCCCTTATCCTGCAATTCGTTCACCTGCTTCTTCAGCTCGACCAGCTCGCTATTGTTTACTCTATAGACATGCTGTGAAATTGGTTCTGCACCTGGCACCAAGTCTATAGAGAATTCAACATCTCGATCTGGTGACAATCTTGGCAATTCCTCAGGAAACACATCCAAGAACTCTGCTATCAACAGATGCGACAACTCCTTGTCTTCCACCATAGCTCCATAAATAATGTCTTTTTTCTGCTCTGCAGCTCCTCTAGCAAACTCGAACTCTGGCTCTTCTGGCGGACCAAACAAAACTCTACTTCATCTACAATCTATACTAGCACGGAGCCTACTCAACCAATCCATCCCGAGTACAATGTCGTAGCTCGGAAGTGGCATTACAAGTAGACACGCACTCAACTTTCGGCCTCCTAGAGTAACTCTCCGATCCTTGCAAATATCATTAACCAGGATAATACCTCCCCCGGTCATGATCTTGCAAGTCCTAAGCAAAGCCTCAGCTACCAAACCATGCTTCAGAGCAAAAGAAACATATACAAAACTATGGGAAGCACCACTATCAAACAAAGCTAAAGCTGAAATGGAATCAAGAAGAATAGAACCTGCGATGACATCTTCGGTGGGCTCGTCCTCCTCGACTGTCATAGCGAACGCTCGTCCCTGACGTGCACCTCCCTGTTGCTGATGCTGGATATAACGCTGCTGCTGGGTTGAAAGCGGTCCCCTCGGCTGTACTGCAGGTGGTCTCGCTTGTGCCCTCGGAGCTGAAGCTGCTACCTGAACTATACGACGAGGATTGGAAGGACACTCCCTCAGCTGATGCCCCTCAATACCATAATACAAACAAACTTCCAACCTCTTCCTGTAAACTTCCCAGATGTGGTCGATCTTCTTGTAGAAGTGGCAGAAAGCTTGCTATAACTGTCTCTACTGTGGTGGTGCCTGGTGAAATGGCGCCCTAGCTGGAGTCTGGTGCTGCTACGGCTGCTGGAAAGGCCTGGACTGGAAATGATGATGCTTTACAGATAATGCATTGTTGTTGGCCCCCAGAAAAAAATTACAGTCTCTCTTGGGCTTCAAACTCAACTCCCGCTCAACCATGCGTGCCTCCATAAGTATCTCCGAGTATGTCTCATAAAAAGACGGAATGAGGATCTTCACTTCCCAATTTAGACCATCACGAAAATGAATAGCCCAAACCTCTGGCTCTTTCATCAAATACTCTGCAAATTGGCTCAACCTGCTGAACTCTGCAGCGTATTCCTCCACAGACATGCTCCCCTGAATAAGGCTCTCAAACTGCCTCCCCAAGTCTAGCCTATCTGCCCGAGCGAAGAACTTCTTCTTGAAGAGGTCCTTGAACACCTCCCAAGACTGTCCTGCGTCAACAAGAATCGGCTCATTCATGAACCAAGTGTGGACGACGTCGAACAGTTGAAGTCCTACCGCCTTAACCTTCAGATCCTCAGAAAGACGGGACATCCTCATAAGACGCTCAATGTCCTCGAGCCAATCATCAGCATAGACGATTCTCGCCGTCTTCTTGAAGACCCTAGGCTCCAGCTTCTTAAAGTCCTGAATGTAGTCTAGCCGAAGCTGAGCAACCTGAGGAGCAACCTGCTGCTGGACCGGAACTCCTCTCTACTACGACATGAACAAGCTAATGAGCACTCTCGATGTCCTGCCGTAAAACATTGGTCTGCCTTTGATGTGCCTCAGACTGAGCCCTGTGCGCCTACAATATCTCACAAAATAATGTAAACATCTGTGTCGCATCTGCTGACACGAAAGGTGGAGGTGGAAGTCCCTCAGATACAGCTGGCACAGTCCTCTGAGTAGGTGGTGGACCTCCGAAAGCAGTTAACACTCCAATCACCGGAGAAGTGACTGGTGCAGGCCTTGGGATGTTGCAGACCTCTCAGATGCTGCTCTCCCCTGCTGCGATCTAGTCTTAGGCGGCATCCTGAGACAAGCGAAAGAAAGAATCAATATGGCACATGATGTAAGACACTCAAGGAAGGACAGTTTAAGATCAATTATCAATATCAAGGAAGAATAGTTGAATGAATCAAAAAAAATTTCCTAGATGTGATTGAGTATTCTCAGCCTATAGTCTGTATCCTAAAACAGGCTCGTAATAGCACTTAATTCAGAGCACCACTACGAATCGCACTAATTGCAACCTTGAAGACCTGCATGGGCTACCACTATAAACATGTCACGACCCGCACCCGGTGTAAGGGTACAAGTAAGGAACAACGCCCAGCCTACGTCGCAAAATCGACGGTAGAACGTTGTTTGGATAATCTATCTAACAATATAATGAGCCACCAATAATATCAATATACTCAATCACAGATCTAAGATGGAAATGCGCACGAATGTGATAAAGAATAGAATAGTCATATACAACTCATGAGTCAAATAATAATATCAATGAGTTTGAAGAAATACTAAATAATAAGCTGGAGACAAATCTAGTACAAAAGAATCTAAGAAGCTACAAGTCACGGGTCATCTTTCTTTGTCGGGATGAGTCCCTCCTCAGCCAGGGTCTCTGACTCTAAGCCCACAACATCCTGAGGTCCGTAATGTGTAGGGTACCACTCATCAATGTCATCTGGGAAAATTATATCCAGTCAGGAAAGGAGCAGAGTACATCTCTAACAGCAGTTCTAATCAATGATAAAAACTATGTACACTACTAGAATAAGCGGGATTAGCATCGTTTTTTAGCGACTCCAGGTAAAAATGTCGCTAATTTAGCGACTCCATGTAAAACGTCGCTAGACGTCGCTAATTGGCGACATTTAGCGACGTTTAGCAACTTTTATTCAGTTTTTATAAGATTAGTCGCTATAAGTTCAATTTTAGTCGCTAAATGTCGCTAATATATCTAAGTTAGCGACGTTTAGCGACGTAAATAGCGACGTTTATATTAAAAATATTTAGTAACGTGTTTAGCGACATCCTTAACGTCGCTATAATTTAATTTAGCGACGTCTTTTTTTGACGTCACTAAAAGTCGCTAAAATTTGGTTAATTAGGGCTCGGTTTCGTTTTTCCCCATCTGTCGAAATTTTGAAACGAAAAAAAATTCCCCCCCCCCCCCCGCTCCGTCGACCGCCTCTCCCCCGCGGCTACTCCGGCATCCCCCTCCTCTTCCTCGAGCTCTAGGTAAACCCTAACTCTCTCTCTCTCTCTCTCTCTCTCTCTCTCTCTCAGAACACATGTGACACTGACACTGACACGACACACACACACAGACAGTGACACAGACACAGACGCGGTACACACACACACTGACACAGACACTGATAAGGACCTAGGGTTAGGATTAGGTTTTTTGACATGGGATTAGGGTTAGGGTTAGGTTTTTTGACATGGGGTTAGGGTTAGGGAGTTAGGGTTAGGGTTAGGGTTAGGTTTTTTGATATGGGGTTAGGGTTGGGGTTAGGGTTAGGTGATACATATTCAACCCAAATGTCAAAATCCATAATTCTCCACAATTATATATATATATGCATAAACTGTCATCTGTGTATAAGTGAGTTCTGTATTGGTATTGGATGTGGTGGATGCTCGAGTGACAGTGAAGAGAGAAATTCACAGTTCATGTCATGGGCAGTTCACACTAAGGGCATGTAAGAATAACATGTAGCATCAGCTAGGTAACATAGTAGCAGTAGAGTGATACACTTTGATGTATCACACATGATGGCAATAGATGACTGTGTGGTTGATGGGGATATACAGACAACTGCAACTTGGTATAGTACCAGTTGTTGTACACTAGTGATGGTTTGATTTATGTGTGTTATGAGTGTTGTGGATGTATGAGCTCGAGATGTGAGGGATTATGACAGTTGTAGTAGGGTTCTTACCTGCAAGTGATACACTTTAGAAGTGTTAGTATGTGGAGTCATCGGTTAGTATATTATCTGTTGTTAGTATTGGTACATGGAGGAGACCAAATAAAGTTTGGTTACAGACTTGGGGCTCTGGCATGGGGCACTGCAGCAGTGCACCCAAATGGTGCCGGTCAGTTAGGCTTGGGGGCAGTCCCTTTGCACTGCAGAGGCATGCCTTAGTGCATCTCAGTTTCAGTTTGGTATCAGTCATCAGTTATACACTGATACATATCAGGGACTGTATGAGGTATCAGTACAGGCAATTGTAGGAGTTGATGCAGGCAAGGTATAAAGTCAAGTGTCAATAGGGTATATATAGATATGTAGGTTAGTGATGTTTAGAGATGTTAGATAGGAGTGTACTAAGATGGTATCTAGAGGGCAACAAGTAGGTTAGAATTGATAGGCTCTCACAACTTTTTCAAAATTTTCATGAATTTGGAGAGATGCTGTATCATCTAATGCTATAATTAAGTTGACACCTCATAAGAATTTTGGACCCATGCATATTATATATATATATATATATATATATATATATATATATATATATATATATAATCCAAAATATTATAAAATCTCATTACATAAGTTTGATTTTGTTACTAAAAATAGTGTATAAACTAATTTTGGACCCATGCATATTATATATATATATAAGCTAATGAAGCCAAAACATATCTTTCTTCTAATTAATGGTTAATAGACTAAGCCAGCCAAAACACATCACACATTTTTCTCGCAGTTAAGTCTAGTTTGATTCATGAAATCATAATCTTGAAAGAAAAAAAAACATTCATTTTATATATTTAAATGTTAAAAAGAAAAAAAACATATTGCCTCTCTCTAACTAAGTTTCTAGACATTATTGAAGGCTATTCAACATTCCATAGTATTTTTATTGTTAGGATAAAATATTGAGCAATAGATATTATGGTATGGAAGAGGAATAAAATAGTAGTTAAAGGGAGATGCTAGGAGTAGAATTAGACCTAAACAGACATGGGGTGAAGTTTAAAGAAATATTAAAAAAAGGAGGAAGTGAGTCATCTAATTCTTCCAAGTAGTTTTATTATTACTATCATTATTATACTGCAACAAACAGCTAATTCTTTGTGAGTCATCTAATTCTTCCATTCCGCATTATTAAGGGTATGTCTTAAGTAATATCTGTTATCAATTATATTCTTTTTTCATCTATCTTACCAGATGGCACCCAAGAGAGCGACACCTCCTACTGTTAAGGAGGAAGTGATGCCTCATACTGTTAAGGAGGAGATGATGCCTCCTACTGTTAAGGAGGAAGAGATACCACATGTTGTATCTCAGACGGGGAGTTCCAGTCACCCAGCACCTATAGCGGCTGTATCTCAGACGGGGAGTTCCAGTCACCCAGCACCCATAGTGGAGATTGATAACATAAACCCCGTTTATGCGCAGTATCTGAAGGACTGGTATCTGCCCCAGTTTTTTGGATATCCTCGAGATTGATACTGTGATGTTTCATATACTTTTATTGTGGTTATTGTGTGATTGTGATACTTATATATTATGCCCATTTTGTGACTGTGATACTTATATATTATGCATTTTGTGTGACTGTGATACTATTATTTTGTGTGTATTGTGTGATTGTGATATTTTATATATTTTGTGTGCATTAATTGTATGACTGTGATACTTTTATTCATATTAAATGATGTTAATATATCGGTGTTAAGTGTTCCACCCAAGGGGTCGGCGAACCCAGAGAATTCAACGGAGGGTTGCTCCGGGTCTATTTTTAATTAAAATTTTATAAATTACAGGAATAATAGTTTGGAACAATTCAGTATTTTTTTTTGTAAAATTGGCGACGTACTTAGCGACTGTTTGTGGTATTAAACGAAAGAATGAAAATATATTCAAGATGGGGTTTATACGAAACCCGCCTTCTTTGGTTTACAAACAAACTTGTATAATTTGATCGTATACGAGGATATGGGAGTACAATTTATTTAATCTGGGTAAATATTGCTATAGGTGTCTGATCTGCAGTCGATCACTTTAGCCCTTGGACCACACGATGTTGAAGAAGTGCCATAGAAGACAGGAAGCAGCTTCGAAGGTTACAGAAGAGGGTGGATGCACGATGCCAAAGTCGTCGATCCCTACTCTCTGCCTGAGCTCCGGATTCTCTCTCTCTCTCTCTCTCTCTCTCTCTCTCTCTCTTGACCTCTGGTTCGATCTTTCTTGGAAGTTTGACCTTGTGATCTTTCGACCCTGGATCTGATATTGGTATTCTCGACCAATTTTCTGACCTTCCAATTTGTCGACCCTTTCCCTCATTGATAGAGGTCTCTATTTATAGAGTTTTAGTGACAGTGACCACTCCGTCGGTGTAAAAATCGAGGAGTGGAAAGTACAGCACCCTTTTACACAATGGTTAAAGTAACCAATGCTTGTGTATAGATGATCCTTTGAATGAGCGTGTGACGCGGGTCCAACTAAGGGACAAAACGCGTATAATCGCTACGAAGATCACGGCATAGAAGCCACGTAGGTAGGTATCCATTGTCTAGAAGAGGTTGGCATAGAAGCCAAATGTCTGTCACCATGGCATAGAAGCCAAATAGTTATCAAACCGGCATAGAAGCCGAATAGGCGCTGCAGCCGAATAGGCATAGAAGCCGAGTGGTCATAGAGGCCGAGCAGGCGTAGAAGTCGAGTGGTCATAGAGGCCGAACAGGCGTAGAAGCCGAGTGGTCATAGAGGCCGAGCAGGCGTAGAAGCCAAATGGTCATAGAGGCCGAGCAGGCGTAGAAACCGAGTGGTCATAGAGGCTGAGCAGGCGTAGAAGCCGAATGGGCGTTGAAGCCGAGCAGACGTAGAAGCCGAATGGACGTTGAAGCCGAGCAGGCATAGAAACCGAATGGGCACAAACGCTGGATGGGCGTAGAAGCCGTTGCTTACCGTGCCATAGTGCTGATGTGGACATTTTAGCCGGAATTACGACTTTTGAAGATATAATCAAATCTCTTGCATTAAATGCCGAGATTTGCCACCATCATGTGCATTAAATATGGAGGCGTATTTTTGAAGGTCTGCAACCCCTTCTGCGCATCAGTCGCAGAGACGTGCCTTGAGAAACTGTCACCGCTTTGTGCATCAGATGTAGAGACGTGCCTCGAACCCCGTACGGAGTACAGCTTTTGATGTGGCAGGCGGTTTGTCTACTGCAGAACGTAAAACAGCTCGTGTTTTGCCCGTGTAAAACAAGGCAGCGTATCCCTTCGTGCTTTGTAAAAGCAGTTTACGCAAAGGGGATGGCAGTATTTGACAGCCTGGGTCGCAGTGCTGTGCCATCATTATAGCCGTCGTTTGGGTAGTCGAGCCGTATCCCTTTGTCAGAAGTCCAGACGTCAGGTTTATTACAGGCTCTGACAGGTTCATTGCAGGATCTGACAGGTTCACTTCGGAGAATACGAAGCGTCTCTTGTACACCTCAATGCTACGTTTGAAAGAGGATGAGTTTTACGCCCTGGAGGCGATGAAGCACCATGTTTATGCTGAAGCGGCTTGGACGTACTGCCTTACGCGGATGGCCCTCTTTTGAGCTTTATATTTCATGCTGTGTTTTTAGCGGAAACAGCTCTGTTGCACGCCTGATGGCTCTGAAGGCCTCTGCTTACGCTGCTCTGCACCAATATGCTGCGTATAGCCATCCGGCGTATTTTTCATGCTTCTACAAGACCCCCTTCAAAGCTTTCAAATTTCTCGGAATTTGGAACGCTCTGAATGAAGCATGAACCGCTCCTCGTGACTCGAAACATTTCTGAATGGAGCGTTGAAACGGTCGATGCCGACTTTATGGCGGATTTATTGGGGACCGGTGTGACCTCTTTCGCCTATAAAAAGGCTGGGGGAGTTAACCTGTTCTCCCCACATTTCCATCACCACGCAGAGATGATCGCCGGAGTTCGTCGGGTCGACCTGAGGAAGAAGGAGATCATGTTCTTCCAGCGTGTAAGGAGCCGAAAAAGACGGCGTCTTCGAGCAAGTGTCCACTGCAACGATGGATCATGGAAGGATATCTTAGCCTCCCTTGCTCGGGATAATCAGCAACTTTATATGGCTGTTCTCCGGGAGAGGAGAGGGGTCATATTTGACCACACGGCTTGCAAGCGGTATCTTTTCCCCAGAGACCTCCGGGGGTGAGAGCAGCGACTAGCTCTGACCTCGGGCATTGAGTTGGGTGAAATATCTCAACTCAATTTGTCACGGCGCACGGAGCATGGGATCTGCATAGTTTATGCAAGCCCCAACTCTGTGTTCTCCCGCCGTTGATCATTGCCATGTCAGCCAGTTTGCTGGAACTGACTGACTGCTGGAGAAGATGGACGAAGAATTGTGCCCATGCGAGAACCTGTCAGAACAGCTTCTGGGCGATCTTCGAACGACAATGGGGAAATCCTTTGTAGACGGAGTTTCCCTCATATGTAATCATAAAAATGAAGAAAAACCCCTTGTAGACAGGATTTTCCTCATATGTAATCATGACTTTAATCTTTAATAAAATCGTCTTTCTTCTCTGCATATGATCGTTTTGCCATACGTTGCTACTGAAGTCTGAATATGTGTAGCTTCGACACGTCTGATTCTTTACACCGACTCTGTTTAGAAAGAGTGCTAGGTCATGTCCTTTGTGTATAGCGAATAGTCCATAGAACGCTGTTGAGCATTTTGAACATTTAGAACTGTCATGTTGCTAGGACTGAGGAACCGCGTAGAGCTCTGAACTTCTGATGAACAGAATTTTTGTTCAGACTTCGTCTTCAAGAATGACTTCTCATAAATCCCTTAGAACAGGGTCGAGGAATGGCTGTCAAACTGAGTTTGCCATCTTGATAGACGAGATATTCAAACTGGAGTCCGGATGAACCTCCAATTGACCCGAGAAGAGTAATTTCTCAATGTTTGAACTCTGTATGCTTCGGGTACTTGGGATATGTTGAGGTCAAGAAGAAGTATCTTCTGTGTGAACTCCTGTAATCGATCGCCTTGGGAACTGTTCGGATATGCGGAAAGTCAGAGATCCGTAGTGTAGATGAGCTGAAAATCCTGAGTTCATAGTCTATTGAGCGTAGAAAGCCACCGAGCGTGAGATCGTAGATTCAGAGCTGCTGAGCATGAAGTCGTAGGTTTGTAGCCTCTCGAGCGTAAAAGCTACCGAGCACAAAGGCATCCGGGCATAAAACTATAGACTGATAGCTTGCGAGCGTAAAACCGTAGATCTGTTGCTGTCGAGCGTAGAAAGCTCCTTAGCGTAGAACTGTAGATTTGTAGCCTGTGAAAAAAAAAATCTTCCGAGCGTGAGGTTGCGGATCCGTTGCCTCCGAGCATAAACTAAACATCACCGAGCGTGAGATCATTGGTTTGGTATCTGCTGAGCGTGAAGTCGTAGGTCTGTAGCCTCTCGAGCGTAAAAGCTACCGAGCACAAAGGCATCCGGGCATAAAACCATAGACTGATAGCTTGCGAGCGTAAAATCGTAGATCTGTTGCTGTCGAGCGTAGAAAGCTCTTTTAGCATAGGAACCGCTGACCTGCTTTCGCACGAAAAACTCTTCGAATTTGCTGACTGTCCGTCTTTCGAGAGTAGTGGGCTTCGGGGGCCAGCTCGCCCGGAGTAGTTTTGTCACCTCAAGAGGAGGACGAACCCGTCATCGTGACCTTGCCTCTTGCGAGTATGCCGATGACTTCGACCGTCATCGTCGCACCTTCTTCGGTCGCACCACCCGTCGAGGCGGCGGCTATGGCCACCTCGTCTGCAATCATTCCTGGAGGGGAACTCGCCAATATCGCGGCCACTCCTGGCGTCCAACCAGATCTGGTTGCGCTGATTGAGCTGTATACCAGCCTCTTTTTCACCAGTTTGAAAATGCTGACATCAATGGTGTTGGTGAAGAATCTGGATTTTGAGCGTCTGAAGAAGGCTTCCCAGTTTTCGATTGGGGCGGTCAGGGAGTTCGGCGATTCTGGGGTAGCTGACGCCCTGGAGGCGATGGTTAATGGGTTGGAGCAATCTATTAACGAATACTTGCAGCTGACTCGGGGCAGTTTCGAAGCCGAGGTCCAGGCCCGATACGACTTCATGACGGCACGGCTTACCAAACAGTTGAAGAGCCTAGATAACTCCATCAACGCACATAAGCTGGAGATGGATAAAAGAAAAGCTGTCGTGGAGGAGGCTCTTGCTCTTCAGACGAAGTGCCAATCCGAGCACGAAGGAAACATAGTGAGGGCTCGCAAGTTGAAGGAGAAACTCGCTCTGGCAGAGGAGTGGGCTTCTCAGTCGCTGGCAGGTCTAGACGTAGCGACTGGTCGACTGAGCACCGCGCGACGGGACCTGGAGCGTGCAGAAGCTGCCCGAGTTGGCTCTCTTCGGGCAAGGGCCGAACTGTCCTTTACGAATAATCCCGAGGCACGGCTGGAACAGGCCCGCGCTGATGCCTTGGTTTCCAGGGATGAGAGGGTAGCTGCACTTGCGAAGCTGATCCGCGATCTGACTGCTCCCCCACGATGATGTACCATTTCTTCTTTTTGCTTGCCCAATGTAATTCTGCTCTTTTTGGGAACAAATAAAGCGAATCTTTTCTGACTTTGTGGACCCATCATTTCGGAATGTAAATGACAGGTTTGGGTGAGAGTGATATCAGAGGTAGTATGGACGTGATAGACTCTCGATAAACTTCTAGCAGGACATACTTATTCAGAGGTCATACTGACATGATAGAATATGACCTAACTATTTTCGTTTTGGAAGTAGTTTGGTCAGACTTTGAGATTCTTGCTATATTCCACTTGAGCAGAGGAGGTTAAGCATAGTACCTCTTCAGGAATTTACCGTTGATAGGAGCCATTAACAGGTCTCCATTAGGCTGGGCTAACCTGTAAGCGCCGTTCGAGAACGTTGTCTCGATCACATAAGGGCCTTCCCACTTGGGCTAAAATTTCTCTTTACTCATGTGAGTAAGAATCATCGGCCTTCTTACGGCTAAAACTAGCTCGCCGACTTTGAACACTCTTTCCTTTATTTTATGATTAAAAGCTCTGGAAATGCGTGCTTGGTAGAGCGCGATGCGCTGCTGAGCTTGGAGGCGTTTCTCGTCTAATCCTTCTAGCTCCTGAAGCCTTAACAGGTCATTCTTTTCTCGAGTCAGCTCGTTAGTCACGGCTATCCTGAGCGACGGGATCTGGATTTTAATGGGAAGAACTGCTTCGCTCCCGTAGACCAGTAAAAATGGGGTACAACCTGTCGGTGTCCGTACCGTTGTGCGGTATGCCCAGAGACATTCGCCCAGCTTCTCATTCCAGTCTCTTTTGTTTGAAGAGACGAACTTCTTCAAGAGTTTGATAATGGTTTTGTTGAAAGCTTCCGCCAAACCATTAGCAGCTGGGTAATATGCCGTAGAGGCAATATTATGTATTCGATTTTTATCGCAAAATCGATGAAACGCTTGGCTGATGAACTGAGGCCCATTGTCATGGATTATCCTTCGGGGAATCCCAAAGCGATAAATGACGTGATGCTTGATGAAGCTGATTACGTCAGACGCCTTTACCTCAGCAAGAGGGATCGCCTCTGCCCATTTGGAGAAGTAATCCGTGATGGCCAGTATAAACCGGTGACCTCTGGAAGAAGACGGGTGAATAGGACCAATTATATCCATACCCCATGCTTCGAAAGGCCAGGATGCAACCGTAGGATGTAGATATTCAGACGGTTGATGTATGAAGTCTGCATGAACCTGACAGGCTCAGCATTGTCTTGCATATTTGATCGCGTCTGTGATCATAGTAGGCCAGTAATAGCCCATTCTCCTGATACGATCCTGTAGCTTAGGACCGGGCTGATGCGCTCCGCATACGCCGTCGTGAGCTTCCCGAATAATCTGCTGTGCTTCGTTGTCTGAGAGACATCTTAATAGCAGTCCGTCGTAGGTCCGGCGATATAGGCACTGTGAAGATGCATCGAAGTAGAAGCGTAATGATCGTCTTTTGACGGATACTGCTTCTTTGGGGTCCTCCGGCAAGATTCCGTATGCGACGAAATCTATGAAGGGACTTCTCCAGTCTCTTCTAGGGGGATCCGTGTTCACAGCATAGCTGCGTTCTATGTGAAAGTTATTTTTTATGCAGAATAAATCTCTGTTAAGAAGGATTATCGAATCCTGCCTTCTTATAGGAGTGGCTAAATCCGCAGCTAGACTGGCTAGGCATCAACTTCCAGATTCTGAGATTGAGGTACATGCTCTAGGAAGAACCCTTTGAATGTCATGGCTATCTCGACCGTTGCTTGGTGATAGGGGATGAGGTCTGGATTCCGGACTTCATATATTCCTCTGACTTGATTGACGATAAGAAGAGAATCACCGAAAGCTTCCAGGGACTCGACCCCAGCTCTTTAGCGACTTGGAGCCCGATTAACAGAGCGTTGTATTCTGCCACATTGTTGGAGCATGGTTCGTTAAGAGAATATGCCCGGTAGATGACGAGTTTATCAGGAGTGACCAGGACTATTCCTACCCCTGAAACCACGTTTCCCTGGGGACCAGTCCTGGAGGCGCAGGCGAAGAAAAGTTGCCATGTGTCACTTTCCATTGCGGAATTACATTCTGCAACTTCGTCGGGAATATCTTCGTATAATTTGGAGGCCTCTGGGATCAGATGAGCAGCTAGGAAGTCGGCCAGCGCTTGGCCTTTGATGGACTTCTGCGGGACGTATACCATGTCATATGGTGTTAACAGCATCGCCCAAGTTGCGAGTCGGGAATTAAGAACACTTGGCTTGCTCATCAGTACTCGAAGAGGGTTGATCCTGTAGATGATATGAATAGTCTGGCCGGTGACATAGTGCCGCATCTTCTGGATAGTGAACATCAGAGCCAAGCATTCTTTCTCCACTGGGTTGTACCGGTGTTCGGCTCCGACTATCATCCTGCTGAGGTAGTAGATAGCCTGTTCGTGCCCCACATCGTTCTTCTGCGCGAGAAGAGCTCCTAGCGAATGATCCATCGCTCGAACGTACAGCAAGAATGGTCTTCCCATGATGGGAGGCACCAGAACCGGTGGACTGGTGAGGTAGCGTTTGATATCCCTGAACGCTTGCTGACAGATTTCGTCCCATACGAAGGATACACCTTTCTTCATGAGATACAAAAAGGGCTGACATCTTCCCGAGAGGTTGGATATGAACCTCCGGATATAAGCCAGACGGCCTTGAAATCCCCGGAGTTCCCTCAGATTGCGGGGCGGTCACATTTCTACGATGGCCTGGACTTTGTCAGGGTCCACCTGGATGCCTTTGGCGGTAATGACAAATCCCAGGAATTTGCCACTAGATACACCCAGGAAAGACTTTGTAGGGTTCATATTGAGTTGATGTTGGCGCATTAACTCGAATACCGTCCTCAAGTCTTGAATGTGATCATCTTTGAGGCGGCTCTTGACGGCTATGTCGTCCACGTAACATTCTACTGTTTTGCGTAGATGCTCGTAGAATATGTTACTCATAGCCCGTTGGTATGTAGCCCCGGCGTTCTTCAATCCGAAGGGCATGACCGTATAGAAATATACTCCCAACGGGGTCCGGAAGGCTGTGTGCTTCTCGTCTTCAGGATGCATCTTGATCTGATTGTATCCCGAGAATCCGTCCATGAAAGACATGCGTTCAAAACCGCAGGTGTTATCGATCATGATGTCCGTGATGGGAAGAGGGAACTCATCCTTGGGGCAGGCTACATTCAGATCTCGGTAATCGATACAGATACGTATTTTTCCATTTTTCTTCATGACTGGAACAACGTTGGCGACCCAGTCGGAATGTTATTCTTTTCGGATGAAAACGCAGGCTATCAGCTTCTTGACTTTAGCTTCGATGGCGTCCATCATGTCAGGGCGGAACCGGCGTTGGTGCTGCTTCATAGGCTTCGAGTCGGTCAATATATTGAGTTTATGAGTAGCCACCTTCGGGTCAAGGCCCGGCATGTCCTCATAATTCTACGCGAAGACGTCGATATATTCTTTTATCAGCTGGACAACTTCTTCCCGTTCAGCTGGGAAAAGATTGTTGCTGATGAATATCGGTTTTGGCAAAAGTTCACCCCAACATCAACCTAGATAACTTCATCTTTGGTGGGAGATTCCCTCTGCTCAAAGCGGAATTCCCACTGCGTATCCATTTGTTGAGCCCAAGAGTCATTCTCAAACGGCTCAGAATCCTGTTCGCCTGCTTCAAAGGGATCTGCCACCACCATATTTGCTGATAATGCTTGCTCGAGAGCTTCAGGTGAGTCGGAGGGTGACGAGCCGTTCTGAGAAGAGGAAAAGATATCCTCGTCTGATTTAGAGGAGGTGGTATATCCCAACCCGAAATGAGTTCGTTGATAGTAGGGGTCGCCGTGCAGCGGCGTTCGTCTGCCTCTTCCGTAGTTGAGGCCTGGCTTCCGCTCCAAGTTGTAGCCCATGTTTTGCATGATCCTCAACGCTTGCGGGCTGTATCGGTGAACTTGCATTTTTCAAGCGTCGTCATTGAAAGAATCTTCCTGGATAGCCGGTTGATCGCGCATACGGCCGAAGACTATTGAACGCTGGCTGCTGCAGGTAGGCGGGTCAATGAAGATAGAACCCTCATGCGGTCCATACGTCGTGACGACGTTGGATGATGACGCTACTTCCCAGACATACGGACGGTAGGAGTTCATAACTTCGAAGAATTTTTGTGCTATGGGTTCTACCTCGTCACGGGGAGTGGATTCCTGATTTGGAATTTGAGCGTTAATGTACTGGAAAAAAGGATGTTTATTATCATCTGGAACTCCGTTCATGGTTGTGTTTACATCGGTCGGCTGCCCGTTGCGCCGAAGGTTGATGATCAAAGGTGGAGGCTTCTGGTTCAGAGTGACCACTAGAGGATCACTCCCTTTTTCTGACCTGGATTTGTTCAGGTGAATAGCCATAGGCACCATGGCTTTTGGACGAGTGGTTCGTCCTTTCATTCTGATTGACAGTGGTAGTACGGCAGAGGGTTCTCCTGGCTCCCGGTGGGATTCCTTCTCTGTCTCGCCCGATACTTCTTCCGTGTGGTCTTGAGAGTACAACACGGCGTCGGAATAGTAGGATTTTACTCCTTTAAACGGGTTTAGGTCGGCAACCTCTGTTTGTACCGTTCCTTGGGGGTCTACATATTTAAGACATTGATGTAGGGTTAAGGAACGATGTTGTGGTCGTGGATCCACGGTCTTCCCAGCAAAATGTTGTAGGACACCTCTGAATCGATGACGTAACACGTGGCCACCGATCTGAGGTTGCCAATCTGGATCCTCAGGCGAATCTTCCCCAACGGCTTACTTCTTCCGGCGTTGAAACCCACGATTATAGTGGAGGTGTAAGCCAGTTCGCTGGTAGGAATCCTCAGTGGTCCGAGCAGACTGTGAGGGATGATGCTGATTGACGATCCCGGATCTATGTGAATCCGATCGACCTCCATAGAACCGACGTACCCGGTGTAATAGAGGGGCCTGTCATGCTTGTTATGTTTTAACAGCATGTCGTCTTGGGTGAAGGTGATATTTGGGACCACCTCCATCACACTGTGGCATTGAGGATACGCCACTGGTTCTTCGTCGGGGGACTTGAGCTGGGTCAAGCATGCCTCCGCCTGCATCAGCGCTTCGTTCAGGGCTAGACGAGTGTCTTGGGAGAGCCTGAGTAGCTCAAAGATGGAGAGCCTGGCTGGTGTATTAGCCAGTTGGGCCAGGATGTCGAAGTTGTAGGGCTTCTCAAAACCTTTGTTTGGAATGTTTTTTCACAGGTTTATCAAAGCGCACTTCTCTTTGCTTTTCCTTTGTCCGTCGGCGTCGGTTTTGAAGGGCTGGCATCTAGTACGACGGGGCCTGGTCCTGAAGGTTTGGCAGTTGAAGCGTCCGCCGGTGCATCTTCCTGACTTGCTCCGCAGTCGTTGAGGTAGGCTTTCCCTGAACGGGTTGCAGCAAATACCTCATCTTCGTCTGATGGCAAAGAAGTTGCGACCATATGGCATGGTTTGCATTTGGAGCTTTTTCTAGACGTAGCTTTAGTAGCTTTAGTCTCCTCCTCGAGCTCTGACACCAAATCCGGATGAACCCACATAATCTCGCCCTGCCGGGTGGTTAGGGGTACTAGGTCATGATTTTGACCCCTAGCTGGAGGGAGATTGACGATGTCCATCGTGGTCCGGAAAATAGGCGTGACACCGTCCATGACTTCTTGGGAAGGCAGATTGCCAAACCGCAGAGAGATCATGTTGGCCGTGACCGTCTTCTCGGTGTTGTGCAGAGTGATGGCCTTAGCATCGATTAACCCCTGGATCTTTCTTTTTAGTATGTAACACGCCTTTGTTGGGTGGTGTACGTATCTGTGGAAGATGCAGTATTTGGGGTCGTCAGTACTGCCAACTTCTTGGGGCTGCCTCAGCTCCGGAAGGGTGATCTTGCCACTTTTGACGAGACACTCGAATATACTAGGGATATCGTCGTCGTCGAAAGAGTAGACTTCGACGGGCCTGGAAGTCCCGGGTTTCGTCTGCGTGGTCGCCGTAGTCTTTTGTCTGGACGTATTGACTGTCAGAGCTTCTTTTCCTTTGGAGCTGCGAGGATGGTCGCTGCTGGGAGATGACCTCTTGCCTCTATCGGAGGCGGAGATCATAATGCCATTGTCGCGCGCCTTGCGACTGTTGTCTTCGGCGGCTACTGTCGAGATGATGAACGAGGGCGAATCATGGAACTGATATGGTCCTGTGAACACCGAGACTACGGAAAGGAGGTTTTTCCTGCAAATGTCTACTAACGCAGAGTCTGGAACTCCTGGAGGCATCTGTAAGGTGGCCTGACGAAAACGTTCGACGAAGGTGCGAACGTCCTCCTTTTCCCGCTGTTTGACTTCGATGAGAGAGGACATAGACATGTCCATTCCTCCCTCGTAGAATCGCGTGAAGAATAAAGCTTTGAAGTCCTCGAAGGAAGTAATACAGTTGTCCGCCAAGCTACGGTACCACTGATAGGCTACTCCTGAGAGGCAGCCTTTGAACACCCGAGTGAGGAGGGCGTCGTTCCCTTGTAGCAACACCGTCATCATACTGAAATAGTTCATGTACTGACTTGGTGATATTTTTCCCTCGAACAGAGCCATAGTCTGAGGTTTGTACCTCGGAGGAAAAGGGACTTCTTCCCAGATAGCTGGGTAAGGCTGGTTAATTCCCAGTTTCTTGAGCTGATCTTTATGCTTAAAGGCGTCGAACTGGGCTTTCAACTCCAGTACTGCCTGCATCGGATTTTTAGTTGGAAGCGGGACTACGGTGTAGTGCGGAGTTGGTTGTATCGTGACTCCAACGGGAGGTAATATATTCTCTGAGTGAGGAAGCGGGGGAACTGCTGACTCTTGATCTAGAGCAGGCTCTTGGCTCTGGTTGGATGGTGGTAAGTCCACCCCCACACGTATCTGAGTTGGCGGGACCGACGCTTGAGCCATGGCAGCCGCGTGCTGAGTTAGCATCATCTGGTGCATGTTCTTCATCATGGATTGCATTTGTTTCAGAGATGTCTCCAGCACAGTGATGCGTTGTTCCGCGTTTTCTGACGGCGAAGCTTCCTCGCGTCCATCTTCAACGGCGTAAGCTCCCATTTCCCTGGGCGCCATCGAAGGATTAGTATAGGTTACTGCAGAAGTCGACTCTATACTCTCAGCATCTGATTGGGGAGATTGGCGACCCCCAGCGTCGGAATCAGACGAGTACGAAGCTGGTTGCTGTGACCTTGCACGGGTGTTTTGGAATACCCCAGCTTCAGTGTTCCTGAGGAGGTCTTCGAATCTCCTTCGGCTCGGAGGCCCAGAGGGATGACGTCTTGAGCTCAACCCTCCTTTAGGTATGTGTGAAGCCATGTTCACGGATGCATGCGCGGGCTCTTCTTCCTGGAAAGACTGAGAGTAGCTCAATCGGTCAAAAACCGATCGTTTTGCTTTAGAACAGCAGCAGTCAATCATAATTTTATGACTATTACAACCTTGCTCGCTAGGGGGGCATAATAGACATGTTGGAAGGTCCCCTCTCCTTACGCTTCTGGATTAGACATTCGCGCAAGTCAGGAGGAGTAGAGGAAGAAGACGACGGCTTGTTCCTTCTGTTCCCATCAGTGGGCATGCGGAGATTGGGCACCATGGTTTTCCCTATGCCACCTGTGTACAACAGGTTGGCCATCTGGGTAGCGGATAATCCCCTGGGAGGGTGTTCTTCCGCAACCTGAGCTTGTCTTATGTCGTGGGACTTTGCCTGGCGTAATTTGGAGATTTGCTCAGACTGGCGTAAAGCTGAAGAGGTCCTCAGTCGGCCGTCGGCTTCCCGCGTAATCCGGAGGGTAGGCAGATTGCTTCTTCGCTGGCGTAACGGTCGAGAAGTTGAGTACTCTGCCGCTTGCTTCCCCTTACGGAAATCACAGCGCTCATCTGGTTCCCCGTAGAGGTCAGATGTTGTCTTGCGCATGGAGCATAATTTGTACTTCCGACTTGGCGCTGAGGCATCATCAGAAGTTTGGTCTGTACCGCGCGTAGCGAGAGACTGGTTTCTACGCGTAGAGCGCAGTGGATACTTCTGGGTTAGTGCTGAGGCTTTGCCCGAAGCTTTGTCTGTACCGCGCATAGCGGGAGACTAGTTTCTACGCGTAGAGCGCAGTGGATACTTCTGGGTTAGCACTGAGGCTTTGCCCGAAGTTTCGTCTGTACCGCGCGTAGCGGAAAACTGAATTTTACGTGCAGGGCACGGAGGGAGCAATGCTACAACCTCATTGGTCGGAGAGGTCGGAGAGATCGAAGAGTCCACAGGAATGGTAGAGGATGTTTTGGGCATCCAGACCTTGCGCAGCTTCCTGTTGTCTTGGACGGAGAGAGGGTGAGAGCTACCCCCGGTTCGAAGCATGTCTTCGTAGGCAGACTGGTCGAATTGGACGACCAGTGTCTTCTTCATGGTTCCTATAGATACCGCATCGTGTTGAGCAATTGCTTCCTCATCAGAAGAGAAAGATGTCCCCAGCAGAGTCGCCATCTTGTTTGTGGTATTAAACGAAAGAATAAAAATGTATTCAAGATAGAGTTTATACGAAACCCGTCTTCTTTGGTTTACAAACAAACTTGTATAATTTGATCCTATACGAGGATATGGGAGTACAATTTATTTAATCTGGATAAATATTGCTATAGGTGTCTGATCTGCAGTCGATCACTTTAGCCCTTGGACCATACGATGTTGAAGAAGTGCCGTAGAAGACAGGAAGCAGCTTCGAAGGTTGCAGAAGAGGGTGGATGCACGATGCCAAAGTCGTCGATCCCTACTCTCTGTCTGAGCTTCGGATTCTCTCTCTCTCTCACTCTTGACCTCTGGTTCAATCTTTCTTGGAAGTTCGACCTTGTGATCTTTCGACCCTGGATCTGATATTAGTATTCTCGACCAATTTTCTGACCTTCCAATTTGTCGACCCTTTCCCTCATTGATAGAGGTCTCTATTTATAGAGTTTTAGTGACAGTGACCACTCCGTCGGTGTAAAAACCGAGGAGTGGAAAGTACAGCACCCTTTTACACAACGGTTAAAGTAATCAATGCCTGCGTATAGATGATCCTTTGAATGAGCGTGTGACGCGGGTCCAACTAAGGGACAAAACGCGTATAATCGCTACGAAGATCACGGCGTAGAAGCCACGTAGGTAGGTATCCATTGTGTAGAAGAGGTTGGCATAGAAGCCAAATGTCTGTCACCATGGCATAGAAGCCAAATAGTTATCAAACCGGCATAGAAGCCGAATAGGCGTTACAGCCGAATAGGCGTAGAAGCCGAGTGGTCATAGAGGCCAAGCAGGCGTAGAAGCCGAGTGGTCATAGAGGCCGAGCAGGCGTAGAAGCCGAGTGGTCATAGAGGCCGAGCAGGCGTAGAAGCCAAATGGTCATAGAGGCCGAGCAGGCGTAGAAACCGAGTGGTCATAGAGGCCGAGCAGGCGTAGAAGCCGAATGGGCGTTGAAGCCGAGCAGGCGTAGAAGCCGAATGGGCGTTGAGACGAGCAGGCGTAAAAGCCGAATGGGCACAAACGCTGGATGGACGTAGAAGCCGCTGCGTACCGTGCCATAGTACTGATGTGGACATTTTAGCCGGAATTACGGCTTTTGAAGATATAATCAAATCTCTTGCATTAAATGCCGAGATTTGCCACCATCCTGTGCATTAAATGTGGAGGCATATTTTTGAAGGTCTGCAACCCCTTCTGCGCATCAGTCGCAGAGACGTGCCTTGAGAAACTGTCACCGCTCTGTGCATCAGACGAAGAGACGTGCCTCGAACCCCGTACGGAGTGCAGCTTTTGATGTGGCAGGCGGTTTGTCTACTGCAGAACGTAAAACAGCTCGTGTTTTGCCTGTGTAAAATAAGGCAGCGTATCCCTTCGTGCTTTGTAAAAGCAGTTTACGTAAAGGGGATGGTGGTATTTGACAGCCTGGGTCGCAGTGCTGTGCCATAATTATAGCCGTCGTTTGGGTAGTTGAGCCGTATCCCTGCAAGTGATACACTTTAGAAGTATTAGTATGTGGAGTCATCGGTTAGTATATTATCTGTTGTTAGTATTGGTACATGGAGGAGACCAAATGAAGTTTGGTTACAGACTTGGGGCTCTGGCATGGGGCACTGTAGCAGTGCACCCAAATGGTGCCTGTCAGTTAGGCTTGGGGGCAGTCCCTTTGCACTGCAGAGGCATGCCTTAGTGCATCTCAATTTTAGTTTGGTATCAGTCATCAGTTATACACTGATACATATCAGGGACTGTATGAGGTATCAGTACAGGCAATTGTAGGAGTTGATGCAGGCAAGGTATAAAGTCAAGTGTCAATAGGGTATATATAGATATGTAGGTTAGTGATGTTTAGAGATGTTAGATAGGAGTGTACTAAGATGGTATCTAGAGGGAAACAAGTAGGTTAGAATTGATAGGCTCTCACAACTTTTTCAAAATTTTTATGAATTTGGAGAGATGCTGTATCATCTAATGCTATAATTAAGTTGACACCTCATAAGAATTTTGGACCCATGCATATTATATATATATATATATATATATATATATATATATATATATATATATATATATATATATAATCCAAAATATTATAAAATTTCATTACATAAGTTTGATTTTGTTACTAAAAATAGTGTATAAACTAATTTTGGACCCATGCATATTATATATATATATATAAGCTAATGAAGCCAAAACATATCTTTCTTCTAATTAAAGGTTAATAGACTAAGCCAGCCAAAACACATCACACATTTTTCTCGTAGTTAAGTCTAGTTTGATTCATGAAATCATAATCTTGAAAGAAAAAAAACATTCATTTTATATATTTAAATGTTAAAAAGAAAAAAAAACATATTGCCTCTCTCTAACTAAGTTTCTAGACATTATTGAAGGCTATTAAACATTCTATAGTGTTTTTATTGTTAGGACAAAATATTGAGCAATAGATATTATGGTATGGAAGAGGAATAAAATAGTAGTTAAAGGGAGATGCTAGGAGTAGAATTAGACCTAAACAGACATGGGGTGAAGATTTAAAGAAATATTAAAAAAAGGAGGAAGTGAGTCATCTAATTCTTCCAAGTAGTTTTATTATTACTATCATTATTATACTGCAACAAACAGCTAATTCTTTGTGAGTCATCTAATTCTTCCATTCCGCATTATTAAGGGTATGACTTAAGTAATATCTGTTATCAATTATATTCTTTTTTTCATCTATCTTACCAGATGGCACCCAAGAGAGCGACACCTCCTACTGTTAAGGAGGAAGTGATGCCTCCTACTATTAAGGAGGAGATGATGCCTCCTACTGTTAAGGAGGAAGAGATACCACCTGTTGTATCTCAGACGGGGAGTTCCAGTCACCCAGCACCCATAGTGGAGATTGATAACATAAACCCCGTTTATGCGCAGTATCTGAAGGACTGGTATCTGCCCCAGTTTTTTGGATATCCTCGAGATTGATACTGTGATGTTTCATATACTTTTATTGTGGTTATTGTGTGATTGTGATACTTATATATTATATCCATTTTGTGACTGTGATACTTATATATTATGCATTTTGTGTGACTGTGATACTATTATTTTGTATGTATTGTGTAACTGTGATATTTTATATATTTTGTGTGCATTAATTGTATGACTGTGATACTTTTATTCATATTAAATGATGTTAATATACCGGTATTGAGTGTTCCACCGAAGGGGTCGGCGAACCCAGAGAATTCAACGGAGGGTTGCTCCGGGTCTATTTTTAATTAAAAATTTATAAATTGCAGGAATAATAGTTTGGAACAATTCAGTATTTTTTTTTGTAAAATTGGCGACGTACTTAGCGACTGTTTGTGGTATTAAATGAAAGAATGAAAATGTATTCAAGATGGGATTTATACGAAACCCGCCTTCTTTGGTTTACAAACAAACTTGTACAATTTGATCCTATACGAGGATATGAAGTACAATTTATTTAATCTGGATAAATATTGCTATAGGTGTCTGATCTGCAGTCGATTACTTTAGCCCTTGGACCACACGATGTTGAAGAAGTACCGTAGAAGACAGGAAGCAGCTTCGAAGGTTGCAGAAGAGGGTGGAGACAAGAAGTTGTAATCACCTGAAAATTTTAAGAATTTTTAAATTTAATTTTCTGAATTTAATTAGCAATTTTCTGTATTTTTTAAAACCAATAAACTAGGGTATTCTAATTTAAAATAAATTTTTAAAAGATATTAAATAATATTAAAATGTGATAAAAATTATATTTTCAAGTATAAAATTAAAAACCGAGCATGGGGTATTTTTTCGGGAATTTATTGGATCCCGGATAAATTTTTAAAGCATTAAAAACTATTGATAAAATTAACTGATTAATTAAACCAAATTAATTAATAAACCAAACCAAACCAGAGAGTGAACCGGACCGGACCGGCCGGTCTGACTAGACCGGACCGCTCAGACTAGCGGGTCGGATCCGGGTCAGACCCGACCCGCCAGCACCCGAACCGACCCGATTGTAAACCCTAACCCCTGAATTCCGATCGACCCGACCCTTCACCTGGCCGGCGGCCGTTTCCGCCGCCGTGGCAGCCGGCCGACCTCTCGATTCGACTCCCCCGTAACCGGCGACCTGTCCCCTTCAGCTTTCGGCCAACCTCCGGCGGTTTCCCTCCCCCTACGACCCTATATAAGTCTAGGAATCCTCCGGCCGGACTCCCTTTCATCCCCATCGACTCCGGCGACTTCCTTCCGTCTCCGACCACCCGGCGCTGCAACCCAGAACCCCCGGCGACCTCCTCTCCGTTCCAGCCAGCCCTCGGCGCCACCGCTCAGACCTCCAGCAACCCCGCTACACCACCAGCAAACCCGCAGCCGCCTCCCTCCGAACAGAACCGCCCGACTCCGGCACCTCCCCGCCTCGCCCAGCTTCCAGACCTCACCGGCCGACCGCCGGGACCTCCCCGAGCCTTTCTCGACCACCGCTGGCCTGAACCCTACCTCCAGTGTAGCGGAAACTCTGCCCAAGACAGGACACAGCTTGGACACGGATCCAGGACACAGGGACTCGAGTTTGACACGCGTAGATACGGACTTCTTGAACCCTGTTCAGGTACCCATAACTTTTGACTCGTAGCTCCGATTTTAATTCCGTAAATTGTATCGCGTAGCCTGTATGACCCTCTCGGTGCCCGGATAAACCGTTCGGGGCATCGCGTCCTGTGGTGATCGCACACCGCGATCCAAAAACAGGAAAAACTAAGCCCTGTTTCACCCCGGAATCGAGTACGCCCCGCCAAACGGGACGACTTGGTCGCGTGCGGTCTTCACAAATACTTGCGCGTCGTTGATACGGACGTGCAGGATTTCGCAGAAGCTGATTCGGATGTGCGTGCACACCGAAATCAGTGCGTATCCGCGGACAACGCCCCGTATCCGACTTTTATGTATTTAGCTGTAACTTAGTGTATACCCGTCAGATCGAGACGAAACTTGCGCCATCGGACTCGTAGCAATACGCTGGTCCTGTGGGTCAAGTTTGGTTCGATTCTGAGAACGTTGGAAGATCGCGTGTCGTGGGCCCCACAGGCTCCACCCGACGGGCGATTTTGAGAACGGCTCATCGGAATCCAATTCTGGAAGTTCCGTTGGGTTCGTATCAATGTTCCTGACTTGCTGACACTAAGTTAGACTGATTTGGAGACCTTTGACCCTGACCCGGTTTTCGGTGCAAAACGGCCCACATATGGACCCGCTTTGGCCCAGAAATGTCGTTTTTGACCTTGTGTCCAAACTGGACTTAAGGACAGGCGTTTCTATCTATTTCTTATGTTCTGAGACTGTTGATAATGTTCATTTCAGCTTTTGGAGGAGTTATTGCTGAAACCACTGTTACAGGGACCGCTACTGGTATTCCAATCCCAGGCAAGTGTACCTTGCCATAAATTGCAGTTTAATTAGTTTATTTTGTTCTCTTGCTCTATTTTCTATGACTAGTGTACATGATATAACCTAGGACCGTATGACATACTTAGTGTCCGATTACAGTCGGGTGCCAACTCCGTACGCGGAGTTGTGTATGTCATTTAGTGATGGACATTCGAGACCCTTTATATTCTTGTGCTTGTATATCAAGTACACCATAACCTAGGACACTTGACACCATACATTGACAGAATCTTCCTGAGATATTCAAGGTGATTCTGTATAGGATACAGGATGGACATAGTTATTATACTTTTAGATTATGACTGTTGCATTAGCTCCGATCTCACGTGACATGGACATGAGACGTGTGGTTACATTGGGTGGGGAGAGACACACAGGCTACAGGCTGTTCTATACATATACTACTATTGTGAGGTTGTAGACTCTCGAGCAGAGCTAGACCACTACTAGATATTGCTGCTACCGGCTCCCCGACACAGAGCTTGTAGCGGTCTCAGCCTGAGTACTAGTGTTGCTCTCAGTTGTATTTTCACATAGATGGTTATGTAGATACCCTGCTTATTTCATTTACTATTTTACTGCATATATTTTGGCTTGTATTATTTGTACCTTGCTATGTCCCCTGAGGACCTGGATCCGGATGATGTCCCCAGGTTTAGCAGAAGAACACTATCCCGAGGTTTACGGGACAGGAGCTGAAGCTGTACCAGAAGCTGTTGCTGAAGGAGTACCTGACATAGAAGCAGAGGTGATGGCTGAAGACTTTTCATGAGCTTATGGTTTTTGTACTCTTCAGATATATTATCTTAGACTCTTTTGTTCTGGTCTGATGAACCAGTGTTTTAGACTCTTATCGGGTTGTTCCCCGACATACTCTGCTGAGACTGGACTTTGATGTACTTTCTTTATTTTGCTGATGTTCTTATTATTCTGTGTGTGGATGAGATTAGTATTTTGACTTGATGTTGTAGACCTATATTACAGCTTAAGTATGCTCGATGGATCCATTAAATTGGGATGTCCATCGATGTGTACTGCTGGCCATTGTCACGTGTCTAGTCTCTCGATATTTTGGGACTGGGGCGTGACATGGTTTTTGTGGTGGCCCATGCAGGTCAACGACAAAATTGTTTTGGTCTCAACTTAGGGGCCAAGCAAACCTGTAAAAGGATAGGATAGGTTATAGGATCTCATCCATTTGTTGAATCGTTTTTGAAACTCTATATCGTATTCGAATTAAGTACTTGATTTGCATCCTGCTTGACTCTATTTAACGTTCTCATAAAGTTTATTTTGGATGCAGAAAGATGGATCCAAGAAATGGAGATGAAATTCCTTTTACACCACAAAACGCTGTGGTTACCTATGGAGATGGAGTTACACCAGAGAACAGAGGTCAATCCTCTCAAAGTGGACAAGATGAGCAGCATAACTCAAGGTTCAGGCATGATGATATTCCACCACCGCCGCAGTTCACTCCACAGATGCCTGCCTTCCCACCAGGGCAAGCAATGGATGGGCTGCAAGTGTTCCAGATGTTTTATGCCATGATGCAAGCTCAACAACAAGTTCAACAGGAGGCGCAGTGTCAGGAGGCAGAGAACCTGAGAACCAGCCTAGTAAATGCATTGGAGCAGGCAAACCCGCAAGCTAGGCGACCAGCGACGGGATCTATCACTGATTTCCGTCAACTCAAGCCCCGTACCTTTTCGGGCAAGGAAGGACCAACTGAAGTGCATGAGTGGCTCACCAATACACAACATCAGTTGGAAGCAGCTAAACTTCCGCGGGAGAGATGGATGACTGCTGTCCGAATGCAACTGACAGAAAACGCGCACCACTGGTGGCTAGCTGAAGAGAGGAGACTCGGACATGACCGAGTCACTTGGGAGGAGTTCTCCAGACTCTTCCAAGAGATGTATATCCCAGCCGTTGCTAGATCAGAACTCCGAGATAAGTTCAACCGCCTTATCCAGGGCAACATGACGGTGGAGGAATATAATGCTGAATTCATTCGCCTGAGTCATTTCGCCCCTTCTCTAATTCCTACTGAAGAAGAAAAGGAGGAGAAATTCTTTGACGGACTCAGGTTCGAGCTTCAGAGGTTGATTGGATCTGTTGCCCCTACATCGTACAACGACGTCCTTGCTGCAGCACGACACATGGAGCGCGTCACCAGGAGGGAGTCAAGTCTGAAGCGGCCATTTATCTCAGCACCATCCAAGGCAGCACAAGGGGATTCTGCAAAGCGACTCCAGAGGAATATACCGCAGAGAGCAGCACCAAGAACCCTACCTACTTGTCATTTCTGTGGCAAGTTGGGTCACATTAAAAAGGAGTGCAGACGCAAATTGGGTCTGTGCCTGGTTTGCGGATCCAACCAGCATCTATCCAGAGACTGCACAGCACGCCGAGAGGGAGCACCACGACTAGCTCTACCTGCACCAAGGCCAGATTATCCAACAGTGGGAGCACAGCAGACGGGAGTTGGAGGAGTCAGACCACCAGCTCCAGGAGGATATCAGCCGAGACCTCCATTGCCACCTCAAGCAGCACTATTCCAACAGGCTCGTCAGCAGAGGGGTCCAGCCCAGGGACGAGGTCAGGCTTTTGCATTGGCTGTTCAGGAGGAAGCTATTGCTAGAGAAGTTATAGCAGGTACCATTTTAGTAGCTTCATTACCTGCTGTAGCTTTATTTGATTCTGGGGCATCACACTCGTTCATAGCTGCTAGCTTCGTAGCTACCCATCGAGTAGCTACTGCACCCCTTCCGAAGACTAAGAGAATTCTTACGGGAGGTAGAATTATACCTGTTAGTGATATCTGTAGATCATGTTCAGTAGTAGTCTGCGGGAGAGAGATGCGAGCCCAATTTCTGATCTTTTCTATGCCTGACTATGATGTTGTACTTGGTATGGACTGGTTAAGTCAGTATCATGCTACTCTTGATTGTCGGCTTGGAAAAGTTATATTCAGACCACCTGGACACTCAGAGTTTGAATTTCTTCGAGGAGCTGTAGAACAAGGTGTTCAGCCAACTCTTAGGGTATTAACTGTAGAAGGGGAGTCAAGTTACCCAAGAGTTATCTCAGAGTTTGTGGATGTATTTCCCGATGATCTTCCAGGTCTACCACCTGATCGGAAAATAGAATTCACCATAGACTTAACTCCAGGAGCAGAACCTATCACTTCATCGGTTTATAGGCTAGCCCCTAAGGAGTTAGTAGAGTTGAAGAAGCAAGTTGATGAACTTCTGGAGAAAGGTTTCATCCGGCCTAGTGTTTCACCTTGGGGAGCACCTATACTTTTTGTACCAAAGAAGGATGGAACAGTTCGCCTATGCATTGATTACAGGGCGTTAAACGCTGTGACCATTAAGAACCGGTATCCCTTGCCACGCATTGATGACTTATTTGATCAATTGAGTGGAGCTAGGGTATTTTCAAAGATTGACCTTAGATCCGGTTATCACCAGATTAGGGTGAGGAAGGAAGATATCCCGAAGACAGCCTTTAGAACAAAGTATGGACACTATGAATTCTTAGTAATGCCGTTTGGTTTAACCAACGCGCCTGCTGTATTCATGAGCTTGATGAACCGAGTCTTCCATCAATACTTGGATAAATTCGTGGTGGTATTTATCGATGACATTCTGGTATATTCCAAAAGCTACGAAGAGCACGAGGAGCATCTCAGAATCGTGCTAGAGACGTTGAGGCAGGAGAAGCTTTATGCTAAGCTCAGTAAATGTGAGTTTTGCATGGATAAGGTGCCATTCTTAGGGCATATTATCTCAGGAGAAGGACTGTCAGTGGATCCAGAGAAGGTTGCTGCTATTGAGACTTGGCCTACACCGACATCAGTTGCTGAGGTGAGGAGTTTTCTAGGACTTGCTGGATATTATAGAAGGTTCGTAAAAAATTTCTCAAGGATTGCAGAGCCAATGACGAAGTTGACACGGAAGGATCAGGACTTTGCATGGACAGAAGAATGTCAGATGGCCTTTGAAGAATTGAAGAGGCGTCTAACAACAGCACCGGTCTTGACTCTTCCTTCAGGGTCAGGCGGTTTTGTTGTTTATAGCGATGCGTCAGGTAGTGGCCTAGGATGTGTTTTGATGCAACACGGCAAAGTTATTGCTTATGCATCGAGACAGTTGAAGGTCCATGAGAAGAATTACCCAACGCATGATCTGGAGCTAGCTGCTGTAATATTTGCACTAAAGATTTGGAGGCATTATCTTTATGGTGAGAAGGTGGAAATCTTCACTGATCACAAAAGTCTGAAGTATGTATATACTCAGAAAGAGCTTAACATGAGGCAAAGACGCTGGCTAGAGTTGATGGTGGACTTTGATATAGATCTGCGGTACCACCCAGGGAAGGCGAATGTAGTAGCAGACGCACTTAGCAGGAAGCCTACGGCTTATTTCTTGACGACGCAGCCTGAGCTATTGAGAGATCTACAGGAGCTTCAGATAGAGGTTATTCTACCAAGACAAAGGGGCTTGCTGGCTAATCTGGAAGTGAAGTCATCGCTTGTGGAAAGGATTAAAGAGGCTTTCCCCACTGATGCAAGATTTCGAAGACTCAAAGAGAAGACAGAAGCAGGCATGCAGACGGGACTTCGCATACATGAGGATGGTACATTAAGGTGCGAAGATCGTCTATATGTTCCAAATGGAGAATTGAGACAGGAGCTAATGACTGAAGCCCATAGCTCCATATACTCTGTTCATCCAGGAGGAACAAAGATGTATCGAGATCTAAGGCAGTATTATTGGTGGCATAGAATAAAGAGAGAGATTGCTAGATTTGTAGCTAAATGCTTAGTCTGTCAACAAGTGAAAGCCGAGCATCAGAGGACTGCAGGAATGTTGCAGCCGCTTCCCATACCAGAATGGAAGTGGGAACATATCACCATGGACTTTGTCACAGGATTCCCAAGGAGCCCCAGCGGAAAAGATGCGGTATGGGTTATCGTGGATCGACTCACTAAATCGGCACATTTCTTGTCGTTTAGAGTTGGACAGTCCACAGAGGTACTAGCCGACATGTATATGCGACAAATTGTAAAGTTGCATGGAGTGCCGGTTAGTATTGTATCAGATCGAGACTCGAGATTTACTTCTCATTTCTGGCGAAGCATGCAAGAGAGTCTTGGCACCAGACTTAAATTCAGCACTGCCTATCATCCACAGACAGATGGTCAATCAGAACGTACAATCCAGATCTTAGAGGATTTGCTGCGATCTTGTATGTTAGATTTTGGAGGGTCTTGGGAAGATCATTTGCATTTAGTGGAGTTCTCATACAACAATAGTTATCAGGCAAGCATTAAGATGGCACCATTCAAGGCGTTGTACGGTAGGAAGTACAGATCGCCAATATGCTGGAGTGACGTCGGAGAGCGTCAAATATTGGTGCCAGAGTTGGTAATGCAAACAGTGGAGAAGGTGAAACAAATCCAGAATCATCTTCGGGCAGCTCAGGACAGACAGAAGCATTGGACTGATACACACCGACGTCCCCTGGAGTTCAAGGAAGGAGAGCATGTATTCCTGAAGATTTCGCCTACCCGAGGTACCATTCGCTTTGGGAGCAGAGGCAAATTGAGTCCAAGGTACATTGGGCCCTTCGATATTCTGGAGCGCATTGGTGAGGTGGCCTATCATCTTGCATTACCTCCATCCTTAGAGGGAGTGCACGATGTATTCCATGTCTCACAGTTGAGAAGGTATGTGACTGACCCAAGTCACATAGTGGATCATTCTGAGATCGCAGTAGGCCCAAGCCTGAGATATGAAGAACAACCAGTGGGTATACTCGGTACCAGCGAGAAGACACTGCGAGGACAGACAATTAAACTGGTTCGTGTGGCTTGGAAGCAACACTCTCCTGGTGAATCTACCTGGGAGAGGGAGGATATCATGCGCCAGCGATATCCCCATTTATTCGAGGATGCAGGTATATCCTAAGTAATTTTTGTAATTCCTATAGTGCTGTTCTAGTATTAGCTTTATCTTTAATTGCGAGGACGCAATTTTTTTAAGGGGGGTAGATTGTAATCACCTGAAAATTTTAAGAATTTTTAAATTTAATTTTCTGAATTTAATTAGCAATTTTCTGTATTTTTTAAAACCAATAAACTAGGGTATTCTAATTTAAAATGAATTTTTAAAAGATATTAAATAATATTAAAATGTGATAAAAATTATATTTTCAAGTGTAAAATTAAAAACCGAGCATGGGATATTTTTTCGGAAATTTATTGGATCCCGGATGAATTTTTAAAGCATTAAAAACTATTGATAAAATTAACTGATTAATTAAACCAAATTAATTAATAAACCAAACCAAACCAGAGAGTGAACCGGACCGGACCGGCCGGTCTGACTAGACCGGACCGCTCAGACTAGCGGGTCGGATCCGGGTCAGACCCGACCCGCCAGCGCCCGAACCGACCCGATTGTAAACCCTAACCCCTGAATTCCGATCGACCCGACCCTTCACCTGGCCGGCGGCCGTTTCCGCCGCCGTGGCAGCCGGCCGACCTCTCGATTCGACTCCCCCGTAACCGGTGACCTGTCCCCTTCAGCTTCCGGCCAACCTCCGGCGGTTTCCCTCCCCCTACGACCCTATATAAGTCTAGGAATCCTCCGGCCGGACTCCCTTTCATCCCCATCGACTCCGGCGACTTCCTTCCGTCTCCGACCACCCGGCGCTGCAACCCAGAACCCCCGGCGACCTCCTCTCCGTTCTAGCCAGCCCTCGGTGCCACCGCTCAGACCTCCAGCAACCCCGCTACACCACCAGCAAACCCGCAGCCGCCTCCCTCCGAACAGAACCGCCCGACTCCGGCACCTCCCCGCCTCGCCCAGCTTCCAGACCTCACCGGCCGACCGCCAGGACCTCCCCGAGCCTTTCTCGACCACCGCTGGCCTGAACCCTACCTCCAGTGTCACGGAAATTCTGCCCAAGACAGGACAGCTTGGACACGGATCCAGGACACAGGGACTCGAGTTTGACACGCGTAGATACGGACTTCTTGAACCCTGTTCAGGTACCCATAACTTTTGACTCGTAGCTCCGATTTTAATTCCGTAAATTGTATCGCGTAGCCTGTATGACCCTCTCGGTGCCCGGACAAACCGCTCGGGGCATCGCGTCCTGTGGTGATCGCACACCGCGATCCAAAAACAGGAAAAACTAAGCCCTATTTCACCCCGAAATCGAGTACGCCCCGCCAAACGGGATGACTTGGTCGCGTGCGGTCTTCACAGATACGTGCGTGTCGTTGATACGGACGTGCGGAATTTCGCAGAAGCTGATTCGGATGTGCGTGCACACCGGAATCAGTGCGTATCCGCGGACAACGCCCCATATCTGACTTTTCTGTATTTAGCTGCAACTTAGTGTATACCCGTTAGATCGAGACGAAACTTGCGCCATCGGACTCGTAGCAATACGCTGGTCCTGTGGGTCAAGTTTGGTTCGATTCTGAGAACGTTGGAAGATCGCGTGTCGTGGGCCCCACAGGCTCCACCCGACGGGCGATTTTGAGAACGGCTCATCGGAATCCAATTCTGGAAGTTCCGTTGGGTTCGTATCAACGTTCCTGACTTGTTGACACTAAGTTAGACTGATTTGGAGACCTTTGACCCTGACCCGATTTTCGGTGCAAAACGGCCCACATATGGACCCGCTTTGGCCCAGAAATATCGTTTTTGACCTTGTGTCCAAACTGGACTTAAGAACAGGCATTTCTAGCTATTTCTTATGTTCTGAGACTGTTGGTAATGTTCATTTTAGCTTTTGGAGGAGTTATTGCTGAAACCACTGTTACAGGGACCGCTACTGGTATTCCAATCCCAAGCAAGTGTACCTTGCCATAAATTGTAGTTTAATTAGTTTATTTTGTTCTCTTGCTCTATTTTCTGTGACTAGTGTACATGATATAACCTAGGATCGTATGACATACTTAGTGTCCGATTACAGTCGGGTGCCAACTCCGTACGCGGAGTTGTGTATGTCATTTAGTGATGGACATTCGAGACCCTTTATATTCTTGTGCTTGTATATCAAGTACACCATAACCTAGGACACTTGACACCATACATTGACAGAATCTTCCTGAGATATTCAAGGTGATTCTGTATAGGATACAGGATGGACATAGTTATTATACTTTTAGATTATGACTGTTGCATTAGCTCCGATCTCACGTGACATGGACATGAGACGTGTGGTTACATTGGGTGGGGAGAGACACACAGGCTACAGGCTGTTCTATACATATACTACTATTGTGAGGTTGTAGACTCTCGAGCAGAGCTAGACCACTACTAGATATTGCTGCTACCGGCTCCCCGACACAGAGCTTGTAGCGGTCTCAGCCTGAGTACTAGTGTTGCTCTCAGTTGCATTTTCACATAGATGGTTATGTAGATACCCTGCTTATTTCATTTACTATTTCACTGCATATATTTTGGCTTGTATTATTTGTACCTTGCTATGTCCCCTGAGGACCTGGATCCGGATGATGTCCCCAGGTTTAGCAGAAGAACACTATCCCGAGGTTTACGGGACAGGAGCTGAAGCTGTACCAGAAGCTGTTGCTGAAGGAGTACCTAACATAGAAGCAGAGGTGATGGCTGAAGACTTTTTATGAGCTTATGGTTTTTGTACTCTTCAGATATATTATCTTAGACTCTTTTGTTCTGGTCTGATGAACCAGTGTTTTAGACTCTTATCGGGTTGTTCCCCGACATACTCTGCTGAGACTGGACTTTGATGTACTTTCTTTATTTTGCTGATGTTCTTATTATTCTGTGTGTGGATGAGATTAGTATTTTGACTTGATGTTGTAGACCTATATTACAGCTTAAGTATGCTCGATGGATCCATTAAATTGGGATATCCATCGATGTGTACTGCTGGCCATTGCCACGTGTCTAGTCCCTCGATATTTTGGGACTGGAGCGTGACAGAAGCCGAGTGGTCATAGAGGCCGAGCAGGCGTAGAAGCCAAATGGTCATAGAGGCCGAGCAGGCGTAGAAACCGAGTGGTCATAGAGGTCGAGCAGGCGTAGAAGCCGAATGGGCGTTGAAGTCGAGCAGGCGTAGAAGCCGAATGGGCATTGAAGCCGAGCAGGCGTAGAAGCCGAATGGGCACAAACGCTGGATGGGCATAGAAGCCGCTGCGTACCGTGCCATAGTGCTGATGTGGACATTTTAGCCAGAATTACGGCTTTTGAAGATATAATCAAATCTCTTGCATTAAATGCCGAGATTTGCCACCATCCTGTGCATTAAATATGGAGGCATATTTTTGAAGGTCTGCAACCCCTTCTGCGCATCAGTCGCAGAGACGTGCCTTGAGAAACTGTCATCGCTCTGTGCATCAGACGTAGAGACGTGCCTCGAACCCCGTACGGAGTGCAGCTTTTGATGTGGCAGGCGGTTTGTCTACTGCAGAACGTAAAACAGCTCGTGTTTTACCTGTGTAAAACAAGGCAGCGTATCCCTTCGTGCTTTGTAAAAGCAGTTTACGCAAAAGGGATGGCGGTATTTGACAGCCTGGGTCGCAGTGCTGTGCCATCATTATAGCCATCGTTTGGGTAGTCGAGCCGTATCCCTTTGTCAGAAGTCCAGACGTCAGGTTCATTGCAGGCTCTGACAGGTTCATTGCAGGATCTGACAGGTTCACTTCGGAGATACGAAGCGTCTCTTGTACACCTCAATGCTACGTTTGAAAGAGGATGAGTTTTACGCCCTGGAGGCGATGAAGCACCATGTTTATGCTGAAGCGGCTTGGACGTACTGCCTTACGCGGATGGCCCTCTTTTGAGCTTTATATTTCATACTGTGTTTTTAGCGGAAACAGCTATGTTGCACGTCTGATGGCTCTGAAGGCCTCTGCTTACGCTGCTCTGCACCAATATGCTGCGTATAGCCATCCGGCGTATTTTTTATGCTTCTACAGCGACGTTTAGCGACATTTTTTACATCGCTAATGACGTCGCTAAACGTCGATAAATACGTCGATGTACGTCGCAAACTGATGACATGGCAGTACTGCCAGGTCATTAAAGACGTCGCTATATAAGTCGCTAATTAGCGACGTTTAGCGACGTGTTATTACGTCGCTAATTAGCGACTCTGAGTCGCTAAACGTCGCTAAATTAGCGACACGTATAAGTCGCTAAAAACGTCGGTATAGCGACATTTAGCGACGTTTTTCCTTTCAGCGACGTGATCATTACCGACTTCTGTAAAACGTCGCTAATTACGTCGCTAAATGTGATTGGAGACGTTTTTTTGTCTTTTAGCGATGTTTTTGGGCGTCGCTAATTTTACTTTTTCTGATAGTGGTAACAGTAAATAGATGTGAATATACAAGATACAATAATAGATACAAGAGATATACAATAAAGAAAATACTGTAAATAAATACGAGAATAAACAATATGACAATGAACAAGAATACTAATGTCTAAGTGTGTGAGTACTAGCTTTAACATGTGATCGGCTTGAAAACTTGCACAAGAGTAAATGACATGGTTAATCATATGTACGGTGTATGATCAACACTCACAAGGAACAAGACATGCACAAGGAGGGTATGATCACATATCTATACTAAAATACTCCCCATCCCCGACTAGTATAGGGGATCCAACCATGGTATGCTATGGCACGGGATTCTCAAGGAAGATAGCGACTCTCCCCGAGAATCAGTGTCTGTACATGTACAAGATAAACAATGAAACAAGGCTTGCACAAAATACATAATATACCAAGGAATAACATCTCATGAGAAGATCCGGATATACCAATCCGTGTAACCATCGTGTGAAAAAATTATGGATATCTACACTAGATATAGTGAACATAAAGGATATCATAAATGAGAAACTATCAGAGAATGTACTCGCCTGAAGTCCAGTGAATAGTATCACAGATGTCTGATACGGTGCCTCGAAGACCTAGATATGGAATATTATATCAATACAAGGTTTCGAAATAAAAATAAGTTAAACTAGTCAACTTCTAGGTCAATGAGCCATTTCTAAGTCAAAATAGTCAAACTAGGTCAACTCTAAGTCAAAATGGTCAAACTAGGTCAAACTAGGTTGCATGAGTCTATCTCAATGATGTTGGGTTCATAAACTATGAAACTAGGTCATATAAGCTAAATCTAGGATACTAAGATACCGTATCGCAAGATACGCAAACAAGAGATATGAATTAGTATATATATATATATATATATATATATATATATATATATATATATCCAAACAATATTAAATATATTAATCATAATTAAAATTACTAAATGGATACCTATTTTGAACCAACTCGGTATCGCACCACTAAACTTCCAACTCGACACCCAAACCCAATATACCTTGAGTATTCTTGATACCTTGATACTTACCTTGACCTCTCAAGGTGAAAGATATCTAGTATATAGTAGCTACCCCATTAGCTATATAGACATGCATATATCAATCCAATATAGTTTTTAGTATCCACTTAATATCAACTACTAGTATATACTAAAACTATTAAATATTTACTAATATACTACTACCTACTACCCACATACAAAACATATATACACATACACATATATATCTAACTAGAATGTATAAGAGATATATACATATATAATAGATACATACTAAACTAGATACTATCAAGCTACTAATAATTACATCTCTAGATACTAGCTAACTACTACTAGTTAACTAACTCGCTAACTATTTAACCAAACAAACTAAAGAACTAATTTACCCAATACCCAACTACTTAAGTATTGACTATTATGGAGCTTCCTAAGTTGTTGTTGTTGCTGGACTTATATTGTTGTTGCTGCTGCACTTATATTGTTGTTGCTGCTCTACTTTCTATTGCTGCTGCTGCTGTGCTTTATATTGTTGCTGTTGTGCTTTATATTGCTGTGCTGCTACCTGCGGGTCGAGCCCCCCCCCCCCCCTCTCACATACATCCACACAACTACACACACACAACAATCTCTTCCACACGCATAAATACCTATATATAGATACACCCATATATATCATAGACATATACTTAGCACATATATATAAGTAACCAAGTATATAAACATCTATGTAGATATAATCAAACATATACACTAACACTTATATATAAGTATACATATCTATCATAACTATACACACATAGCTACATATCTCAACATATATATATAGATACATAACATAACAACTTTATGGATACATAACTACCTATGTATATATATAACCACATTTCACATATATATATATATATATATATATATATATATATATATATATATATATATATATATATATATATATATATATATATATATATATATATACACACACACTAGAATAGATATATCTATATACATACATACACTTTCTATAATATAAATATAAACATCAACAACATTCATAACTATGCATATAGTATATATCATTAACTCACACACACATATATATATATATATATATATATATATATATATATATATATATATATATATATATATATATATATATATAAACAACACAAGAATATATATATAACTTAATATATATATATATATATATATATACTATGATAAGTATATACTATTAGTTATGACAATGCACATTAAGTATAGAAATATAATACAACAAACTCGTGGAGAGCATCGCACTCGTATCACACTAGATCTATGATACGCTTGCGACACGAGTACACCACACAATCAAACGTACCCCGAAGGACACGAGCAAGTCTAATATATTATTTATGAACAATACAAAGAGTCAAACATATCTCTATGTGTCCGTGTCAAAATATGACATGCACAAAGTTCCGTGTCGGAGGAAAAATTCACAAATCAATACGTATCACCAATTTGTTGGGATACGACCTACGACCTACACGTATCCAATTGTGGACAAGACACTAGTCCCAAACACACAAACACATGCCAAGTTGATCTATACGACCAATTGACAAATACAACAAGTGTCAATCTCGGAATTCCTCCAAAATTGACACAAAAAGTATCATAACTTTCTCAATAGGCCTCCTATGAACTCAATTCCAATTCCTATGGGTAGCATATGCATGTGGGTTGATTTTTTATGGTTAATTCTCAGATTTAGAACCTAAATTAAGGAAAAAACTAAATTTTACCTATTTGGAGATGGATTCCCAATGCAACCTCCAAATGTGATAAAATTTGCCTCTAAATTGTAGATCCTTACTTCCTTCTTCTAGATCCTTGCTCCACTAGTCTCCAATGGTGATTTGGGAAGGAATTGGGATAAAATTTGGTAAAAAAATGATGTAGGAATGAGAAAATTTGGTTGAGAAAAATTTTAGATCTAGATTTGAAATGAAAAGATGAGAGAAAAACGTTTCCCCCCTCTTTATGTAGGCCGGCCCCCTTGCCCCTTCCTCAAGATACTATGTAATTTCCATTATACCCCTTGGAGCCTCTCATGAAGAAATAATTAAGGAGAGAAGGTTCTAGTATAATGGTTTAATTAAACTAATCATCCTCCTATTCAATGGGCTTCTAATTGGGCTCAATTCTAACAATTAATATATATTGGCCCATGAGTCTAAACTAAACTAGTTAGGTCCACTAACACAAGTCCAAAACAATCAACTAACATCTAACAATAATTAAATAATACAGTAAATAATTATTTAATGTGCATAATATTTAATTAATTATGAAATGACCAAAATACCATTTTCTAGAAAATATGGTATTGACACTTACCAACTTACCATCCATCATTCCCTGTCCAAGGCAAACTAAGTTAATTCAAGCACGAGGATATATATAATGAATCCAAGGCAATAGCATATGCAAACACAAGTGTTGTGAGCAAGATTATGTTTCGGGTGCACGAGTTACACGAATTATCAGGTATATTGCAGAAGATGTTGAAGTGTTCCATATATATACAAGTGTGTTATACTCATGATCGCTCAGGTGTTTCAGATATTCTTGATGCGATGCAATAACTCGCATGCGGATTGCCGCTAAGCGAGGATAACTTATCTATATGAACATGAGGTCACTGGCACGATGCCATAGTTGGACGGTGTAGTCTCATCGGAATGGTGTGCAAGCAGGAACAGGGGGCATTGCACACACATCCCGCTCATAGCAGGCGACTACAGTTCAGGAGTTTCGACCGGTCGGATCGGCCCCGGTGCCCCGAAGACCGTCAGCGGAACGAGATTCGAAGATCTTCTTTGTAAACCAAGTTGTCCTGTGACCATGCAAGTCTCTAATCTTCCGGGTCTCAGGTCAAGTATAGGAACAAGTCAGGATATATCAAGTGCAAGTTCAAGGCAGGATTGTTCACAATAGTATATCGATTCCCAAGCTAGTTAATTCAGTATGGGACGAGTTTTGCTCCACGAGATGTGATTCTTGTTCAGTACGAGTATGCTCCACGAGCTGTGATTCTTGGATTCATTGACATTGTGCAAATACCCTGGTTCAGGAACTGCCTTGGCGACCTAACGGTCCCGGATACTTTCAAGTTCATACTTACACGGAATGACTATTAGATAGTCTTCCGAGGAAAACTAGATGAATGCATGACTTATATAGAGTTACACGGTCGTGGCATAGTTTATGCGACAAGCATTACAACGAGGTAAAAAATACAAGTTAACATATAAGCAGGAAAGCATGCATTTACATTAAAACTTAAGCATTCACTTTGGCCCGGGTCTAGGGTAAAGCGAGGAGTAAAATCGTAAAGGGACTTACCGAGCGACATGATCTAGGGACGTACAGTGTAATCAAGTGAACAATGCACTATGAAGAGTACACGATGATCTACTCGAGACATAGCGGGATCTAGTTGCACAAGACAAAGGTAGCATGCGAGGGTCCATTTATAAGCAAAGTTTTATTTTCATGTTCTAACACAAGCAATACAAGTTGGGATTATTCCCTTATCTAGGTGCGTTGTATTTTTTATTAGCATGCAGGGGGTGATTTACCTAGCGACTAGCATGTATCGTCCATATTTTATGTGTGCTGGCTAAGCAAAGACAAGTTCATCGTAGCCACCCACCTTAGCGATAATTCGCCTCTGTCGAACGATAATCCGAGCGAGCCTCTGAAAGCCTTAGCCGAAACTCCTGAAGGGCCAAGTCTGAATTTTTTTTTGCCTCAAACGAGTATTCTCACTGAGCAAAGTGGGTCGGGTCATTACACTTTTGCCGTTTGAATCGGCAGTCCGCTTGAGCGAAACGGGTCGTTACAGAAGCTGTTGTAGAAAATTAGGCTAAAGCAAGAGCAGTATCATTTGCTTTGCGATAGTCAGAGTTCTATTCACCTTGTGAAGAACCAGATATTTTATAGTCGGTCCAAGCACATTGAGACCCGGTATCATTGGATACGGTATGTTATGAAAAAAAGAAAGCGACTTTTGAGAAGATTCATACTGATGACAACGGAGAAGAGATGTTCACAAAGTTTCTTCCAATGGAAAAGTTTGAGTACTGCAGGCGGATCGTCGGGATGACGAATCCCTCCACATAGTTGTAAAGGAAAAAATTTGTTGGAGTGGGTGGGGTTCCCAACCTACGTGAAGAATACTCCGGAGTGCGACGAGTGTCATACGTGTGTCGAAAAAGCTCGAAAAGTGCATTGAGCGCCGTGTATTGGAATATTTATGGCTCATGCAATATACAACAATATGAGAAAAAATAAGAGAGAGAAAAATGGTGGCAAGAGTGCCATTGCAACTTTGGAGAGAAGAAAGAAGAATTGGAGGCCGTTTTGGAGAAGGAGATCAATTTTGGATATTTCTCATTGTCTTTTTTTTCGTGGTTGTAATCTATTTTCTGTTCCAAAGAGTTGCGGTGATCCTTGTTGGATCGGTAAGGAGCTTGTAGAGGGTGTAATCTCTTTATTTCATTAGTGGACGTTCTTCATGGTTGTACTCTAATCGTCCCGTAGTTTTTTCCATCTATGTTTTCCACGTAAAAATCTATGTGTCTACGATTTGTGTTTAGTATTATTTGGTTTGTGCGTTTTGCTCGGTTCTCTTGCAGGTACTCTCTGATTTGGGGAACGGTTTTCGCGTTTCGTTGCCAACAATGACATGATGGAAAGGGTAAACCACATGCCTCCTAGTATTCTCCCTCCTGACACGAAAATCAGGATACGTAATATGAAAATCCAGTTTCTATAACTAAGTGTAATCATGAAAATGTGAGCTAGTAGAGTAGAGGACTAAATATCATATTATGAAGGATAAAACCAAAGTGCAGGGTATTTGTCTCAAAAATATGTTGGAGTCGACGTATCGGTCACGATCGTGCCGGTACAAAAAAAAGTCCAAGAGCTAATATTCCAAATAGAATTTTCAATTGTAGAAAATAATATCGCCAAAGGTTCCAGAATCGTCCAAATAGTCCAAATTGATATATATAAAGACCAATTTTGATATTTGCCAGAAATCGATATTTTTTCAGATATTTCGGGATTCGCACCTGGCCAACAAGGAGACATAAAGTAGCCAGATTAGCCCAAAGCAAACGAAAATAGACAAATTTTGTTTAAAAATAATTAAGTTAGTAATTATTTTCATAAGTTAACTGGTTATATTATTTATTTATTTATTATAAGACTTCTTGCCATAATATTCATTCTTGACTCATTAATTATATATTAGTGGTTAATGACTTATATTCCATCCAATGCCTGTATGTTGGCATGCTTTAAATTGGCTATTGATAAGGGCACTACAAAGTTTACTTAGGGCTAGTCCAGGATTGGGGCTAGCCCATTAATGAATGAAGTTTACTCATACTAGCCCAAAAGTTTACTCATACTAGCCCAAGATTTGGACTCCGCCTCCGCCTCCTCCCCCGTCCTCCACCGCCGCCTCCCGTCGCCGCCTCCTCCCCCGCCTTCCGCCGCCTCCTTCCCTTCCCCCTCGACTACCTCGACACCCTCGGCGTCCGCCGCTCCTCCCTCCCCTCCTTCCTCCGCCGCTACCACCAGATCCTCCACTCCAGCGAGGAGGACTGTCAAAATTTTGACAGTCCTTCTAATTGGAAGGACTGTCAAAATTTTGACAGTCCTAACTTATTTCAACAAACCATATCTAATCATTTTACTAACTAAATAATGTATAGACACATAGACATTGGTCAGATGACATGAATAATAGCACAATGACAAAGAAAAATAACAACACACATGAAACCAAAAAAGAAGAAGAAAAAATGGAAGGACTGTCAAAATTTGACATATATGTTGATATTTTAGGACTGTCAAAATTTTGACAGTCCTACCAATTGAAAGGACTGTCAAAATTTTGACAGTCCTAAAAATTCAACATATATTTTTAGGACCGTCAAACTTTTGACAGTCCTACCAATTGGAAGGACTGTCAAAATTTTGACAGTCCTAAAAATTTAACATATATTTTCAAGACTGTCAAAATTTTGACAGTCCTACCAATTGGAAGGACTGTCAAAATTTTGACAATCCTAATAATGGGTAGGACTGTAAAAATTTTGACAGTCCTGCAAATTGGAAGGACTGTCAAAATTTTGACAGTCCTAAAAATGGATAGGACTGTCAAAATTTTGACAGTTCTGATTATAAAAAAAATTCAGAAGTGAGTAGCCCCGAGTAATGTTTGAAAGTAGCAAACTTGTAATTATTAATGATAAATATTTGGACCAGCTTCGAATAATTTTGATAGTGCCTTATCAAAAGCCTTTAAATTTGAAGTGTACTAACATTTTATAGCTACAGAACACACATACTCAAATGTAGGTCTCTAGTCAACATTTTATATGTAGAGTGTTTTGTCTTTTATGAATTAAGTATAGGCTGACTTACTCTCTCTTTTTTATATATATACTAGCATATATGCACGTGCGTTGCACGTATTTATTGTTAGGAAGATTAAAAGATACTTGTATTCAAAATTTGTTCATTTTTCAATGAATAAATGATACAACAAAGTCCATTTTTCAATGCCTCATTTTTAGATAATGCATTTAAGAGTTGTTGTAATTAGGAATACTGAAGGACAACTCTTGTATTTACCTAGATACCTCCTATTAATTTTAATTAATCTTTTTAATTACTAAATATGTTGAAGGGTATTTTTGGAACGAAAATTTTTCACGGTGAAGCCTAGTTTTGACATTATATAGTAGAATATATATATATATATATATATATATATATATATATATATATATATATATATAGCACGAAAGGTGGGCCTACTTATATATATACAGTGAGTTTGTTCCATTCATTCTTAATGTATATAATTCTCCCACACCCCCATCTACTCGTAGTTATTCTTTTATACTACTGGCTCTTACACCCAACTAATATTTCTACACACAGTTCACAGTGGATTTCATTAACATAAAAACTTTCTTTTCTAATATTTTGCCAACGAAATTTTCTATGGCTTCATTCTTTAGAGCACCCAGTTGCTGGAAAATGGCCTATATAAAATATTCTATACTACTTTCACTTTTCTTTGTTTAGTCAATAGTTTATGGTGAAACTTTGGTTATTATCTTAGAGAGGAAGGAAAATGTTCTGATAGAAGAAAGATGAGAAGTGGTGCTCACCTAGCAACGCGCAACTGCTGAACTCGTCGCCAGGAAAGCTCGAGGCGTAAGGGTAGGCCACACGGGGACCGTGACCGTCGACCGAAGGCGTGGTAAGGCGGTACCGAAACTGTACACAGGAAAAGTTGGACGGCGCCGGAAGCAATGGGGTTGACGTGTTGCCTACGAAAGGTGGAAGGAAAAGTGGCGGAGATGGAATTTTGTATGGGCAAATTATAAGGGCACTACTACTTTTACTTGGGGCTAGTCCAGGATTGGGACTAGCCCATTAATGAGCAAAGTTTACTCACACTAGTCCATTAGTTTACTTATACTAGCCCACTTTGAAACCCTTCTTCCAAACACTCCCAAACCCTTTCCACCCAACCGGAGCCCTCCCCCCTTCCGCCGGCCGAACTCTCAACTCTCCGAGACTTCGTCCTCCTACTCCTTGTCGATGGCTCCCAAAGTGTCGAAAGAATCAAGGTACAAATTGTTAGCAATAATTAAACATTCTTTCTGTTTCTTTCAGCAAATATGCAACTAAAATAAAATTGAGTTCAGAGTTACCGGCCTATGGAAAAGTCGTGCTGAACGTACTGTCCTTAAGAGTTGATCCGAGGTCTATGTGCAGACTGTTCTCAGATGCTCCTAGTGGTAAAACCCCCAGTACTACCGGCTTCTCGTTGTCGCATACAACTTCGAGAGATGCGACCCGAACTTAGCCTTACCCAGAACGAAACACGGAAGAGAATGGAGGTGGAACAGATGTTTGCTTTTGATTTTTGGATCAAAGGAAGAGTGAACTTTTGAATACTTTTTTTTCTCTCTCTCTAACTAATCAATTGAGAGGAGGGTGGTATAAATAGGTTACCAACCTCAACTAAAGGCTAAATTTGAGCAACAATTCATGAGTCACCCTCCCATGAAGGAGCCAACATGAAAAAACAAGTGGCTGGGAATAGTTCAAGAGGAAGAATAGGTTGAGGAAAAGGTGGATCAAGAGCATGTCTTTAGGAAGTTGGGTTTGCTATCTATGTGTGAGATCACACAGTCAACAATCCCCCCCCAAAACCAAGTTCTAAAAACATAGGTAACAAGGAATATGAATAGAGAATTTCTGGGCAAGTATATACTATGCATAGATGAGATGGACTACAGCCTTGAATCTCACGTAGTGACTATTGTCTTTGTCTGAAGAAGTGCTTGATGGACTATGCCTTGAATCAGACGTCTTGAATCAGATTCAGATAATAGCACACATAGTACGCTAGAGGTTCTTGGGTCTATCGGGGCGGCGCTTTGATTGGCCATGCGCACTTTTTTCATATTCATGAGAGTTGTCTGGGGTCGCCCTGACCCATAGTCGCGGCCTTCACGACCTCTCATATAGGTAAGTCCTCAAGGGTTGGTGATAGGTATCAACCATGCATATAATGCTTGGACTTATTAAGAGTTTGAAACTCATCCTGACCATATCACACCGGAACACTGTCACCATAGGGATAGGATATCATTGTACAACCTCGTACAGCCACTTGGGCATTAGTTTATGAGAATTTAATCTCCGAGTCAGTGTTCCATAATAGTCACCGAAGTTCAGTTTGTTTCTACCCATTGAACCGGCTTCTTGGGATCTCCAGTCAGACTCGGTTGGGTTGCCACTGCTGGTGATTTACTCATGGGCTTAACCATATCCCCCTCGATGATTCTAGGATCAATGTCCTAGACAGACCCTTTGTCAAGTGGTCTGCAAGGTTCTTTTCTGACTTTATATAGTCAAGAACCACATATTTGCCTAATAGGCACTTGATTGACTTGAAGCGCACCTGCAGGTGCCTGTTCATCTTAGCATTCACAGAATCATGTTTTAGTAGTTCTATAACAGATTTATTATCACAATTTATAGAAACAGCAGGAACATGAATATGAGCAACAGGTATTTGCATAATCAGATTTCTAAGCCATTCAGCTTCTGTACAAGTAGTATCCAAAGCTATCATTTCAGAATCCATTATACTCCTAGCTATGATAGTTTGTTCACATGAGCCCCAGGAGATTGCAGCTCCTCCTAGAGTAAACACATATCCAGTAGTAAATTTTACATCATGTGAGTCAGTAACCCAGTTTGCATCTTAATAACCTTCTATGATATCTGGGTGTTTAGTATAATGAAGTCTATAATCTATAGTACCCTTAAGATATCTAAATACTCTTTCTAATGCTGACCAATGTGATTGGTTTGGGTTACTGATATATCTACTCAGTCTTTCAACGACAAATGCGATATCAGGTCGGGTTCTATTCGTTATATACATAAGAGAACCTATCATCTGAGAGTATTTATGTTGTTCTACAGGTGAACCTTCATTCTTCTTGAGAATGATATTGCTGTCAAAAGGAGTAGGCGCAAGTTTCTTATCAAAGTACTAAATTTTTTTTCAATATTTTCTCAATAAAGTGTACTAAGGATAGAGTATAACCCTCTTTGGATTTAGACACTTGCATTCCTAGAATCAGGTTGGCTTTACCTAGGTCTTTCATGTCAAACTTGCTAGATAAATAATCTTTAGTATTATTTATCAACTCAAGTTTTGATCCTAAAATAAGGATGTCATCTACATACTGTAACGCCCCGCTCCGCGCCGGCGTTATATATCAAGGTGAGTGGGCAGAACTTCGTTCTCTGATTCTTGCACGCCTTAATAATAACCTGAGTTTTTGCTTGCAATGTTTTCTTAAGAGAATGATAGAACCTGCCTTGCATGTTAATGAACGAACTCACCTAGCTTGTCTTTGAATCAATATCTGCTAAACGAGAATCCTGAATCGCCTGCTTAGAGTGCATGAACATGTTCACTATCGTCTATGCTTCGAGAGAACCATACTGTGCCTGAATGTGTTCAAGTGATAAGTCGGATTGCCCCGCAACAAAGATTGTTTATAGATGGTTCGTCTCGTCTGCATACTAAGAGTTTATTTGATAGTGTTCCATGCATTCGCACGCGGTCGGACAATGGCTATTGGTGGAGAGCTGAACTGCATGTGTCCCAGCTGCTACCATGATAGTGCAAAGCAACCATGAGTCACAGCTGCCTCTAGCATCAGATAAAAGAGTCATTGGTATGCTGGACTAACCGCTACCGATCCTGAGATACTCGGGGACCGCCCTGCATATAGCTAAGTCATTGTGTTGGCTTGGATAGTGACTGCCCCTAAGAATGTGCATCATGCGTCTAGCTTTGCATCAGACCCTCAAGTCGCACGAGACACGCTGCGCACACCCTGAAACATGAACGGTTTGCTTGCTTGCATATTCAATATGAAACTCTGTTTCCAAACATGTTTCTAAACAAGTAAATCGACTCTGCTAGAACTGCATAAAACGAACCTAGGTAAAACTAGAAAGATCACTAGTAATGTAATATTTTATAACATGATTACTTAGTGCCTGTTTGAGTGAATGCTTGTTTCTGTTCAGTTGATTTATCTCACCAGTACTTGTATAAAGTGCTGACCCACCAACAGTTTACTTGTTCGCAGGTACTGGATCGTCCGAGGAAGCGATAGGCGTGCCACAGTCCCGAAGACCCAAAATCCTGGATTCGATTGTTGCCCCGAGAATGCTATCGTATAAGGGGGCATAATGTATGGAACGAACGTGTGCCTTTGCTAAAGAAAACCCAAGTTGCCTCGATTGTCCCGAACACTCAGTTGGCTAATGCATTGCATTGCAACAAGTCCCTTTCCGCTGCTTACTCGATTGATGCGATGATAGCCAACTATCAACTTAAACGATTGGCCTTGCACGGGCGCAACCCCAGGCCCGTGCGGCATCACGTCCCCCGAAAGCTCGAACGGGCCATTCGCTTGGCTCCCTTCCTCCCTCGCACCCGCGGGACGGGCGCGGTGATTCGCGTCCGGCGCGCCGAGGCACGGTGATACGTGTCCGGTTCGTTAATTCTCGACCGTACGGGGCGGGGCAGGGCGGAGCGGCGGCCCGGGCGGGGCGGGGCGTGACAGAATGGTATCAGAGCGGAATCAATTCTCTGGCCCAAACCGTTGCTATGACTCTGAGATATTATCGATATGGTTTTGCAAAGAGCGTTCCATACAATAAGTCCATAGATATTCTCAAGGTGCAAAATGTTTCCTGAACTTGAATTGCTTGATTGTTTCGATTGAGTACGGCGAGGGACGGCACTATCGCTACTCGGGATATCGAGAAGTTTATCCTTGAAGTTTCGAGGACGAAACTTTTTGTTGGTTGGTAAGTATGTAACGCCCCGCTCCACGCCGGCGTTATATATCAAGGTGAGTGGGCAGAACTTCGTTCTCTGATTCTTGCACGCCTTAATAATAACCTGAGTTTTTGCTTGCAATGTTTTCTTAAGAGAATGATAGAACCTGCCTTGCATGTTAATGAACGAACTCACCTAGCTTGTCTTTGAATCAATGTCTGCTAAACGAGAATCCTGAATCGCCTGCTTAGAGTGCATGAACATGTTCACTATCGTCTATGCTTCGAGAGAACCATACTGTGCCTGAATGTGTTCAAGTGATAAGTCGGATTGCCCCGCAACAAAGATTGTTTATAGATGGTTCGTCTCGTCTGCATACTAAGAGTTTATTTGATAGTGTTCCATGCATTCGCACGCGGTCGGACAATGGCTATTGGTGGAGAGCTGAACTGCATGTGTCCCGGCTGCTACCATGATAGTGCAAAGCAACCATGAGTCACAGCTGCCTCTAGCATCAGATAAAAGAGTCATTGGTATGCTGGACTAACCGCTACCGATCCTGAGATACTCGGGGACCGCCCTGCATATAGCTAAGTTATTGTGTTGGCTTGGATAGTGACTGCCCCTAAGAATGTGCATCGTGCGTCTAGCTTTGCATCAGACCCTCAAGTCGCACGAGACACGCTGCGCACACCCTGAAACATGAACGGTTTGCTTGCTTGCATATTCAATATGAAACTCTGTTTCCAAACATGTTTCTAAACAAGTAAATCGACTCTGCTAGAACTGCATGAAACGAACCTAGGTAAAACTAGAAAGATCACTAGTAATGTAATGTTTTATAACATGATTACTTAGTGCCTGTTTGAGTGAATGCTTGTTTCTGTTCAGTTGATTTATCTCACCAGTACTTGTATAAAGTGCTGACCCACCAACAGTTTACTTGTTCGCAGGTACTGGATCGTCCGAGGAAGCGATAGGCGTGCCACAGTCCCGAAGACCCGGAATCCTGGATTCGATTGTTGCCCCGAGAATGCTATATCCCGAAGACCCGGAATCCTGGATTCGATTGTTGCCCCGAGAATGCTATCGTATAAGGGGGCATAATGTATGGAACGAACGTGTGCCTTTGCTAAAGGAAACCCAAGTTGCCTCGATTGTCCCGAACACTCAGTTGGCTAATGCATTGCATTGCAACAAGTCCCTTTCCGCTGCTTACTCGATTGATGCGATGATAGCCAACTATCAACTTAAACGATTGGCCTTGCACGGGCGCAACCCCAGGCCCGTGCGGCATCACGTCCCCCGAAAGCTCGAACGGGCCATTCGCTTGGCTCCCTTCCTCCCTCGCACCCGCGGGACGGGCGCGGTGATTCGCGTTCGGCGCGCCGAGGCACGGTGATACGTGTCCGGTTCGTTAATTCCCGGCCGCACGGGGCGGGGCAGGGCGGAGCGGCGGCCCGGGCGGGGCGGGGCGTGACACATACAAGCATAAAATGACATAACTTTCATCAATGTTTTTAGAGTATATACATTTGTCATACTCATTTGGCAAGAAACCAAATTCTAGAATCACTTTATCAAATTTGTTGTGCCATTGCTTGGGAGCTTGCTTTAGGCCATAAAGTGATTTTACTAATATGCAAACTTTCTTTTCTTGACCTTTAGCAATAAAACCTTCAGGTTGCTCCATATAGATTTCTTACTCTAGATCTCCATTCAAAAATATTTTTTTTTACATCCATTTGATGAATTAGCATGTTATGAATGGATGCTAAAGCTAGAAGTGTTCTGATAGAGGCAATCCTAGCTACAGGAGAGTAGGTATCAAAGTAATATAATCCCTTTTTCTGAGTGAAACCCTTGGCTACTAATCTAGCTTTGTATTTCTCTATAGTACCGTCAGCTCTAAGTTTTCTTTTGAAGATCCACTTACAACCTATGGGTTTACTACCTAAGGGTAGGTCTGCTAAATGCCAAGTACTATTCTCCATGATGGAGTTGTACTCATTGTTGATGGCTTCTTTCCAGAAAGGTGCATCAGGAGAGGATATTGCTTCTTCGTAAGTTGTGGGATCACCCTCTATCAAATAAGTAAAGAAACTCTCCCCTAAGTTTCTTTCAATCCTTCCTCTTTTACTTCTTCTAGGTTCTAAGTCTTGTTCAGGTTGTGAACTATATGGCTGAAAATTGGAACTAGTAGAAGGAGCAAGAAAAGAGCTGGTGGGGTTGGAGGAAATTATATTCTTAAAAGGAAATATATTCTCAAAGTAAACTGCATCTCTAGCTTCTATAATGGTATTTTTAGAGATTTCATTTACTTCAGAATGAGTCACTAAAAATCTATTGGCATTGCTATATGAGGCATATCCTATAAACACAGAATCTACTGTCTTAGGTCTAATCTTTCTCTTTTTAGGTTCAGGAATTCCTACTTTTGCTAGACATCCCCACACTTTGAGATAATGGACTCTGGGAGTTCTACCTTTCCATAGTTCATAGGGAGTCTTATCCTTTGATTTACTAGGGATCCTATTTAGGATGTAGCAGGCTGTTAATAAGGCTTCTCCCCATAAATTATCAGGAGCACCTGAGCTGAGAAGCATGTCATTTACCATGTCTAACAGAGTGCGATTCTTTCTTTCAGCAACTCTGTTGGATTGTGGTGAATAAGGAGCAGTCACCTCATGAATTATTCCGTGTTCTTCATAGAAGTTAGTCATATCGTTTGAGGTATACTCTCCGCCACGATCAGATCTAATGATCTTGATCTTTTTCTCTAATTGGTTCTCAACTTCAGATTTATAAACCTTGAATCTATCTAGAACTTCATCTTCGGTTTTGAGAAGGTAGGTATAGCAATACTTTGAACAATCATCTATAAAAGTAACAAAGTATTTCCTACCTCCTCGGGTCAAGATTCTATTGGAATCACAAACATCACTATGAACTAGTTCTAGAAGGTCAGAATTCCTTTCTACAAATTTGAAAGGTAGTCTAGTATGTTTTGCTTGAATACAAATCTCACATTTGTGTTTATTATCTACAGGAGACTTGAGAATAAGATCTAAGTTCATCATCCTTCTAAGGGAACCTAGATTCACATGACCTAGTCTATCATGCCAAATATTTGAAGATTCTACATTAGAAACCACAAGAGAATGATCCGACACTTTGTTTATAGTACTGAGAATAAAAAGACCATCCTTTACAAATCCTTTTCCAACAAAGGACTCATTCTTGGAAAATATAACTTTATTGGCTTCCATTACAATCTTGTATCCAGATGCTACAAGAAGGGATCCACTAACTAAATTTTTCCTAACTGATGGCACGTGAAGAACATCATGAAGAGGCAGAATTTTTTTTGATGTCATCTTTAGATCTATTCTTCCTTTTCCTACAATCTGTGTCGAAGAGCCATCTCCTAGGGTTATACCTCCTCCACATGATTCCTGATAGTTTAAAAAACAGGAGCGATCAAATGAAACATGAACATTAGCTCCAGAATCCAACCACCAGTCATCAGAATGGTAAGAAATATTAACTAAAGGTTGATAAGTCACAGACCTGAAGGAACTGGTAGGCCCATTCAGAATCATGTTAGCTTCTGGTTTGGATGGACCTTTCCCCTTATAAGGAGTCTTGATAGGTTCCTTCTTTCTTTGGAAATAGTTGAAGGATAGATGATTTGTTCTTCCACACACCAAACAAAATTTTTGTTGATCCTGAGTATGACTGAAATTTCTAGGTCTGTGGTTTTGCTGGTGTTGATGGTTCTGATGATGAGGGTGAAAGTTCTTCTTCTTCTTGAAGAAGTTCTTCTTGGGTTTGTGAGGATTATTAGACTTGAATTTTCCTTGGGATGTTTCTACTAGGTTTACCTTAGCCTTAGACTCAGTCTTGGGATTAGACCTTAGCCTAATTTCTTCTTCTGTTCTGATTTTCTTTAAGACTTGAGCAAAGGTAAGGTCACCTTGTGTATGAATAAGCTCCTTTTTAACATCAGACCAAGAAGGGGGGAGTTTATCTATCAGGCAAGCTATCTTATATTCAGTAGAAAAGGTTGAGCCTTTGGCTTGGATATGCCTCATATATTCTTGGAATTCATGGATCTGCTCATTCATTGGTTTATTATCTGCCATAAAGTACCTATTAAATGAGGAAGAATTGAATCTTTTAATTCCGGCATCATCACAGCCATATTCATCTTCCAAAGCATCCCAAAGTTCTTTAGCGCTCTTATATTCAAAGAATATATCATAAAGAGAATCAGATAAAGCGCTTAGAATTCGATGGAAGCAATGAAAGTCTATTTCCTTAGGAGTTTTTGGTTTTGAGGAGCTAGAGGGTTTAGACACTCCTACGTCAGACTCAGTGTCATCAGAATCATTTGAGATGGGTGTGGACCCATCAATTGCTGAGATCAATCCTAAAGTGGTGAGCCAAAATTTTATCTGACTCTGTCACCTCTTGAAGTGAGTGCCATCAAACTTAGCTGGCTTAGCAGTCGAAATCTCGTCTTTGCCAGTCATGGTAACTAGTAAGGCGGTATAAAGTCTGCAAGAATAGTGTTGCTACTCAATGAGGGTGCCTGAGGCTCTAAAAATACTAGTTCAGTGATCTTGCTGATCAACCTTAATAAATCTTTATTCTATCAAGTTTTGATTAACTTGGGTTAGCTGTAAGGGCCGGTTCCCAGCTAGTGATGGTCCGAAGACACTTAAATACCGTGTCGCTTAGGGCTGTTTACACCCGTTTGACAGAAGGACCCTTTCAGTTTGTTCCCAAGCTTATCTCTACTTTTTAGAACTTTACATTTAAAAGAATTTGCAAGGTCAATAAACTAATTCCTTAAACTTAAAAAATATTGAATGTATCAAAAGAAAATTTAATGACACAGGAGTAAAAGTTAGGTTCTCTATTCCAACAGAATAAATAAACTATATTAAATAGAATATACTGATCAATAATTAAAGCTGACAATGATTTATATACTCTAATTCTTAAAGCACCAAGCAACAACAACTGTATTGATCTAAATAATGAACAAACAGTTTTGTAAATTTGTAGCACTATATGTTCAACAATTTTTTTTTTAATTTTAAAATTTTCCAACAATGAACAAAGGAACTTTAGTTAACAACACTTTGTTATGTAATAGTCTTGAAATTGTTAAGTAAGCAATTAATGTTGTTCTAACAAAATCGTTAACAGTGTATTTAAAAAAAATTATCCGTGTATTAGCACTTTCCAACCAATTTGCTAAGTATTAGAAGTAACAACTTTAACACAGACACGTTAACAGTGTTAAAGATATTTGCTGATAGTGCTAAACTATTTAACAGTTAGGCCACATTAACGATTCTCTTATGCAACACTAATATGACAGTATTCAAAAAACAAGTTTATGGAAAATCAAACTTTGCTGACAAATAAAAATATTTTATAAATGCAATATTGAGAAAGAAGATTTGGAAACCAGTATGTTCAAAATAGGTCCACTACTTGTTTTACAACAGGGTGAAGATTTGTTAATACTAACAAATGCAATATAATAATAATAGCAAGTTGTAAAGAAACTCGTTGAACAAAATTATTTTGAACGACGGTAAACTAAACGACAAGTGCTTCACTCAGGATCAACTCTTAGATTGTTAGCAATAATTAAACATTCTTTCTGTTTCTTTCAGCAAATATGCAACTAAAATAAAAATGAGTTCAGAGTTACCGGCCTATGGGAAAGTCGTGCTGAACGCACTGCCCTAAGAGTTGATCCGAGGTCTATGTGCAGATTGTTCTCAGATGCTCCTAGTGGTAAAACCTCCAGTACTACCGGCTTCTCGTTGTCGCACACAACTTCGAGAGATGCGACCCAAACTTAGCCTTGCCCAGAACGAAACACGGAAGAGAATGGAGGTGGAACAGATGTTTGCTTTTGATTTTTAGATCAAAGGAAGAGTGAACTTTTGAATGCTTTTTTCTGTCTCTCTCTAACTAATCAATTGAGAGGAGGGTGGTATAAATAGGTTACCAACCTTAACTAAAGGCTAAATTTGAGCAACAATTCATGAGTCACCCTCCCATAAAGGAGCCAACATGAAAAAACAAGTGGCTGGGAATAGTTCAAGAGGAAGAATAGGTTGAGGAAAAGGTGGATCAAGAGCATGTCTTTAGGAAGTTGGGTTTGCTATCTATGTGTGAGAACACACAGTCAACACAAATCATCATTCTCCTCGTTCTATTGCATTTACAAAATTTTCCAAATTTTTTAAAAAATCCTATTGCATTTCAAAAAAAATTAGTGATTTTTTTTCCATTCTTCAAATGAGGGCATACAAGTCCTGAATGTAGTTTAGGATGTAGTTTAGACGTTTACTTGGTTGATCGAACACGATTTTAGGGCATAAAATGTCGAAAATCGTCGACAATGTCGAGCAGTATCGGGCGGAACTGTAGATTTTCCTACAGTCCTATATAGATTTAGGACTGTAGGAAAATCGACAGTCCTATTTATATTAAGGACTGTAGAATTTTCTACAGTCCTAAAATTATATAGGACTGTAGGCATTTCAACAGTCCTAAAAATTTAGGACTGCGAAAAATTCTGCAGTCCTGTATACTTATAGGACTATAAAAATTTTTACAGTCCTGAATATTAAATTAAATTATAATGTTAAAATAGAAATTATTTTTTTGTCTTATAGTCATGCCCCTCGGTAGGACACTGTGGATGAAGATATCATGAGAAGACGCCCTACTGCGTCGATGCGTAAGGAACGCACTGTTTCGCGTACTATTGAACCAGGCGTCACTATCCGCGAGCCCGAGGCACGCCCTGAAGTGAGGAAACGTCGATTGACGAAGAAGACTGTCGCTCGTTCGAAGAGACGTGCTCCTCCTAGTTCTTCCGGTTCTTCTTCCTTCTCCGATGAGGACATGTCAAATGTCCCAAATCGGCCTACTGATGGTTCAGGACCTTCTCAGCCTGCAGATAGTCCTGTCGAGAGTCTCCCACAAACTCTCTGAAACCGGACTACTGATGGTTCAGGACCTTCTGAGCAGCCAGATAGTCCAATCAACACTCGTACAAGCGGTTGCTCTATGTTACCGTCGATCGAAAACCATATTGCATACCAAATATGGAACAATCCGGTAAGTACATGTCACGCCCCAGTCCCAAAATACGTAGGACTAGGACACGTAAGCATGCCAGCCGCATGGATATGGCAACTCCAATATATGGAAACCATAACCCATACGTACGCTGTAATATGAATATAAACTCACATGTGGTATATATAATGTCATAAGTCACAGATATGCTAATCTCATCCACACAACAAGTCATAGAAAAGAAATACTAAACTAGAATAGGGAGTCTGAAATATCCAAAATAATAGTCGGGTGGAGACAAATCCACTACCAAGACTATATCCAAAACTAAAATGAGAGAGGAGTATAAGATCTCCAATATAAAATAATGTGAAGACAAAAGTGTATCAGCTAAAAGAATCCATCGCTAGATAATCAACGATGCTCAGAAGGTAAGACCTCCTCGGTAGAAAGGAATGCGTCAGGTCCAGGCCCGTACTCCTGCAAATACTCAAGAGCAGATACACCTGGCAGAGGACCAGGTCCTCAGAGGGACGTAACAAGATACAGAAAATACGAGCCAACTTGAATACAGTAAACATGCATATAATTTGAAAATAAATAAGTACGTTGTACAAGACAATCTATATGAATGCAAATGAGGACAACTTTTTGACGTATGGGCAAGGGTAGGCTACTCGATCTAATCTTCACAACCTCACGCTCGTCCATGAACATCATCAGCCGACATACCTCGGGGGTAGCGACCCTCGGACTCCATCAATCGACATACCTCGGGGGTAGCGACCATCGGACACGACCCACCATAGTGCGTGCTAGTGACTACGGTGTTACCAGAGTGGTTAAAGCCCATACGCCTAATAATTGTCCTCTATGATACTAAGTGCCATGTGTGTGTCAACATATCTAATATATAGTAATGACTAAAAGGAAAACTACACATGCAAGAACTATACAGAAATGAAATAAATAAACAGAAATATAAATAGCATGCAAAGTACTGTAAACAATTTGGCAAGGTATCTTGCCTGGCAAGAAGGCTGCAAAATGTAGTGTCCCAATGTCAACACCAAGAGTCAGAAGCTACGGCCTCAGAATGAACGTCTCCTGATGCTGAAATAAACATCACCAACGTTCCCAGAATAAGCAAAATAGCTAAAAAGTACTTCCCTTTCGTCCAATTTGGACACAGGGGCAAAACGGTAATTTTGGGCAAAAGTGGGGTCCACGTGTGGCCCACTTTGCACCGAAAAGCGTGCCAAGGGTAACAGTCTCTAAATGGGACAAACTATAGGTCAAACAACTCTAAATGTCAATACGAACCCAACGGTATGTCCAATTGTGGATTCTGATGGGCCGAACACAATTTTGTCCAAAAAGTCAACTGTGGGGCCCGCCAATTGGCGATCTGGTCAACCGTCTCAGAAATGCGTGAAAATTGGGTCACAGGACCAGCGCGTTACCACGAGTCCAGTGGCACAAGTTTCGTCGCAATCTGACAAGCGTGCACAAAATACGTGCGAGTTCCACAAAAGTTGCGACACGAGGTGTGTCCGCGGATACGGCCTGATTCCGGCGCGCACACGCGTCCGAATCAGTCTCCGCGAATTTTCACATGTCCGTTTACGCTGCATGCACCATTCGGTATACTTGGTACACGGCGGGGCATGCTCCGTTTGGCGGGGCGCGCTCCATTTTCTAACTTTTGGAAAACTAGAAAAAGTGGGTGCGCGCAGTTTTGTGACGAATTTAACTATGTCCACAGCAACTAATAGCATAGGGTTATTTAACAGAAAATAAACTAGGTCAAGTATTCTACAGGTATCAAAAAGAATCACCGAATTCGGATCTCTGTGGTGGGAGATACGAATTAGGCAATATGGGTGGTCATTCTGGAATTCTGCGATTCCAGAATTGGGTCTGTCCGTCTACTTTGGACGCTGTTTTTCACCTAGGGGCACACGTTTTCCGAGGTTGGCTATAAAACAAGTATGGAAGAGGGTTGAGGGGTGATCATACCTATGAAGACGGAACAGCGTTTGGTCGAGCGAGTCGACGGAAAATCACTCCGGAGCGAAGGTGCCTCGAGTGGGAAACTGCAGTTCGCGAGGTCGGCGTCGACGGGATGGTTGGATGGCTTGGCGGGGCTTCTCTGGCTGCGGTGACGGCTCTAGATGGGAAGAGGAAGTCTGGAGTTTTAGGTTAGGGTTTTTGTGAAATAATATATATATATATATATATATATATATATATATATATATATATATATATATATATGATATAATAGGGAGAGAGAGAATAGGAGGCGGCCAATAAAAGGGGGGTCCTGGAGCTATCCGCTGAATGGGGTCGGGTCTTCTAGGTGTTTTAGCAAATGGCTAAAGGGGGGTTGGTCACAGCAAGTTGCTGGAGCAAAGTACTCGTAGCAACTTTTGCTAAGGAAGGAAATAACATAACATTGTTATTATTATTATTATTATTATTATTATTATTATTATATTAAATTCTTATTTAATACTTTAATAATACTTCTTTTACTTTCTTTTCTTAATCTTTTCTTTTCCTATTAGTATATGCATATATATATATATTTGTATATATATAATATATATACTCATAGAAAAATTCTAGATTAGAAAAATGCACACCATTAGGCTAGCAACTGCTTAAGGGGTCTCCTACATGGAATAAATTCCGAAAATTTCCTGATGGTCCCATAAGTCCTCTAAGTGCCCGAACACCTAAAATAAAAATTATTAAAAATCTACTTCTCCTATTTAGCCACTAAATACTATATTTAAATTATTAATTAATAATAAAAAACAATAAATACGGTTTTTAGAAATAGGGGTTTTACATTCTACCCAACTTACAAAAATTTTGTCCTCGAAATTGACACTAACCCATATTCATAATGATAACTATAGCTACTACACTACATTGGTATCTAGTAGGACTCATAAAACTCATGGTCTGTCATTCTAACACTTTCTCATCTATTGTCCATACACTATGCTATTATCCTCTAACTTGTCTACACTACCCAACTTACAAGAATTCTACTAGTGGTCACCTTCTTTGAAACTATTGTCTAGATTGTAAGGAAATTATATTTATTGGGTCAAGAATCTTGGGATACCTGTCTAGAATCTCATAACTATGACTTTTCCCATAACCATCAAGTATTATAGTCTAATACTGCCTCGCCACCTGGCCAGTATGGCTGCAAGTAATTCGACTACTCTACTATAATCGTCTGGCGGTAACTGTCGCTACCTTGCCAACGATTTGTCATAGTCATCAGTTCGTAACAAGTGCCTTCAACTCTTTCCTAGGCATAGTCTAGGTTTTAGGGAAACACTTGAGGTCTCGACTAACTATTAGGGGTAGGACCTATCTCAATTAATCTAACAATTACTACTATGCTACATGGTGCTACTTAAGGGTTAAACTACTAAAGAATACAGATATTGCTATAGTGCATATATATATTAAGAACTCATCCTTAGTTATCAAGCATTACTAACACATTTATATTTAACTAACAAAATAGGGGTGAGGTTGATATCAAACAATTCATAATGGCACGAAAGATATGACTATGATAGGAAGAGTTACGCACGAGATAAGAAATGAATATAAAAAGAGGAGATGAGTCACCCAAGAGGGCGAGATAATGATAGGAAAAGAATACTACTACTGCTATTCCCGTCATCCATTAGCATCGCGTGTATGCCATCTGGATAGAATAGAAATATATCCTCATAACTGCTAGACTACCATATATATAATTCTATATCTATTTGTGCATCTAAGATCTTGTGTCATAATGGGGTTATGAGTATGCAAAGACAATTATAACTAAAAGGTCGTACCTGTATCTACGGCTTCCTGTGTCTGTTCTCCCATACTTGTCATAATGAGTGCTTGGCCTTGTCCTTGGTTGTTCAACTGGGGTCTAGTCCCCTCCATTTGTGCAGACTGTAGAAGCAGTGGTGGGTCCCTTTGGTCTTCTATACTTGAGGGTGTATGCGGTATTCCTGATTCTAATGCCATAGGTCTCTGGTTCTGTTTAGGACATTCTCGGGCTTGATGGTGACTTGATCCACATATCATGCACAACCCCAATCGACGATGACAGTCTCTTAGAATATGACCTGTCCTTCCACAATAGTGACAAGTACGGAGCTCCTTGGTTGGATATGGTGCAGCACTATCTGATTGCTGGCGTGTCAAAGGGTGTCGAATGGGTCCTCCTTGCTGTATCCTTACTAGTCCTTGGTGACTTCTCTGTTGAATTCTGTTTCCCTTGCTGATGGCCTCCTGGATCCTGGCCTCTGTCAATAGCTCGGCATAAGAGATCTGGGACTGGGAGCTAGTGTAGTGCTGGAGCTCCTGAGTCAGCCCGCGGTGAAACCTCTTAGCCTTCTCCAAGTCATTAGGTATTAGGACTGTGCCATACTTACTGAGACGGCTAAATTCTGCGTCATACTCATCAACCGTCTTGTCCCCTTGCTCTAGATGGAGGAACTGATCGTACAATACGTCCCTTACAGTATCCGGAAAGTACTTCCTCTCAAAGCATTCCAAAAATTGTTCCCAAGTCTGACGCGTACCCAACTGGCGCTCCATGGATTTCCACCAGTGATGCGCGTTGCCTTCTAACTGAGTCCTCACGCCTATCATCCATAGGTCAGAAGGTAATTGTGATGCCTCTAACAACTTCTTGGTATTGGCAATCCAGTTTGTGGTCTCCTCTGGACTCTCATTGCCATTATATGGCTTAGGGCCCATCTGCACAAAGTCCTTGACTGAACCAACCCGAGCTTGTGGTACTGAAACTAGTGCCTGGGTTGGTGCAGGGGCTAGTGCAGCCATTCTCTCAAGCGCTGCCAGAAATTTTAGCCTTTGCTCTGCTGTCTGCTGCCTCTGCTCGGCTGTCTGCTGCCTTTGTTCCTGTATTATCATCTGAAAGAATTGGAACAGTTGTGTCTGGCCATCCTGCGGTGCTAGTGGAGCTGGAAATGTCCCATTAGGTATCGTGGAAGGAGTTGATGGAATTTGATTGTTAGTCATTCCATCCGGTCCGGGAAGAAGAGGTGTCGCTGAGGTTACTCCTAGTGGTTGGTCGTCGTCCCCTGGAGACGTGTTATCCCCGGTGGCGGCATGCCCGTTATGCAAATTCATCTCTCTGCAAGAGATGGACGAAGGATTAAGAAGAGCACATGAATCAAGCAGGATGCAAGAACTTAAGTAGGATTTATTGGAAGGAAGGTAAGTTATAGTCAAGTGTGGATGAGATCTAAAATTCTAATCCTAGGTGCAGGCCCGCTCGGTACAGTTACGTAACCGAAACGGCTAACTCGACCTGCATGGGCCACCACAAAAATATGTCACGCCCCAGTCCCAAAATACGTAGGACTAGGACACGTAAGCATGCCAGCCGCATGGATATGGCAACTCCAATATATGGAAACCATAACCCATACGTACGCTGTAATATGAATATAAACTCACATGTGGTATATATAATGTCACAAGTCACAGATATGCTAATCTCATCCACACAACAAGTCATAGAAAAGAAATACTAAACTAGAATAGGGAGTCTGAAATATCCAAAATAATAGTCGGGTGGAGACAAATCCACTACCAAGACTATATCCAAAACTAAAATAAGAGAGGAGTATAAGATCTCCAATATAAAATAATGTGAAGACAAAAGTGTATCAGCTAAAAGAATCCATCGCTAGATAATCAACGATGCTCAGAAGGTAAGACCTCCTTGGTAGAAAGGAATGCGTCAGGTCCAGGCCCGTACTCCTGCAAATACTCAAGAGCAGATACACCTGGCAGAGGACCAGGTCCTCAGAGGGACGTAACAAGATACAGAAAATACGAGCCAACTTGAATACAGTAAACATGCATATAATTTAAAAATAAATAAGTACGCTGTACAAGACAATCTATATGAATGCAAATGAGGACAACTTTTTGACGTATGAGCAAGGGTAGGCTACTCGATCTAATCCTCACAACCTCACACTCGTCCATGAACATCATCAGCCGACATACCTCGGGGGTAGCGACCCTCGGACTCCATCAATCGACATACCTCGGGGGTAGCGACCATCGGACACGACCCACCATAGTGCGTGCTAGTGACTACGGTGTTACCAGAGTAGTTAAAGCCCATACGCCTAATGATTGTCCTCTATGATACTAAGTGCCATGTGTGTGTCAACATATCTAATATATAGTAATGACTAAAAGGAAAACTACACATGCAAGAACTATACGGAAATGAAATAAATAAACAGAAATATAAATAGCATGCAAAGTACTGTAAATAATTTGGCAAGGTATCTTGCCTGGCAAGAAGGCTGCAAAATGTAGTGTCCCAATGTCAACACCAAGAGTCAGAAGCTACGGCCTCAGAATGAACGTCTCCGGATGCTGAAATAAACATCACCAACGTTCCCAGAATAAGCAAAATAGCTAAAAAGTACTTTCCTTTCGTCCAATTTGGATACAGGGGCAAAACGGTAATTTCGGGCAAAAGTGGGGTCCACGTGTGGCCCACTTTGCACCGAAAAGCGTGCCAAGGGTAACAGTCTCTAAATGGGACAAACTATAGGTCAAACAACTCTAAATGTCAATACGAACCCAACGGTATGTCCAATTGTGGATTCCGATGGGCCGAACACAATTTTGTCCAAAAAGTCAACTGTGGGGCCCGCCAATTGGCGATCTGGTCAACCGTCTCAGAAATGCGTGAAAATTGGGTCACAGGACCAGCGCGTTACCATGAGTCCAGTGGCGTAAGTTTTATCGCAATCTGACAAGCGTGCACAAAATACGTGCGAGTTCCACAAAAGTTACGACACGAGGTGTGTCCGCGGATACGGCCTGATTTCGGCGCGCACACGCGTCCGAATCAGTCTCCACGAATTTTTACGTGTCCGGTTACGCTGCATGCACCATTCGGTACACTTGGTACACGGCGGGGCGCGCTCCGTTTGGCGGGGCGCGCTCCATTTTTCAACTTTTGGAAAACTGGAAAAAGTGGGTGCGCACAGTTTTGTGACGAATTTAACTATGTCCACAGCAACTAATAGCATAGGGTTATTTAACAGAAAATAAACTAGGTCAAGTATTCTACAGGTATCAAAAAGAATCACCAAATTCGGATCTCTGTGGTGGGAGATACGAACTCGGCAATATGGGTGGTCATTCTGGAATTCTGCGATTCCAGAATTGGGTCTGTCCGTCTACTTTGGACGCTGTTTTTCACCTAGGGGCACACATTTTCCGAGGTTGGCTATAAAACAAGTATGGACGAGGGTTGAGGGGTGATCATACCTATGAAGACGAAATAGCGTTTGGTCGAGCGAGTCGACGGAAAATCACTCCGGAGTGAAGGTGCCTCGAGTGGGAAACTGCAGTTCGCGATGTCGGCGTCGACGGGATGGTTGGATGGCTTGGCGGGGCTTCTCTGGCTGCGGTGACGGCTCTAGATGGGAAGAGAAAGTCTGGAGTTTTAGGTTAGGGTTTTTGTAAAATAATATATATATATATATATATATATATATATATATATATATATATATATATATATATATATATATATGATATAATAGGGGGAGAGAGAGAATAGGAGGCGGCCAATAAAAGGGGGGTCCTGGAGCTATCCGCTGAATGGGGTCGGGTCTTCTAGGTGTTTTAGCAAATGGCTAAAGGGGGGTTGGTCACAGCAAGTTGCTGGAGCAAAGTACTCGTAGCAACTTTTGCTAAGGAAGGAAATAACATAACATTGTTATTATTATTATTATTATATTAGATTCTTATTTAATACTTTAATAATACTTCTTTTACTTTCTTTTCTTAATCTTTTCTTTTCCTATTAGTATATGCATATATATATATTTGTATATATATAATATATATACTCATAGAAAAATTCTAGATTAGAAAAATGCACACTATTAGGCTAGCAACTGCTTAAGGGGTCTCCTACATGGAATAAATTTTGAAAATTTTCTGATGGTCCCATAAATCCTCTAAGTGCCCGAACACCTAAAATAAAAATTATTAAAAATCTACTTCTCCTATTTAGCCACTAAATACTATATTTAAATTATTAATTAATAATAAAAAATAATAAATATGGTTTTTAGAAATAGGGGTTTTACAGTACATTAAGTTATGATAAATTTATATATAGTTGTAAGTTCAAAGTTCATCCAATTATTTATAGATAAGTACATTTGACATAGAGGTATAATTTTATCCAATTGTTTACTTTTCAGGAGAGTTCTTGTATGTTGACGGTGATCAACCACGAGAAAAAATGCAATACATGGAGGTATGAATTATTGGGAGACGATGTGAAGGCAAAAATCAGTCCCACCGGTCTACAATATTTGGGTAGCTACTCATATACGACAGTGGATAATGCACTGATTTCAGCATTTGTAGAACGATGGCATCCAGAAACCAACACTTTTCATCTACCCAATGGGGAGTTGACGATTACCCTTGATGACGTCCATCATATATTGGGACTTAGGGTTGATGGTCGAGTCATGATGAATCAAATTTTGATGAGTCGAGCATCAACTTTTACGACTATATTATGGATTATGTATCAGGGTGTCTGGGAGTTGATGCCACTAGTTTTACTAGTCTTCGAGAATTCAAGAAGTCCTACGGACTTCCTCTAAAATATTTGGAAGAGATATTCGCTGAGCTGGCCCCCGAAATTGATAATAGCGAAAATGTGGCCCGCGGATATTTGCAGTTCATCTTAGGGGCTGTCGGCATTACGGATAAGTCTGGAACGTCCATACATGCCAAATATCTCCTCAATTTGGATAACATTGACACGGTGGACAAAATTTCTTGGAGAAGCGGTATACTAGCATACCTTTACCGCGAGCTTGGTGCGGCATCCCGCGTGGGTTCGAATACAATATCCGGATGCCAGACTCTACTCCATGTATAGATATATCTTTGTCAACTTGTATACATAAATTTAAATTTTGTTGTTTATTTTTGGACTAATGTTTTTTTAACCTGGTTACGTGAAGGCATGGATATACGAGCATTTTTCAACCCTGCAGCAGGCCAAACTGAATCGAGGGTATGACGAGAACCTGCCTAGAATGTGCCGATGGAAGCCAACTAAGGAAGATGCCAAACGTTCTCACACATTGGCCGTCCTTCGGAATGCACTCGAAGATATGAGGACAGAAGAGGTAAATTTAGACCTAATTTTGTACTTAATTGGTATTAATTAACTAATGTTATGCTAAATGACGTTATGCTAAATTTTATTCGGTGCAGATTGTTTGGGATCCATACCGTGATTTGCGACAGACAACCCGTCCATTGTAACCAGTCGCTTTATATCACGGTCTATCAGTTGTCATGAAATCGAGGAGGCTTATATGCCGGACAGAGTGCTCCGTCAGTTTGGCTATGTACAAACTGTCCCAAGTCGTACTTTGAAAATGATAACTCCTCCGCGCGGTACAAAACCGCTAAACTATATTCCTGCGACGTTCAACTGGGTATCGGCCTTCTTCACCGAGTGGCAACGTCACGTTATTAGGGATACCGAACGGCAAGCAGCGGTCAATATGACGGAGTGTAGCGACGACTACCTCGCCTACTACGTCGGTGTCGGACTACCTATCTTGTTCCAACGCAGAGGGGATGTTGTGCGTGTACCTTCAGATCTTTCTGCCAAATCAGTCTTGTATACTGCACTGGTCAAGATGGTGAGCTAACTTGTAGACTTTAAGTTTGATATTTGTAACTGTTTCTAACAAATTTTTTTAATTCTCATGAATAGGAAAGGAAAGTGAAGAAGTTGGGAAGAAGCCTCGTAAGTTGCCAGGGTTCGAATTATATGGCAATCAATGACGAACACCAACAAATCGACAACGTTGAAGATTTTTCTTTCTTGGAAAATAGAGAGCAACGTACAAAGAGGCGGCATGAAGTTTAAACTATCATTTTGAGTTGTAAAAGTTTGAATGAATATGACTTTTGAGAATTGTAAAAGTTTAAACTATGATTTTGAGTTGTATCACTTTGAATGAATTTGCTACTATTGACACTTCCAATAAATTTGCTACTATTGACACTTTGAGTGAATTTGAGTTGTATAAAAGTTTAAACTATCAATTTGAGCTGCATACATACAGTTGTCCAATGTGCAGACAGTGGAGCTAATTTTACATATAAGACAGTGGGTAAACTTTAGGACTGTCACAATTTTGACAGTCCAAGTATATACTAGGACTGTCAAAATTGTGACAGTCCTAAAGTTACATATAACTGTGCATACACAGTGGGTAAACTTTAGGACTGTCATAATTTTGACAGTCCTACTATATACTAGGACTGTCAAAATTGTGACAGTCCTAAAGTTATATATAACTGTGCATATAAGACAGTGGGTAAATTTTAGGACTGTCACAATTTTGACAGTCCTACTATATAATAGGACTGTCAAAATTGTGACAGTCCTAAAGTTACATATAACTGTGCATATAAGACAGTGGGTAAACTTTAGGACTGTCACAATTTTGACAGTCCTACTATATACTAGGACTGTCAAAATTTTGATAGTCCTAAAGTTACATATAACTGCTAATAGACAGTGGGTAAACTTTAGGACTGTCACAATTTTGACAGTCCTGGTATATACTAGGACTGTCAAAATGGTGACAGTCCTAAAGTTACATATAACTACTAATAGATAGTAGTAAACTTTAGGACTGTCACAATTTTGACAGTCCTACTATATACTAGGACTGTCAAAATTGTGACAGTCCTAGTATCCTGGCAGTTTTACATATTGACAGTCCTAAGTTATTAGTAGCAATGCACAATATACAGTCAAAATCTATTAGTATCAATTAGATAACTCCTTTCATTACACAACATACACACAACATACAACATATAGTTCAATATACAGTTAAACATACATGGATCAACACAAAATATATTTCAATATACAGTATCAATCGATTAGAATATCAAAGTAGTCGTCCGACATAATTTTTGGATCCTCCATCTTCATCATCTACTTATAGGCAGCCATTGCATCCTTGTAGGGTGTCGTCCATGCGATCGCTTCCTCAGGTGCGTGTTTATACCAAAGCGTAGAAGGTGGCGGAATAGGAGAATGAGCGATCAACCTTGGGATGACGAAGTATTGTCCGACAAGCCCTATGCAACATAGATTGGATACTCGGTGTTCGGCCGGGGGGACACACATTGGAAAGAAAGTATTGTTAATACCTTGTGAGATAATTATAATAGGTAACTTATACCTATTAGAGAATACGTAAGCAGCAGGCGGGACATCCATGTAATGGTCTGGTCCGGTAACTGTTTTCGTAAAAGGTATGCCTGCCAACAAATCTCCAACAATTTCTTCGCCAAGTATCTGGCTATAGAAGGCTAGTCGCGACTCCAACTCCTCGTACAGCTCTTCCCTAACCTGTCTCCATCCTGCTTCAACTGAATAGCCTAGTTGTCTTGCTAATGCATGGTATCTATAATGGCCATCCTTAGGAACATCAACAATAGACCTAATGAAATTCCGTATCTCAGGTAGAAAATTTTCAATGTATAGACTATAAGAATTAGAAAAGTTATCAAAACCCTCCGCCGTAACTGCATCTATCGTTTTCTGTTTCTTCCCCCTTCGAATAGTTAGCTTACTTTTTCTGCGGAAATACCCCCCGATCCATTACGGACTTTGCCTCCAAACTGCGTTCGATATGTTCAAATAAGGATGGATCTCTTTTAGTTGACTCCTCATCCTTCTTTTTTGTTCTACTCTTTCTTGACTGTGGTCTTCCCTTAGGAGTTCGAACAACGGATGGCTCTTGCAATCGTGTTGTTGCCGGGACTGCAATCTCTTGGATTTTAACCTCAATAGATCTTCTCTCCGGTTCCGATGCGCCACACCACCTTGCGTGCAGTAGTTTTACTTGTGGCAACGCAAAGAAATCATCTTGAACTTCCACCATCGGCATTATCGACAACTGTCTCCAACGTTGATCAACAACATCTACTGGAATAGGTATAGATTCACGACGATATTCGTTGATCTCATGTGCACAAGGAAGTTCGAGTGAATGTCGATATGAACAACCGCAAACCTCAGGATCATAACCCACCGACTTTGACCTACCAATCTCCTCAAACAATAAGTCCAAGGCCTTGTGAGATACCACATGGGTTAAACCATCCAAGAGGTGTTCATGCTTGTATTCATGCTTTATAATATTGAGGCTCATCTCAAATGATGCTACAATATCGTTCATCGTGGAAATAGTCATCAAATGAATCGATTGCCAAACAGAGACAAAATTACCGACCGATGACCGTAGATATCTTTTTAAACTTGAGTGTGCTCCTTCGACCCGGTTCGTAGTGATTGTGCCATAATTCTTCACCATGTTGGTCCATGCTAAGACAAATTGCTCTTTATGTGGTTCTAGCCAAGTATCTTTGATATAAGATATGCATGTCGGGTTACTCGTCTTTCACTTTTGTTGGAACATGTACCATGCTGTGTCGTAGCTGTCTGTAGTACTTGCTCGCCATACAAGACTCCAATCACTGTAGAATTCTTCGAAGCGAAGCATATCGATTTTACCGTCCACTTTTATAAATTTTCTCTTGCATTGAGCTTGGATATTTCGATTTATATGCCAAGTGCATAGTAGTCTATGCGCATGAGGAAATACAATATCTATAGCATTTATCAGCGCATATTCTCTGTCAGTAACAAAAACAGAGGGCTCTTTGTAACCTGTGTAAAGGAATTATAGTTTCCTCAATGTCCATGTGTAATCATCTACTGTCTCACTCTTCATAAAACAAAAAGCGACTGTAAATGTTTTTCCCGTAGACGTAAACCCGACAACGTGAAAAAGAGGCATCTTGAACTTGTTCGTCTTATATGTACAATCAAGGACCAACACGTCTGCGAAGAACCGAGCCAAGTGTGTGCAATCAGGATGAGCCCAAAACAACGAAAGGAGTTCATCAGTTTTTGGATGTCTTCTATGGTACTCCACGTAGTGATGCTCCCCAAGCAACTTCAATACTTGCTGCATCGCCATTCTTCCTTTCATACTATTGCATTTCGCTCTGGCCAAACTATTATAGATCGTCCTCATGGTAGACTTGTTCCCATCTTCTTTTTGTCGCACGGCAGAATAAATTTGTTTCGGTGCAACTCCGGAAAGGAACAATTCTTCAACCAACTTTCTCTCATCCTCCTTCAACCGTGCCACGTAGGCATGACCCGTAAGTGTCCCTGGAATAGGATGATTGTGTCTTCCATTCTTAACTTCGATTATCCACTTCACATCTTCAACTTTTACAATCAACACCTTCAATGGACAACCACATTTTCTCGTCCCAACGTTTTTCTTAGAGATTTCTTTTTCAACAACCCTTTTTTTATGATGCTCCCTAAACACACCTCCTCTTTCGCATCCCAGCTCAACATATTTTCGGCCCGGTCGAGATCTGATGGATCTTGCAATGACAATAACTACGTTATGTCGTCTTCCAACTTCTCTGCACCACTCTAATGCTTCTTCCTGGGTTGCAAATTGAATATTCGTTGAGAAAATATTATCCACATCAACACCAACAGCAGGATGTACCACAATATTTGAACAAGGTTGGTCCTATAACCAATATAAAATAATATAAAAATTAATAACTTCATATAATTACCCAGGATTGTCACTATTTTGACAGTCCTATTTTTATATAGGACTATCAAAATTATGACAGTCCTACTTTTATGTAGGACTATCGAATTTATGACAGTCCTATATTTATATAGGACTGTAGAATATTTGACAGTCCTATATTCATATAGGACTGTCTAATTTTTACAGTCCTTACTCGTGACTGTCGAATTAGGGTTGTTGTTTTACGTATCGTATGTGCTTCGGAACAACCGACATGTTCTTCGAAACGTCCGGAGTGCATATTTAATGGATTCGAGGATCCGACTTCGTCATCGAACATATTTTCATGCATTGTTCCTACAATAGTAAAAAAACTAAAAAAATTTCTAACAATCATAAAACTTATTCATCGTAGGTTATCGAAGACATACCGGAAGAATATTCCTTGGACAATCACCAAAGTAAAATTCTCCTCCAACCACAACTATCAATTTCCAAATTTAGGTGGGATGAGGGTTTCTTGGAGAATGAAGGTTTCTTCAAGTCTAGGTGGAATGCCAAAAATAGAAAAAAAATTCACTTATATACCTAAGTGTGGGCTAGCCCCAAGTAACTTTGAGAGTGGCAAACTTGTAATTTTGGAAAAAAATTTATTGGGCTAGCCCCAAGTAAAAGTAGTAGTGCCCTTATAATTTGCCTTTTGTATGGATGGGGGGAGAGAGAGAGGAAGGATATGAGGCATGTTGAGTGAAGAGAGGAAGGTGCAGTATGAGGAAAGATATGGAGGGTTTGGGGAAAAGACGTTTCCCTCTCTCCCAAATAATTATGACTAATTAATCATGAGAAGACCCTTGACTCTCATGCAATGAGCCATCTGGGCTCCTCTCTGTGCCACACGTTTAATTCAAGGACATCTAACCTAGATTAGGTGAAAATATGTTGTGCAATTACAAAATTTAACTAAGGGTCTATATATAAAATTTAAAAGAAATGTGTAATAAAATTTATTATAATTTTATATAAATATAAAACAATATTTATTAAATAATAAAACATAATATAAATATATTTATATATTCATATGGAAATAGGTTATAACAGTTGGTTATGAGTGGGAAAGTGTACAGGCTTCGGAAAGCTCTACATGATAATCGCCAATGTCATGGTTTGCTAAGATGAGTAGTTCAATGCTTCGTTTTGATTATCGCCAAAGCAATATATATCATACTCTCTTTATATATATTGTCACGACCCGCACCCGAAAAATCGGGCATGAGTCGTGGGTACGTCCAGCCTACGTCGCAGTATCGGCGGTAGAACGCTGTCTAGGTCAACTATCTAGCTAACCATCTCACGCAATCAATATATGAACCTGTCAAGATCTCAACTCCAAACGGAGGAGCAATATCATAATGATAATCACAAGTACTCAATCACGAATCTAAGCACGATAAGATAACACAGAAGTCTAACAACTACAAAGTCTAAACAACTGCAGCTAAAAACAACCACAATAAAATAATAATACAACAATATCCAAAATCATATACAATACAAGGTCT